>JAECXP010000246.1:412500-606758 GCA_018152965.1 Scaptomyza pallida
ACAACAAAGCAGCTTCATCTCTTAATGTTTAATCTCTTTTATAAGTTGTGCTCTGCTCAGCATAAAAGCAAATTAACTTTACTCACATAACTGTTGTTACGCTCATCGTAGTTCTTTACCTTGCATTTTTCTATTGCTTGCCCTTGGAATTAACTAAGGGCAAGGCAGCTGCTTCAATTCGGCAGCTAATTAGTTCTGTTCGATCACTCGAGAATTCAAGTCGCGGCACGGTTTTCGACACCTGCCAATTCGTTTTTGCATATTTCATTGCACAGCTCAATTCGGAGCCTGCAATTAACAATTAACATTTCTAATACATTTAAGTTTGGCCACGAAGGCAAATAAATCAAACTTATATAAATGCAAGTTTCGTCGCATTTATATTTATTAAATTTTGTGGAAATTCGATAGCTATTGAAAAATCTCAATAGCTCACCATATTTTTTGCGTTTATCATAATTACGTTAATTTAGAATGGGGCGCAAAGTGACATCAACCTGCTGAATGCAATGATAACTTCGAATGGTTTTTGGTCTGCGTCTTTGTGCCTGCGCTGGCTTTTAAAGACTTATTATTATCGACGTATTGACATCCAAAGGAAGCAAGTACCAGCTGATAATAATATGTGAGTGCTGAGAAGACAGTCATCTTTTATCCTCGAGCGAGGCATACTAAAATTGTCATCCGAACTCGCTCTAGTGTGTTGCCTTGCAAATGTGTTTATCATAACGCAGGCTCTAGATCGAGTAATACATATTTTTTCAAGAGCTTGCGCCAACAACACAACTAAAATTGTACAATCTAGCAGATTCATATACAAATGCACGACTTATTTAACTAAATAAATGTTACAGAAAAATAAAATATGACATTTTTATTTTCATATTCTGATACCAAAGGCATTCAACAGCTCCGTTTCATCGTTTCGTGTTTCATGCATGAAACGCTTGGCTCGTGAACGGCATTTTGCGTGTCATTGCGTTTCATATTTGTGCTGCCAGCAAAAGTTTTTTTTTCATATCTTTTACTTAAAATTTTTGTCAGTTACTGTTTACTGCACTTATACTGTCTGGATTTATAAAAAATTACATTTGAAAGTGTTAAAGCTATGCCATGCGATGCTTTAGCAAAGTTTTTAGGGGAAAGAGGAAGGCGAGAAGAGCTCGTTGTTTAAATCAGTTGCTCAATTACATGTTATCTTAATTGGCCTGATGTAGCCGAGCGCCAGCAGATTGAGGTGCGCACTTTTCAAGAATTGCTACACTGCGTGGGCTACATTGATGGCAGCAAGACAAAGCTTTCCGAGAAGCCGGACAGTTTTCATGAAATGTATTTTTCTCGCCAGCGCATATATTCGATAAAGCTGCAAGTTGTATGCGACGACAAACTTCTTACTTTTGTTTGTTACTTTTGGCGGTGGTGTAAAATTTAAGGCTCTACGATCTCAGAGGCCGGGAAAATCGATAACAAATCGATACACCTCGATGTGCAAATCGATGAAAAACATATGTATATCCCACATTTTAGCAGCTAGAGCAACGAAATTTGGTGTCAAGATAACTGGTAGCTTTCGACGCCCACCTATTCCGCAACCAGCCTCCCTCTTATTATTATTAAACATGGCTGTAAATTCTACAGTTTTAAAGGTATACCCACCAAATTTGGTGGGAAGGTAGATGCTGACATCCGATACAGATCTGCTTCAAAATTTTGGATGCCACGCACCCAAACTACGCTCTACGCCCAATCGCCTTCAAAAATATTGAATTCATGTATCTTAGTAATTTTTTAACCTAGAGTCACCAAATTTAGTAGGGATGCAGAAGTCACCATTGCCTCAAGATCTGCAATAAATGAAAAGAACTTGATGCCACGCACACTTATACCGCTCACCTCTAATAATCTTAAAACTCCATATCTATTTCCGTTCTTGCACTACGGTCACAAAATTTGGTGGGAACATTGTAAGTGATATCTTTCTCAGTTATTGTCCTAGGGTCACGAAATTTGTTTTAAATATTGCTAGTGGCATCCGTAACAGATCTGCATCAAAGTTTTGGATGTCACGCCCTATACCGCCCACCTCTTAAAATCTAAACTCTGTATATCTTTGTATTTGCGCTCAAGTTACCAAACTTGGTAGGGGGATAGAAGGTGCCTTCCGCCTCAGATCTGAATCACAATCTTTTTGCCAGCCTTCTTATACCCAAAATCCTAATTTATACCTGTTTGCACGCAGATTCCTACACACAAATTTGGAAACTAGTATCAGAGTATATCGCAGTCGGTTGCGTCAGACTGCAACGTTTTTATTTTATTTTTATTTTTTTATTTTATTAAAAAAAAGTTTCAACAATATTTGGCTGCCTACAAACTTGTTTTAAGTTGAATTTTTTTTATTCTATGTATTGATATTGATATCATATTGAATTATGAATCTAAAAAAAATTTCTTCTGAAACAGTTTAAGTTTTCTTATCCAAGGAAATATGGGTGATGTGCCTAACTAAGTATCACCAAAATTTTTTAAACCTCCGTCCGACACCACATTTTATACCATTTCTTCCGACAAGCTGATACTTTAAAATTTTTCATATACTGATATTTTACCATCGTGATGGGTCACGAAAATCCCAAACAATTTAAAAATGTGTGACTTCAACGCTTTAGAGGGTTTCTTTAAATATTCTGGCGACCCATTGTCCAAATATCTAAAGCCGCAATGGTCCCTTTTTTTGGCTTATAGATAAACTTTTTTAATGCTCATTAATATCTTCCGGCACATTGCCTCGCATCCTAATTAAAAGACGATGCCACTTTTATTTCGTCAAACATTTTAGTGCATGCTTTGTCCACTACCTCCATTTCGGCAATTTTCCATAATTAATATCATGGATTTATTTCATCTGTTTTGCAATGTGGACACGTGCGCAAGTGGAAACTCCTTTCATCCAAAATGACATACTGTGTCCATCTGTCCATACGTAGATGTCATTGTTCTTACTTATCGATCTTTACATAACGATGGTTACTCAAATTGGTCTGTTAAATATATCATATGTGTACTTATCGTACTAACATCTGTTAATTTAGGTGTATAAGTATATCTATATGTAGTTATGTAGTATATCTATATGTACTTATCCTACTACACTCATAAGTCGTTTGACATTTCCGTGTGTTTTTTCAAAATGTCAACTTCCTTCTCTAAGCTCCGCCTTATCATTATTTTCAGTCCTAAATTTTTGAGCGCATCACAGTCATATCATATTCAATAAAATATGATTTATTTAGGTTTGATCTACAAATTGTATTTTTTATTTAAAGGATTATATCGATTAACATTATGTTATTAAGTGTTCATAATAATATCAAATTTAAGAAACAAACACGTCTCTAAATTGTGCTTGCGCGAATATGATGCGACGCAGTCAACGCTTACATAGAACTATTTGACACCTATACATACGACGAAACTGATGATCGCAGACTGTGTCAGGTTTGTTAAACGATAAAAAGCAGCTGACTGACCAGGGTTAAATTAACCTTATTCCCCAATCCCACAATCGGTGTCCTGAATTTCTCATTCGAGACTGAATGAACTCCACTTTTTTATATACTCAGCTGCTGTCATTGTTTTAATTGGACCCTCTTGACTTCCAACTTTTTCTACTTCGTAACGCCCATGGTTACGTTTCCGCACTACTTTGTATGGACCAAAAAATTTTGGTCTTAGTTTCATAGATGTTCTGTACTGTGTTCTTTTAATGGTCACTAACTCTCCTATTTGGTAATTTACCTCAACTTTTCGCTTCTCATTGAAACGTTTTTCTATTTTCCTGCTGTATTTTTTCTATGTTTTTTTGAACTTTCTCGCGTATTTCATCACGTTTAATCATTAATTCATCGGTTTCTATGTCCTCGAAAAGTTTTTTGATATCCTGGTCTCTTGTTCTCATATCTAAACCAGACATAACTTTAAACGGTGAATACTTTGTTGTGGGGAATTGTTTATAATTTGCTGTACTCTATCGATATGGCAATACCAATTTTCTGCTTTGTTATGCGATAATTTGTTCAACATTGGTATCACTATATTATGGATCCGCTCTACTTGACCGTTACCCCTTGGCATACCTGTTGAAATGTGTAAAAGTTGAATGTTCTCGCGTTCACAATACTGCCTAAAATTTTTAGATGTAAATGCAGTGCCTCTATCCGCTATTATACGGCGTGGATTACCAAAAATCGATGCTTGCTTTTCTAAACGATTTACAACTTCATCTGTACATGTTGATTTTGTTGGGTATAACCACCGACCTATTACTCATAGACACGCTGCTGAGTACAAAATCGGCTGGCGCATCGTATTTTTAATCTCTGGCGCCACCTCTCTCTCGGGTGTTGAGAGAGGTCAGCCGAACGCAATGCGCCCGTCAATTTGCAGGCGCAGCGTGGCGCTAGGGAATTTCAAGGCATTGTGTAGCTGGCTTTCGCTGCGACCACATCAAGCAACCCACCCCCTTTATGTATGCGCTGCTATGCCAGCGATCGTATGTATACACACTTACATATGTATGTATATACATATGCACGCATTTGCCAGTGCGTCTGTTTGTAATTTGTTTCAAGTGGACCTAGCCGAAAATTAGCAAAAACAACACAAGAACGTATGTATACCTTCATACATATATATGTATGTGTGGCTATACGTCAGCATTTGATTTCATATTCCCGGACTCAGGCTTCGAAGCGATTTTTGATATTTTACTTTTTCTACTCTTTCTAACTTTTTTTTTCTATGACACTTGTAAGTAACTTTGTCAACGCAGCTACCGTATATATGTTAAAGAATGCACAAAGGTTCAAAAAGAGTATTTACGAGTGCATTTGTGTCAAGATCTAAGAATGCTTGTGTGCGTTCATGTAGGTATAGAAAGGGTTGACATGCGTTTGTCTATACATGATAATGAACTACGAATACCCTTTGTAAGCATGCATGCATCGTTTGTTTGTGATTTCACATCTGATCTGCAAAAAGGGTATTCGCAGTTCATTATCATGTATAGACAAACGCATGTCAATAATATGTGAGTGCTGAGAAGACAGTCATCTTTTACCCTCGAGCGAGGCATACTAAAATTGTCATCCGAACTCGCTCTAGTGTGTTGCCTTGCAAATGTGTTTATCATAACGCAGGCTCTAGATCGAGTAATACATATTTTTTCAGGAGCTTGCGCCAACAACACAACTAAAATTGTACAATCTAGCAGATTCATATACAAATGCACGACTTATTTAACTAAATAAATGTTACAGAAAAATAAAATATGACATTTTTATTTTCATATTCTGATACCAAAGGCATTCAACAGCTCCGTTTCATCGTTTCGTGTTTCATGCATGAAACGCTTGGCTCGTGAACGGCATTTTGCGTGTCATTGCGTTTCATATTTGTGCAGCCAGCTAAAGTTTTTTTTCATATCTTTTACTTAAAATTTTTGTCAGTTACTGTTTACTGCACTTATACTGTCTGGATTTATAAAAAATTACATTTGAAAGTGTTAAAGCTATGCCATGCGATGCTTTAGCAAAGTTTTTGGGGAAAGAGGATATTGAAGGCGAGAAGAGCTCGTTGTTTAAATCAGTTGCTCAATTACATGTTATCTTAATTGGCCTGATGTAGCCGAGCGCCAGCAGATTGAGGTGCGCACTTTTCAAGAATTGCTACACTGCGTGGGCTACATTGATGGCAGCAAGACAAAGCTTTCCGAGAAGCCGGACAGTTTTCATGAAATGTATTTTTCTCGCCAGCGCATATATTCGATAAAGCTGCAAGTTGTATGCGACGACAAACTTCTTACTTTTGTTTGTTACTTTTGGCGGTGGTGTAAAATTTAATGCTCTACGATCTCAGAGGCCGGGAAAATCGATAACAAATCGATACACCTCGATGTGCAAATCGATGAAAAACATATGTATATCCCACATTTTAGCAGCTAGAGCAACGAAATTTGGTGTCAAGATAACTGGTAGCTTTCGACGAAAATCTGCATCAAGAGTTAGGATGCCACGCCCACCTATTCCGCAACCAGCCTTCCTCTTATTATTATTAAACATGGCTGTAAATTCTACAGTTTTAAAGGTATACCCACCAAATTTGGTGGGAAGGTAGATGCTGACATCCGATACAGATCTGCTTCAAAATTTTGGATGCCACGCACCCAAACTACGCTCTACGCCCAATCGCCTTCAAAAATATTGAATTCATGTATCTTAGTAATTTTTTAAACTAGAGTCACCAAATTTAGTAGGGATGCAGAAGTCACCATTGCCTCAAGATCTGCAATAAATGAAAAGAACTTGATGCCACGCACACTTATACCGCTCACCTCTAATAATCTTAAAACTCCATATCTATTTCCGTTCTTGCACTACGGTCACAAAATTTGGTGGGAACATTGTAAGTGATATCTTTCTCAGTTATTGTCCTAGGGTCACGAAATTTGTTTTAAATATTGCTAGTGGCATCCGTAACAGATCTGCATCAAAGTTTTGGATGTCACGCCCTATACCGCCCACCTCTTAAAATCTAAACTCTGTATATCTTTGTATTTGCGCTCAAGTTACCAAACTTGGTAGGGGGATAGAAGGTGCCTTCCGCCTCAGATCTGAATCACAATCTTTTTGCCAGCCTTCTTATACCCAAAATCCTAATTTATACCTGTTTGCACGCAGATTCCTACACACAAATTTGGAAACTAGTATCAGAGTATATCGCAGTCGGTTGCGTCAGACTGCAACGTTTTTATTTTATTTTTTTTTTTTTATTTTATTAAAAAAAAGTTTCAACAATTTTTGGCTGCCTACAAACTTGTTTTAAGTTGGATTTTTTTTATTCTATGTATTGATATTGATATCATATTGAATTATGAATCTAAAAAAAATTTCTTCTGAAACAGTTTAAGTTTTCTTATCCAAGGAAATATGGGTGATGTGCCTAACTAAGTATCACCAACATTTTTTAAACCTCCGTCCGACACCACATTTTATACCATTTCTTCCGACAAGCTGATACTTTAAAATTTTTCATATACTGATATTTTACCATCGTGATGGGTCACGAAAATCCCAAACAATTTAAAAATGTGTGACTTCAACGCTTTAGAGGGTTTCTTTAAATATTCTGGCTACCCATTGTCCAAATATCTAAAGCCGCAATGGTCCCTTTTTTTGGCTTATAGATAAACTTTTTTAATGCTCATTAATATCTTCCGGCACATTGCCTCGCATCCTAATTAAAAGACGATGCCACTTTCATTTCGTCAAACATTTTAGTGCATGCTTTGTCCACTACCTCCATTTCGGCAATTTTCCATAATTAATATCATGGATTTATTTCAACGCAACGCATCTGTTTTGCAATGTGGACACGTGCGCAAGTGGAAACTCCTTTCATTCAAAATGGCATACTGTGTCCATCTGTCTTATCTACCCATACGTAGATGTTGATCTGGGATACAGTGAAGAGGTTATTCATAAATCGTTTGCCATTTCCGAGTGTTTCTTCAAAATGTCAACTTCTCTAAGCTCCGCTTTATCATTATTTTCAGTCCTAAATTTTTGAGCGCATCACCGTCATATCATATTCAATAAAATATGATATATTTATATGTACATTTTTCTGGAAAAAGCGGAGACAAAAAATTGTATTTTTATATAAATCAATAGTATATTTTTTCGACACTCTAAAAGCTAGAACCTTGCAACTTTGCCAATATCATTGTACATGCCTTTGTCTGGAAAAGTGCTAAATTTAGAGCTCTACGATCGTGGAGGATTGGGAAATTAATTCACCTTGATGTGAAAATTGATAAAAATCATTTTTATTTTAATTTTTTCCTTGTTACTCCTCTTTGGAAGCTTAGGGCCTCTATTAGGTTTTTCTTCACCGGACTCGGCTCTACGCAGTCTGCTTTGTCATGTCCCACCAGCTGAAGTTGTGCCGGGTAAGCTCGATACTTGTTGTTCGACGCCAGGTGCACTTGGGTCGCCAAACTCTTCTGCTTCCCTGGGGATTTCATTCTGGTGTTACTACCGTGGGGTGGGTTTTATGCACGCGTTGAAGATTCTCAGCTTCGTCCTCCTGGTAAAGGTATTTGTATCGGTTGATATTTCAGCTGATTGGGTGATTAGCCTGACGCAGCCTTTCCCAGAGGTGGGAGTGCCACCTTGGCGCCATCTGGGAGTGGCAACCAAACTTTTCTAGGTTCTATTTTTGCTTGGAGGAATAGTAGAATAGCTGAAATAGTCGAAATGATGCCAGAAAGAGCCGTTTCTTTCTTGGCGCCGCGTGGGACTCGAACCCTCGACTGCCCGCTTTGTCAGACCAGTTTCTACCCACTTTGCCACTACGAGCTAAAACTCTTTTACATCCCACATTTAAGCAGCAAGAATCACAAAATTCGTTGACAAGATAGCTTGTGATATGTGCATCAATATTTTGGTGGCCACGCCCACCTTAGCCGCAACCTCTTGAAATCTGAAATCTTTACATCTATCTTAGTTTTTGTGCTATATGCTATATGCAATACACCGTAAGAGCCGTAGTAAATGTAAAATTTCATTTGCTCTCGTCTCATTTCGCTCTCAGTTTTCTGCTAGCGCTACGATGTAGAGCACATCATTATATGTTTCGCTATTGCTCTTGCTATACCCAATGATGAAAAAGCTACAAGCACAGCGCAGCAATTGCTTTTTCATTTGTATATCCTTACCCCATAAAATGGGTAAACAAGAGAGAGCAATAGCGAGAGCAAAACAATATTATTATAACTCTTGATGCAAAGAGTAGTTAATGCAAACGCTTGTTTTTAACACAAAAGAAATACATTTTATGAGATAATCGAGACGTTGATGGTTTGCAGACCATTATGGATAAACTTAGTGGTCTGTTTAACGACAAAAGTTGGTGGTATTTTTGTGGTAACATTTTCTTCGGGTTCATTATTGATGGATCTTCTCTATAGTTTGTAAAGAACGGAAATATTTAGTAAATTGTATACTAAGCTTTTTTCCTTGCAGTGCACTTCGTGTTATCAGATGTGGCGTTTAAACGTGCTCATTAGTTTTGTTCACCAAATGAGAGCGAAAAAAATGTGAAGTAAAGAAACAATAAACAGCGTCTTGTAATCACGCCTGTACGCAATGAGAGTTTATTCAATTTTTATTTATATTAGTTTTTGATATTAACTGAAGTAAACCTTATATTTGGCAACGGATTTGCAAATTTTGTTTTTTTTTTATCAAGTTTATTTGGTTAATAAATTATTTGAGTCTAATTGGGTTAAATTGAAATTTATTCATTTTAATTATTTTTAAGCTGGTTAAGGATTAAAAGGCCGTTTTGGTTCTTGATAGTTTTTGTTATTATTTTGCCTTTTTCAGGGAACCTGCATATGTTTATATTTAGACATTTTTACATAAATAATAAAACAATCATCAATACGAATACATACACCTTTTACACTAAAAACGTCACAACATTGTCATTATATTTAAATTAAAATTGCACTTGTTTTTAGCTACGTTAGTCGTTTTGGTCATTTTTGCTTGTTTTTTGTTAGAGTCATCTGTAATTACTGTCGAATAAATGTTGTTTTTCTGTTCTAAATCATCTTTATGGTTCACAGCGTTCATGCTGCTTTGTTGTATTCGTAAGCTTTCTAGCGTCAGTCTCGTTCTCTCTCTCCACTCAATGTCCAGCAGTCTAGCGTTTTCGAAGTCAGCTGTGTGCCCTGTTGTTGTTGTGTGCTGAGCAAGTGCCGTTGTCATTTTTCCTTTTTTCGCATCTCTTCTGTGTTCGTTCAGCCTCGCTCCAAACACTCTCTTCGTCGTGCCTATGTGAACTCCGTTACATGGCTCTCCCTCTCTTCCCATGTAGCTGATTTGATAGATGACGTTTTGTTGTTGTTCCTTGTCGATCTTGTCTTTCGTGTTCGTAAACAATCTGCGTGTGTTTTTATGCGCTTTATATGCATGTGTTATGTTTTGTGTCGTGTCAGCTAGCATAATTTTTGATAGGGTATTTTTATTCGTTAAATGTTCTATATATGGTATGCTCACATATCGGTTAGTTTTTTCCTCCAAATTGTCGTTGTGTGTTTCCAAGATTTTATTATTTTTGTTTGTAATTTCTTTTATTATGCTATCCACCACGCGTTTCAGGTAACTATTTTTTAATAAGATTGTAAAGTAGTATTTTACCTGGTTATAAATCTCAGTCTGGCCAGGCTCAGTTTACAAGACAATTTAAAATTTGCTGTGAAACGTAAAAGGTGCAAAGTCTACAAGGTGTTGGGTGAGGGGGGATAAGGAAACCCACTGTCCAAGCTTTGTTAGCCCCAGATCCAGGGTCGTGGCACGCGAAGGGTACGAGCCCACATACACGTGCTTAACCACACGGATCGGGTATACACTAATCGTGGGTTAGAGCCCGCACCGATTAATGAACGTTTCTGGTAATCGTATTGCTGGGCTAATCGCCACTCTGCAATACACACACAGTAGCTTTAGACTGGGAAGGATAGGTTAGGTAAGGTTAGTTATACTCTGTTCGAGATTTACCACGCGGTCGGGGCGACACATGTGCACTCAAACATATAGCTGTTAAGGAACCTAGAAGACCCTGTCTTATTAGGAACAATATATATATACACTTACTCATGTCAATTTTATAACCAGTTTATTTACTCTTATTATTCGCTCGCCTGTCTTACGCTACTTCACTCTTACTTTTTTATTGACTTATATCTATTTTTCGCATGCACGCGCGTTCACTTCTTTTCCATTTTGACCCACCGAAGCTAACTTATCAACTATCTTCGCGTACGCGCGTTCACCTCTTGTCTACTTGACTTCCCGAAACTAACTATCCGCCTCGATCGTCTTCGGACCTTGTCGTCGCCTCTCACTCCCTTTTTCACCACGCCCTTTTAGCGACCGTGGTGGGTTCTATGCTCGTTCGCGGATAGCCACTCTGCGCTACCGGCGGTTGTATTTGAAATTGGCGGTTGCATTTGAAATCGGCCCTGCCAGATTTCTGCTTCTTGAACCAGCCGTTAATTGTTTGATTCAATGTTCCTTCTTGGACAAACTTAATTACTAATAATGAAAGATGATAACAAATGATAATGAAAACATGAAATAACAGTGATTCAGCTGCGCTCCTTGCGACTTCATAATACTAAAGTATATAAAATAATACTGCCTTCAATTGATAATTGTAATACTAATATATTAATTATAGGAATATAACCAACTAATGTGGAGGAGGCTGGGCCTACTTCACACCCCCCCCTTTCTCCGGGATGACGACCGTTACTTTGGAATTTCTATAGACCGTAACGTGATATCGCACACCCTTGGCGATAACTTTGAAGCTCGTCCTCCTTGCTTGTCTAGCGTGTGATCCTAGCGCCTTCTCGATTGCTGTTACAGCCTCATACGTCAGTAAATCCTCGTCGGGAAATACCGACCAGCTGAGAGGCCGTATCATCCATGTCGGTGGTTTCGGCGAAGTTTTATTCTTTTTCGCTGCCTTCTCCTCTTTTGGGTCTTCCTCGATAATCTCGCTTAGCTCCTCCTCCCATCCGTAAATGATGTCTGTTTGGCTCGTTGCTGCGTCTGATTGCCGGGTCATCGCAGGCAACGCCTCGGCGGCCCCCGGCTCTTCCTGCGGTTTCTCATCGTGTATCGCCTCATTCGCTAACTGGGCCTCCTCTATGGACTGGTACCTTGGTGGGGTTACTGGCTCCTCCACGTACGGACGTGATGGACGGGCTCCGGGCACCTCTATAAACACGGCCGTGGTGTGTACCATCATTAGTACGACGCCGTTGTCCACTGCGTACGCTGTGTCCTGCCGCCGCTCGAACACCGAGTGCCTATACACCCTTGGCTCCTCTTGTTGTTCTTCATGGTTGCCTGGTTGCTCTGGTTCGAGGCTTGAGGTTCCTGTCTCTTCTGATCTTGATTCCTCAGCGTCTTCTACTCGTACGTCCGCGTTGTCCTCTTCGTCGCTGCTTATAAGGATTGGGTCGCTCATTTTTTATTCTGTGAAATTAAGAAATATTGTTAGTGATACGAACATACTTGTAAAGTGTTTCTCTTTTTTTTCTTTTTGCGTTTTTTCGGGGGGGGGTTGTGGGGCCTAATGGGGGAAGAAAAAAAATTATCCCACTTTCGTTTTATAACCCGCCCTGTACTATTGTCTTGTCTTCATCCGCCGTCCGGTTGTGTTCATCTCGTTCCTCATCCTCCTCGTGAAATGGCTTCCAATGTGCTATGTTCGCGAGTTTGGTTCTCCGTAGTCCTTCCCTTGACAACCGCACGATATTCGGTGATACGAATCCTTTTACAAGGAACGGTCCGTCGTACTTAGGCGCGAGCTTCGCAGCGAACCCTTCACTTGCTTTGGAAAGCTGGTGTGCCCTTAATAAAACCTTTGTACCGAGTCCCGGTCGCCACTCTCTTCTCCCTTCTCCCTTTTCGTCCACCTGTTTGTTGATTACTTCTCGCATAGCAGGGTTTTTCGGGTAATACCTCTGCTTGATTGGTTTATTATCCCTCATTATAATCCGGTGCTCTGCTACGTGGGACACACCCTGGAGCCCATCGAACAGCGCTAGTTCAGCCTTTAGAATATTCTTTATGACGGGTTCCAAATCCGTCGGCCAATCCTGTTCTTCGTCACTTGGATCCTTTTTCGACTGTGTTGGCGTAGGGTCTGGCATATCGCATCCTTCTTTCCCGCCTGATAATTTTTCCAAACGCGCCTCCCCGCCTGCTCCGCGCTTCGTATCTACCGCGACCGGCGGCTTGAGCACCCACTCTTTCTGCCTCTGTTTAATGCAGCTATCCGATTCTTTGGCTGCTGGTTCGCACCGCGGTAAAGTCTGGTCCACCTTTTCACCCGGCAACTCCACAGTCTCAAGCACCAATCCCAACTTTCCACACTGTATGGTCGTCCCAGCCTAACTTAAGAAATCTATCCCTAATATGAGATTATCTAACATAGAGGGCATCACGAGCACGTCCAACGTAACTTCGGTCCCCGCTAGACTAACCTTTATTCTCAACAACTTTTCCACCTGTAAGGCAGACCCATCCGCCAACCGAATTTTCGCGCTCGCAACCAGCGTTTCGGCTCTGTGGGTTACCTTTCGGGAAAACTCCTCGCTCATAAAACTTCTAGTGGCTCCCGTATCCACCTTAGCGGTCGCTACCTGGTCCCTGACTCTTACGGTAGCGACTGTTCGCCCGTCTTCTATTCTAAGAGGATATTCTAACTGCGGGATTGGTTCGCGTCGGCGACCATCGGATCCCGTCCCAAATGGTGCCGCTGGCCGTTTCCCGCACTAGGCTTCCGGCAACATTCGTTACTACGTATGCCTCGGGTTTCACATATCCTGCAAAACAGTACTCGCGGATTGGGACATTCTCTCGCAAAATGCCCCCCCTGCGAACAATTGTAGCACATCTGCTTACCGGGCTCCCTTACCTTTTCCTGGCTTGCCCTCCCATTAGATATTACCCCTGTCTGATTATACGGTTCTGTCATCGGGCTATCATTATTCGGTACCTGCTGAGGTTGCGATCTAAACGGGTTAAAGTGCCTGGCGGGAAGACCCTCGCCGACCCACCTGGCCGGATGAGATGTAATCATCGTTCGATCTCGGGCTACCCATTCGTGGCTTTGTTTTTTCACGCTTTCGTATTCCACAGCCATCTGGGTCAGCTGGGCTAGAGACGAGAAATCTTGCCTGCGGATGTACAACCGGTATTCCGGTGCTAGGTTCTCATATATCCGGCGCAATTCCTGTTCCGATCGGTACCCAGCATGATACATCATTTCTTTCAGCTCGATCAGATAATTCTTAAAATCCTCGCCTACACGTTGTCGGCGGGCCCTGATCTTGTCTTCTAATCTATCTAAATACTGCGACGGCAGAAAGAATTCTAGAAATTCTGCCCTAAATACTGTCCAGGTAACGTTTCGTAGATGACTTATCGCAAGCCAGCGCGCTGCCCTACCGGTCAGAGCTTCGCTCATTGCCCGGGGTAACCTATCCAACCCTATTTCCTGTGCCATTGCCCTGTCCTCGATGGCTTCTATGAATACTAGTGGGTCTGTACTACCATCAAATCGTATACCCCATTTCCTCACCAGCTCCGGGACGACCCAACCGTTTTTGGGGTTACCTGACCCACCTATATCAAAGTAGTTCGCCCTTCGCATCGGGTTATCATCCTCGGTAATTCGTACAGGTGAACCCACTCGAAAGCTAGGGGTATGTGTGTTCGTGTGGATTGGTGCATTGGTATGTGCATGGGTATTGCTAGATAAGTTATAATTGGGTGAGAGGAAGTTTGCTGTGACGTTCGTCTGCGCTGAAGGGGTTACCAACTCAGAGTCGGATTTCTGTCGTGGACGAGACACAACGACTGATGAACCGGATGGGGTGACCCGCAACTCCCACTCCGCTAACCGTGTATATATATCTAGTGTATATATATATCTGCAGTGTGGCCACCTTGCCTTATGAATGTACATACCAGTTTCCTGTGTTCATTTACCGTAGTACATTTAGTCAAGCCGAAATTCTGCGCAATTGTTTCCAGATCTTCCTTCCGGCAGTGGTATACCCATTGTACGCCCACGCCCGGGTTGTTTATGTCGGCGGCCTCCGTTTCGGGTTCACTGATTGTTGGTTTCTCCATTTAATTCAATTTTTATTTTAATATTTATTTTTTGTTATTTTATTTGTTTATCCACTTGTTTTATTTTATTTATTTATTTCTATATTTTTGTAATTCTTTTATTATAATTTATAAAAAAAAAAATTTTTTTTTCCCACCGTATTAATCGCTCTTTGAATTTTTCAGTTTTAAGGCCCATTCCCAGCAAATAAAAATTTCATTTATGAAAAGTGCTTATTATTTCGTTAGGTTCCACATAAAGTTAGGGTGACCAGATGTTCTAAATATTTTTATGGAAAATGTAAATATTTGTTGGTCACCTTACTTGATTACTTACAAAATAAATCGGTCATTGTGACAAAAAATTATGAAAAATTAAATAAAAACAAATGGAAAACGGTGAATTCATGATGGCAATAGCTGCTTTTATAGTTCTAAGGAGAAGGAGAAAGGCCAATGAGCTGAAAAGCATCATGCCGCGCCGTAGATGTTGGGTCAACTCATATTTAAAAAAACGGGGTGAAAAAGGACGCTTCATAAGCGATTTTCGCAACATGATTTACACCCCAACGGTGTTTTATCAAATTTTTCCAAAGTCCATTTTTAATCTTGTTCACTTGCTGCCCGAAATAATAGTAAACTTCTAATTCCATTTTTAACAACAGCTGATTATGGAATCCACACTGGTTCCACTATCGGAACTATTGATTAACTTTGCTGATGCTTGCTGGGAATTGAATAAAAATTAACAGGCAGGAAAATTTCTGACAACTGTTTTTTTTATATAGAGTTGAACATAAAAATTCCATTCCGGGCGTGCTGGGAATGGGCCTTTAGAAAAAAATTAAAAAAAATTTTTATAAAAAAAATTTTCTCTATATTTTTTCTTCCACCACTGTAACCACTGTACCGTTTATTTTATTTTATTTTTTTTTATGTTTATTCTTCCACCGCTGCAACCACTGTGCCGTTTATTTGGTCAAAAATCAAAAAAAAAAACTTTTCCTTTTTTTTTTTCCACTGCGGCAACCACTGTGTCGTTTGTTTGACCAAAAAAAAAAATTTCCGTTCACTTTTGTTATTTCTTTTTTTTTCCCCCACCGCAACCACTGTTCCTTGTATTTAATCAAAAGAAATTCTGTTTACTTTTCTTTGTACCGCTGTGCCATATTTATACTTTGATACCATAGGTATCATAGTATATTGGGTTTGTGCAATGTCCGTCATGGTGTCTGTCCGTCTGTCCGTCCGTCCGTCTGTCCGTTCGTATGAACGCAACTTTTTTCGACACCCTTAAAGCTAGAGCCTTGCAACTTTGCAAATATCTTGCTACATGTCTTCGTCAGACAAAGTGTTAAATGTAGGGCTCTACGACCTCAGGGGGCCTGGGAAATCGATAACAAGTCGATACACCTCGAAGTGCAAATCGATAAAACACTTATATATCCCACATTTTAGTAGCTAGAGTCACCAAATTTGATGGCAAGATAGCTGGTGACATTCCTCAAAAAATTGCATCAAAAGTTTGGATGCCACGCCCACCTGTTCCGCCCCCAGCCCCCATCAAGTTATAAACAAAAATGCCTGTATCTTCTACAGTTTGAAGCTATAGCCATCAAAATTGGAATGAAGGTAGATGCTAACATCTGACACAGATATGCATCAAAACTTTGGATGTCACGCCCCCAAACGAGGGGCCACGCCCCACCGCCCTAAAAAAAACCGGAATGCCCGTATCTTCGCCAGTTTTTAAGCTAGAGTCACCAAATTTGATGGCAAGATAGCTGGTGACATTCCCCCAAAAATTGCATCAAAAGTTTGGATGCCACGCCCACCTTTTCCGCCTCCAGCCCCCTCCAATTATAAACAAAAATGCCTGTATCTTTTACAGTTTTCAAGCTATTGCCACCAAAATTTACATGAAGGTGATGTCGACATCTGACAAAGTTATTCATCAAAACATTGGATGCCACGCCCCCAAACAACGGGACATGCCCCACCGCCCTAAAAAAAACCGGAAGGCATGTATCTTTGTCAGTTTTTAAGCTAGAGTCACCAAATTTGGTATGAACATTGGTAGTGACATCCGTAACGGGTGTGCATACAAATTTTGGATGCCACGCCCACTTATACCGCCCACCGCTATATCTCTCTCAGTTTTCGAGCTAGGCTCTTCAAATTTGGTATGAACATTGTTAGTGACATCCGTAACAGATCTGCATCAATGTTTTGGATGCCACGCCCACTTATACCGCCCACCTCTATATCTTTCTTAGTTTTTGGGCTAGAGTCACCAAATTTGGAATGAACATTGGTTGTAACATCCGAAACAGGTGTGCATAAAATTGTTTATGCCACGCCCACTTATACCGCCCACCTCTATATCTTTGTCGGTTTTTGCGCTAGAGTCTCCAAACTTGGTAGGAGTATAGAAAGTGCCATCCGCCACAGATATATGTCATGCCTACCCCTTCTGCCTGATTTTTATACCCAAAGCCCATATATATTACTATTTGCACTAGGAATCCTTAAAACAGCTATGTAAACTGGTATCAAAGTATATCGCAGTCGGTTGCGTCCGACTGCAACGTTTTTACTTGTTTTCAGTTTTATTTATTATTAAATTTTTTTTTTTTTTTAACAAAAACCACTCTTGCCCCACGGTACGACCGGGTTTATTTTATTCTGCACCTTATTGTGTGCAAACACTCAAACACTTTTGTGCCTCCTGTGCCAAGACGACGCGTGCCTTTTACTTTTGACACCGACTGTACTTTACGCAGGCACACTTATTCTTTCGCGGCGACACGTGCCCTCTAGTTTCAACACCGACTGTACTTTAAGAAGACACGTTTATTCTGTCGCGGCGACGCGTGCTCTTTATTTCTGTCACCGACTGTACTTTTCGAAGACACACGTTTCGCGAAAACCGTTGGTTGATCGGCTTATCCGTCTACATCGTCACTTTCGCTGCGTTACGAATATTCGCGAGTCGCTAGACTTGGTACACGGACCCGTTATGTAGTCGGCTCGCTCGCCCTTACACTCAACTTCTTCGCGCCGCAATCGGTGCGTGCGTTTTGACCGTCAACTTCGCCGCGCCACAATCGGTGCGTGCGTTTCGATCGTCACTTTCGTCGCGCCACGATTCTCTTGAATTGCCGACACCTAACGAAACCGATCCCGTTTATTACCCGTGCTTGCGCTTTGGAAACCCACTGTCCAAGCTTTGTTAGCCGCAGATCCAGGGTCGTGGCACGCGAAGGGTACGAGCCCACATACACGTGCTTAACCACACGGATCGGGTATACACTAATCGTGGGTTAGAGCCCGCACCGATTAATGAACGTTTCTGGTAATCGTATTGCTGGGCTAATCGCCACTCTGCAATACACACACAGTAGCTTTAGACTGGGAAGGATAGGTTAGGTAAGGTTAGTTATACTCTGTTCGAGATTTACCACGCGGTCGGGGCGACACATGTGCACTCAAACATATAGCTGTTAAGGAACCTAGAAGACCCTGTCTTATTAGGAACAATATATATATACACTTACTCATGTCAATTTTATAACCAGTTTATTTACTCTTATTATTCGCTCGCCTGTCTTACGCTACTTCACTCTTACTTTTTTATTGACTTATATCTATTTTTCGCATGCACGCGCGTTCACTTCTTTTCCATTTTGACCCACCGAAGCTAACTTATCAACTATCTTCGCGTACGCGCGTTCACCTCTTGTCTACTTGACTTCCCGAAACTAACTATCCGCCTCGATCGTCTTCGGACCTTGTCGTCGCCTCTCACTCCCTTTTTCACCACGCCCTTTTAGCGACCGTGGTGGGTTCTATGCTCGTTCGCGGATAGCCACTCTGCGCTACCGGCGGTTGTATTTGAAATTGGCGGTTGCATTTGAAATCGGCCCTGCCAGATTTCTGCTTCTTGAACCAGCCGTTAATTGTTTGATTCAATGTTCCTTCTTGGACAAACTTAATTACTAATAATGAAAGATGATAACAAATGATAATGAAAACATGAAATAACAGTGATTCCGCTGCGCTCCTTGCGACTTCATAATACTAAAGTATATAAAATAATACTGCCTTCAATTGATAATTGTAATACTAATATATTAATTATAGGAATATAACCAACTAATGTGGAGGAGGCTGGGCCTACTTCACAAGATCGACTTTAATTTAATATATATTTTCGGCTTATGTTGTTCGTCGCTCAGTGTGTATGCTTTGTATATATATATGCTTTTTTCTGTATATTGTATTGTTTGGATGTAATGTTATTTAAAATGTTGCCTATATGTTTTGCCAATATGTAGCATGGTACGTTAGTCGATGATGCAATTGGTCTTAATGGTGTGTCTTCTTTATGTATTTTAGGTAGTCCGTATAGTCTGGGGGCTGTAACGGCCAGAATTTGCTCCAAGTTTTGCGCTAAATTCTATAATAGAGTGAAATAACACCACCACGATTGTGACAACACTCTGGTCGGAACAACACTCGTTAAAACTCAAGTCTAGAGCTACCAAAACTAGGCTTTAACTGAATGTTACACTTAGCTGGGGTAATAGCTAAATGTCCATGCGATCTTTCAAACTAGTGAATGTCTTCGTTTGGTTTTCTTATGAACGACTAGCAAAAACAGCCTGTGGGGGGTTCGTTGAAGAATTCAACTAACTTTACGCACGAGTTCACCTATAAATAAAAGTAAGAAAACTCAGCCAAAAGGATAGAAAAGAGGGGACAGAAGAAAGAAAGATACCTAATACTACAATCAAGACTATTGTATCCAAATGCTTCAGCATGCTAAGATGATACAGCAGCTGATTCGCGTCACAATTCTTCCCTACCTATGAGCTTTTCTGCGCGAGAAAAATTTTGAAAAGCTCCCAAATTTAGTTTACACTGTCCTCTACTTTAAGGCAAGAAAAAAGTGCTTAGTTCATTTTAACTATAATTCAGTTTTAATTTATTTCAATTGCAACAAAAATAACATTAATAATAATTATAAAATTTGCTCTTACGTTAACATAATTGTTTTTGGGTGATGGATGTTATAGTACTGTGCAATGTTTTATTTATTAAGAAATGTATTAATCTTTTAACCCTAATTAATGTGCATTTTACCTTAGTTAAAGTTTTTGTTTTGCGTTTAATGGCTTCTTTTTTATATATATACTAGTAAGTGCCCCGCTTGCTTCGCTACGCCGATAGTTTTTCCAAAATTTTAGCAATACATATAAAATAAATAAATTAGTTAATGTTTAACAACATATTAGCAAAGTATTAAATATTCTCTTTTTCACGCCACCATTGAGGTTGAGAATCAGACGCGTCATTATTTTTTGATACCAAAGGTATCATATTATATTGGGTTTATGCAATGTCCGTCAAGGTGTCTGTCCGTAAGTCCACCTGTCCGTCCGTTTAAACGCAACTTTTTTCAACACGCTTAAAGCTAGAGCTTTGCAACTTTTTAAATATCTTGGTACATACCTTCGTCAGAAAAAGTGTTAAATTTGGCTCTACGACCTCAGGGTCCTGGGAAATCGATAACAAATCGATACCTCGATGTGCAAATCGATGAAACACATATATATATATCTCACATTTTAGCAGCTAGAGTCACCAAATTTGTGGGCAAGATAGCCGATGACATTCCTGAAAAACTGCATCGAAAGTTTGGATGCCACGCCCACCTCTTCCGCCCCCAGACACGGATGCCACGGCCACCTATTCCGCCCCCAGCCCCTCTCCAATTATAAACAAAAATGCCTGTATCTTCTACAGTTTTGAAGCTATAGCCACCAAAATTGACATGAAGGTAGATGCTGACATTTGACACAGATATGCATGAAAACTTTGGATTCCACGCTCCCAAACAACGGGACATGCCCCACCGCCCTAAAACCGGAAGGCATGTATCTTCGCCAGTTTCTAGGCTAGAGTCACCAAATTCGGTATGAATATTGGTAGTGACATCCGTAACTGGTGTGCATACAAATTTTGGATGCTACGCCAACTTATACCGCCCAAAGCTATATCTCTCTCAGTTTTCGAGCTAGGCTCTTCAAATTTGGTATAAACATTGTAAGCGACATCCGTAACCGATCTACATCAAAGTTTTATACGCCACGCCCACCTTTTCCACCCAACTCGTAAGATCTGAAATTTCTATATCTTTCCCAGATTTTGCACTAGAGTCACCAAACTTGGAAACATTGTAAGTGACATCCGTAACAAATGTGCAATATTGGATGCCACGCCCACTTATACCGCCCACCAAAATATCTTTCTCAGTTTTTGCGCTAGACTCTCCAAACTTGATTAGGAGATAGAAGGTGCCATCCGCCACAGATATGCATCACAAATTTGAATGTCACGCCTACCCCTTCTGCCTGCCTTTTTATACCCAAAACGCCCATACGTTACAAATACATACAAACATACATATGTGCTTTGCTTAATTGTTCGAAATTGTATATCAACAATGTTTGTGTGGTAAGTCGTTACGTCTGAGTTACATAAGCAGCAAGTAAGCAAATCTACCACTATACAAAGATGTTCAAGATTAATTATTTTCGCGCAAATGGCTAGTTATAAAAAACAAATAACAAATAACAAAAAAACAAAACGTTGAAACTCACAGCTTGTGCGACAATGAGGCGCCAGAGTGGTGGAATGAGGTAAAATGATAAACGCAGGACCTTGATTTGTATGGGAGGTACTCGAAGGAGTGGTCCAAATTAAAAATCCTTTCTTAGTGCTCACTTTCAATCTGAATGGAATATTTGGTGAAAATTTCAGCCTTCTAGCTCTTATCGTTTAGGCTGTGGGTCTCTCAACAATCAGTCAGTCAGGACAAACTATTTTATATATATAGATTACATTTCTTAAGATCCTATTTGTTAGTGTGTTCGTTTTTTGCACTGTCTATATTTGGTGAACATGTTTATTGCTTTCATTTAGCTTGCTACAAATACAACAATGTATGCGTGCATTAACCAATATATGCACTTGCATTTTTGTTAATACATATGTATGTAGGTACTAAATAATGAAAAATGCACGTAAATACATGTGTATGTATGTACATATGTGCATTTGCAACACCAACTAAAGTTACAAATGTCAGTTTGAACATTATATCAAAACAACAATGGCAATAGGTATTTGTGTGTTAAGTTTTGTTTGATAATTAGCAAGTATGTAGGTAAAACCACTCGCGTAACATATTCTGGTGTACAAAACCAAATTATGTTTTAATTGATTTGTTTTAAATCAATGATACCAACAAAAAGAAGCATTGCGAGCCCAACAACAACACTTACTAACAACAACAACAACAAATGCTACTTGATTCGAAAAACAATTGTCAAAGGCACAAAGAAGAAAAGTGAATAACGGAGACACATCTACAGACGGCAGAAGTGGAACGGGTGATTTGTTTTGTTTTTGTGTATAATCGGCCGCAATAGCTTGTGCGCAGACGGCAGTAGTGGAGTGGGTCTTTTTTTTTTTGAAACCTCGGCGGCGTTGAAACTCGCAGCTTGTGCGACAATGAGGCGCCAGAGTGGTGGAATGAGGTAAAGTGATTAATGCAATAAATTGATTTGTTCCAAATTTGTTCCAAATTAAAAATCCTTTCTTAGTGCTCACTTTCAAGCTGCATGGAATATTATGTGAAAATTTCAGCCTTCTAGCTCTTATCGTTTAGGCTGTGGGCCTCTCAACAATCAGTCAGTCAGTCAGTCAGGACAAACTATTTATACTTTGATACCAAAGGTATCATAGTATATTGGGTTTGTGCAATGTCCGTCATGGTGTCTGTCCGTCTGTCCGTCCGTCCGTCCGTCCGTTCGTATGAACGCAACTTTTTTCGACACCCTTAAAGCTAGAGCCTTGCAACTTTGCAAATATATTGGTAATGCCTTCGTCAGACAAAGTGTTAAATCTAGGGCTCTACGACCTCAGGGGCCTGGGAAATCGATAACAAGTCGATACACCTCGAAGTGCAAATCGATAAAACACTTATGTATCCCACATTTTAGTAGCTAGAGTCACCAAATTTGATTGCAAGATAGCTGGTGACATTCCTCAAAAAATTGCATCAAAAGTTTGGATGCCACGCCCACCTGTTCCGCCCCCAGCCCCCATCAAATTATAAACAAAAATGCCTGTATCTTCTACAGTTTTGAAGCTATAGCCATCAAAATTGGCATGAAGGTAGATGCTAACATCTGACACAGATATGCATCAAAACTTTGGATGTCACGCCCCAAACGAGGGGCCACGCCCCACCGCCCTAAAAAAAAACCGGAATGCCCGTATCTTCGCCAGTTTTTAAGCTAGAGTCACCAAATTTGATGGCAAGATAGCTGGTGACATTCCCCAAAAAATTGCATTAAAAGTTTGGATGCCACGCCTACCTTTTCCGCCTCCAGCCCCCCTCCAATTATAAACAAAAATGCCTGTATCTTTTACAGTTTTCAAGCTATTGCCACCAAAATTTACATGAAGGTAGATGTCGACATCTGACAAAGTTATTCATCAAAACATTGGATGCCACGCCCCCAAACAACGGGACATGCCCCACCGCCCTAAAAAACCGGAAGGCATGTATCTTTGTCAGTTTTTAAGCTAGAGTCACCAAATTTGGTATGAACATTGGTAGTGACATCCGTAACGGGTGTGCATACAAATTTTGGATGCCACGCCCACTTATACCGCCCACCGCTATATCTCTCTCAGTTTTCGAGCTAGGCTCTTCAAATTTGGTATGAACATTGTTAGTGACATCCGTAACAGATCTGCATCAATGTTTTGGATGCCACGCCCACTTATACCGCCCACCTCTATATCTTTCTTTGTTTTTGGGCTAGAGTCACCAAATTTGGAATGAACATTGGTTGTAACATCCGAAACATGTGTGCATAAAATTGTTTATGCCACGCCCACTTATACCGCCCACCTCTATATCTTTGTCGGTTTTTGCGCTAGAGTCTCCAAACTTGGTAGGAGTATAGAAAGTGCCATCCGCCACAGATATATGTCATGCCTACCCCTTCTGCCTGATTTTTATACCGAAAGCCCATATATATTACTATTTGCACTAGGAATCCTTAAAACAGCTATGTAAACTGGTATCAAAGCATATCGCAGTCGGTTGCGTCCGACTGCAACGTTTTTACTTGTTTTCAGTTTTATTTATTATTAATTTTTTTTTTTTTTTTAACAAAAACCACTCTTGCCCCACGGTACGACCGGGCTTATTTTATTCTGCACCTTATTGTGTGCAAACACTCAAACACTTTTGTGCCTCCTGTGCCAAGACGACGCGTGCCTTTTACTTTTGACACCGACTGTACTTTACGCAGGCACACTTATTCTTTCGCGGCGACACGTGCCCTCTAGTTTCAACACCGACTGTACTTTAAGAAGACACGTTTATTCTGTCGCGGCGACGCGTGCTCTTTATTTCTGTCACCGACTGTACTTTTCGAAGACACACGTTTCGCGAAAACCGTTGGTTGATCGGCTTATCCGTCTACATCGTCACTTTCGCTGCGTTACGAATATTCGCGAGTCGCTAGACTTGGTACACGGACCCGTTATGTAGTCGGCTCGCTCGCCCTTACACTCAACTTCTTCGCGCCGCAATCGGTGCGTGCGTTTTGACCGTCAACTTCGCCGCGCCACAATCGGTGCGTGCGTTTCGATCGTCACTTTCGTCGCGCCACGATTCTCTTGAATTGCCGACACCTAACGAAACCGATCCCGTTTATTACCCGTGCTTGCGCTTTGGAAACCCACTGTCCAAGCTTTGTTAGCCGCAGATCCAGGGTCGTGGCACGCGAAGGGTACGAGCCCACATACACGTGCTTAACCACACGGATCGGGTATACACTAATCGTGGGTTAGAGCCCGCACCGATTAATGAACGTTTCTGGTAATCGTATTGCTGGGCTAATCGCCACTCTGCAATACACACACAGTAGCTTTAGACTGGGAAGGATAGGTTAGGTAAGGTTAGTTATACTCTGTTCGAGATTTACCACGCGGTCGGGGCAACACATGTGCACTCAAACATATAGCTGTTAAGGAACCTAGAAGACCCTGTCTTATTAGGAACAATATATATATACACTTACTCATGTCAATTTTATAACCAGTTTATTTACTCTTATTATTCGCTCGCCTGTCTTACGCTACTTCACTCTTACTTTTTTATTGACTTATATCTATTTTTCGCATGCACGCGCGTTCACTTCTTTTCCATTTTGACCCACCGAAGCTAACTTATCAACTATCTTCGCGTACGCGCGTTCACCTCTTGTCTACTTGACTTCCCGAAACTAACTATCCGCCTCGATCGTCTTCGGACCTTGTCGTCGCCTCTCACTCCCTTTTTCACCACGCCCTTTTAGCGACCGTGGTGGGTTCTATGCTCGTTCGCGGATAGCCACTCTGCGCTACCGGCGGTTGTATTTGAAATTGGCGGTTGCATTTGAAATCGGCCCTGCCAGATTTCTGCTTCTTGAACCAGCCGTTAATTGTTTGATTCAATGTTCCTTCTTGGACAAACTTAATTACTAATAATGAAAGATGATAACAAATGATAATGAAAACATGAAATAACAGTGATTCCGCTGCGCTCCTTGCGACTTCATAATACTAAAGTATATAAAATAATACTGCCTTCAATTGATAATTGTAATACTAATATATTAATTATAGGAATATAACCAACTAATGTGGAGGAGGCTGGGCCTACTTCACAAGATCGACTTTAATTTAATATATATTTTCGGCTTATGTTGTTCGTCGCTCAGTGTGTATGCTTTGTATATATATATGCTTTTTTCTGTATATTGTATTGTTTGGATGTAATGTTATTTAAAATGTTGCCTATATGTTTTGCCAATTTGTAGCATGGTACGTTAGTCGATGATGCAATTGGTCTTAATGGTGTGTCTTCTTTATGTATTTTAGGTAGTCCGTATAGTCTGGGGGCTGTAACGGCCAGAATTTGCTCCAAGTTTTGCGCTAAATTCTATAATAGAGTGAAATAACACCACCACGATTGTGACAACACTCTGGTCGGAACAACACTCGTTAAAACTCAAGTCTAGAGCTACCAAAACTAGGCTTTAACTGAATGTTACACTTAGCTGGGGTAATAGCTAAATGTCCATGCGATCTTTCAAACTAGTGAATGTCTTCGTTTGGTTTTCTTATGAACGACTAGCAAAAACAGCCTGTGGGGGGTTTGTTGAAGAATTCAACTAACTTTACGCACGAGTCCACCTATAAATAAAAGTAAGAAAACTCAGCCAAAAGGATAGAAAAGAGGGGACAGAAGAAAGAAAGATACCTAATACTACAATCAAGACTATTGTATCCAAATGCTTCAGCATGCTAAGATGATACAGCAGCTGATTCGCGTCACAATTCTTCCCTACCTATGAGCTTTTCTGCGCGAGAAAAATTTTGAAAAGCTCCCAAATTTAGTTTACACTGTCCTCTACTTTAAGGCAAGAAAAAAGTGCTTAGTTCATTTTAACTATAATTCAGTTTTAATTTATTTCAATTGCAACAAAAATAACATTAATCTTTAAATATAAAATAGTTTGTCCTGATTGTTGAGAGGCCCACAGCCTAAACGATAAGAGCTAGAAGGCTGAAATTTTCACAAAATATTCCATTCAGGTTGAAAGTGAGCACTAAGAAAGGATTTTTAATTTAGACCACTCCTTCGAGTACCTCCCATACAATTCAAGGTCCTGCGTTTATCATTTTACCTCATTCCACCACTCGGCGCCTCATTGTCGCACAAGTTGTGAGTTTGAACGCCGACCGAGTTTACAAAAACAAACTTAAGAAATTGTAATCTGCATACATATGTATGTTTATTTAATGCAAATACAGTAGAATCCGGTTATAGCGACTTTCAAGGGACCGACGATTTTACGTCGTTATACCCGGAAGACGCACTAACCGAAAGGAGCAAAAAATTATTATTTTTTTTAATTTTATGGTTGCTATTTTCGTAATAGGTTTTAAAATCAAACAAATTAATTTTTTAATCAAAACAAAAATTTTTAATAAATTTAATTCAATAACATGGGTTTTTCATAATAAGTCAAATACATATAATGTATACCAAGATTAATTTCTATATGTGGGTTTTATTTTTAATTTAAATATTCAGTGATTTTTGATTATTTAGCAGTAGTTTTGACAAATAAAAACTGTCGCGCACAGCATGTTTAAACTAGACATGCTGTGCGTTAAACTCTCGTCAGTAAAATTTGAATGAACAATTCCATTCAGAACTTTTGCAGCCTAGAATGCCTTCAAAACGCTAGGTGCTGACACAGCTTTATTTTGATCTCTCTAGAGCTCTTGCCCAAACCGATTTCAATATCATTTGAGAATGAGCTGCTGGGACGAACTAAATTTTCTTCGGCAAGCCCAGAATGCTTAAAACAATTCGCAATTGTCAATGGCGAAAGTTGTTGCCATGATTAATTTATCAATAAAATGGCATAAAGGATGGAAATTTTCGGATAATTTTTATCTTTGTTTTCATCCATATTGCTGATTATTTTAAGTACGAGATTTTTCCGAAATGTTGGCATTATTTCGCCGTATTTTTTTTTTCGGCACGTCGCAATATTCGGTTGAATTGTGAAAAATCTCGTCGGTATAAGCGGTTTGTCGCTAAAAGCGGAAACGTTCTAAGCGGAGGCCCTTTCATATATGTTTGTATGGGGACCAACCAAGGCATCGAGTTTTCGTCGCAATAACCGGACGGACGCTATAAGCAGAGTCGTTATAGCCGGATTCTACTGTAAATTGTATAGATATGTATATATATGTACATACATTCAATTTGTATTTTTTTTTTATATCGAGCCCTTTGCGCGAAAATAATTAATCTTAAACATCTTTGTATAGTGGTAGATTTGCTTACTTGCTGCTTATCTAACTCAGACGTTACGTCGTACCACACATACATTGTTGATATACAATTTCGAAAAAGCAAGCAAAGCACATACGTAAGTTTGTATATATGGGGTTTTGGGTATAAAAAGGCAGGCAGAAGGGGTAGGCGTGACATTCAAATTTGTGATGCATATCTGTGGCGAATAGCACCTTCTATCTCCCTATCAAGTTTGGAGACTCTAGCGCAAAAACTGAGAAAGATATTGAGGAGTGGCATTCAACATTGCACATTTTTTACGGATGGCACTAACAATGTTTCCAGCAAATTTGGTGACTCTAGCGAAAAACTGAAAAGATATAGAGTTTTCAGATTTTAGAAGGTGGACGGTATCAGTGGGGGCGTGGCATCCAAAGTTTTGATGCATATCTTTGTAAGACTTCAGCATCTACTTTCCAACGAAATTTTGTGAGTATAGCTTTAAAACTGTGGGAAATACAGTCATTTTCGATTATAACTGAAGAAGGGGGCTGCTGGCGGAAGAGGTGGGCGTGGTATCCAAACTTTCGATGCAGTTTTTGAGGAATGTCATCGGCTATCTTGCCCCCAAATTTGGTGACTCTAGCTGCTAAAATGTGATATAGATATATATATGTTTCATCGCTTTGCACATCGAGGTGTATCGATTTGTTATCGATTTCCCAGGCCCCTGAGGTCGTAGAGCCAAATTTAACACTTTGTCTGACGAAGGTATGTACCAAGATATTTGCAAAGTTGCAAGGCTCTAGCTTAAAGGGTGTCGAAAAAAGTTGCGTTCATACGGAAAGACGGACAGACGGACAGACACCATGACGGATATTGCACAAACCCAATATACTATGATACCTTTGGTATTAAAGTAAAATGACGCGTCTGATTCTCAACCTCAATGGTGGCGTGAAAAAGAGAATATTAAATACTTTGCTTATATGTTGTTAAACATTAACTTATTTATTTATGTTATATATATTGCTAAAATTTTGTAAAAACTATTGGCGCAGCGAAGCAAGCGGGTCACTTACTAGTAATAATTATAAAATTTGCTCTTACGTTAACATAATTGTTTTTGGGTGATGGATGTTATAGTACTGTGCAATGTTTTATTTATTAAGAAATGTATTAATCTTTTAACCCTAATTAATGTGCATTTTACCTTAGTTAAAGTTTTTGTTTTGCGTTTAATGGCTTCTTTTTTATATATATACTAGTAAGTGCCCCGCTTGCTTCGCTACGCCGATAGTTTTTCCAAAATTTTAGCAATACATATAAAATAAATAAATTAGTTAATGTTTAACAACATATTAGCAAAGTATTAAATATTCTCTTTTTCACGCCACCATTGAGGTTGAGAATCAGACGCGTCATTATTTTTTGATACCAAAGGTATCATATTATATTGGGTTTATGCAATGTCCGTCAAGGTGTCTGTCCGTAAGTCCACCCGTCCGTCCGTTTAAACGCAACTTTTTTCAACACGCTTAAAGCTAGAGCTTTGCAACTTTTCAAATATCTTGGTACATACCTTCGTCAGAAAAAGTGTTACATTTGGCTCTACGACCTCAGGGGCCTGGGAAATCGATAACAAATCGATACCTCGATGTGCAAATCGATGAAACACATATATATATATCTCACATTTTAGCAGCTAGAGTCACCAAATTTGTGGGCAAGATAGCCGATGACATTCCTGAAAAACTGCATCGAAAGTTTGGATGCCACGCCCACCTCTTCCGCCCCCAGACACGGATGCCACGGCCACCTATTCCGCCCCCAGCCCCTCTCCAATTATAAACAAAAATGCCTGTATCTTCTACAGTTTTGAAGCTATAGCCACCAAAATTGACATGAAGGTAGATGCTGACATTTGACACAGATATGCATGAAAACTTTGGATTCCACGCTCCCAAACAACGGGACATGCCCCACCGCCCTAAAACCGGAAGGCATGTATCTTCGCCAGTTTCTAGGCTAGAGTCACCAAATTCGGTATGAATATTGGTAGTGACATCCGTAACTGGTGTGCATACAAATTTTGGATGCTACGCCAACTTATACCGCCCAAAGCTATATCTCTCTCAGTTTTCGAGCTAGGCTCTTCAAATTTGGTATAAACATTGTAAGCGACATCCGTAACCGATCTACATCAAAGTTTTATACGCCACGCCCACCTTTTCCACCCAACTCGTAAGATCTGAAATTTCTATATCTTTCCCAGATTTTGCACTAGAGTCACCAAACTTGGAAACATTGTAAGTGACATCCGTAACAAATGTGCAATATTGGATGCCACGCCCACTTATACCGCCCACCAAAATATCTTTCTCAGTTTTTGCGCTAGACTCTCCAAACTTGATTAGGAGATAGAAGGTGCCATCCGCCACAGATATGCATCACAAATTTGAATGTCACGCCTACCCCTTCTGCCTGCCTTTTTATACCCAAAACGCCCATACGTTACAAATACATACAAACATACATATGTGCTTTGCTTAATTGTTCGAAATTGTATATCAACAATGTTTGTGTGGTAAGTCGTTACGTCTGAGTTACATAAGCAGCAAGTAAGCAAATCTACCACTATACAAAGATGTTCAAGATTAATTATTTTCGCGCAAATGGCTAGTTATAAAAAACAAATAACAAATAACAAAAAAACAAAACGTTGAAACTCACAGCTTGTGCGACAATGAGGCGCCAGAGTGGTGGAATGAGGTAAAATGATAAACGCAGGACCTTGATTTGTATGGGAGGTACTCGAAGGAGTGGTCCAAATTAAAAATCCTTTCTTAGTGCTCACTTTCAATCTGAATGGAATATTTGGTGAAAATTTCAGCCTTCTAGCTCTTATCGTTTAGGCTGTGGGTCTCTCAACAATCAGTCAGTCAGGACAAACTATTTTATATATACAGATTACATTTCTTAAGATCCTATTTGTTAGTGTGTTCGTTTTTTGCACTGTCTATATTTGGTGAACATGTTTATTGCTTTCATTTAGCTTGCTACAAATACAACAATGTATGCGTGCATTAACCAATATATGCACTTGCATTTTTGTTAATACATATGTATGTAGGTACTAAATAATGAAAAATGCACGTAAATACATGTGTATGTATGTACATATGTGCATTTGCAACACCAACTAAAGTTACAAATGTCAGTTTGAACATTATATCAAAACAACAATGGCAATAGGTATTTGTGTGTTAAGTTTTGTTTGATAATTAGCAAGTATGTAGGTAAAACCACTCGCGTAACATATTCTGGTGTACAAAACCAAATTATGTTTTAATTGATTTGTTTTAAATCAATGATACCAACAAAAAGAAGCATTGCGAGCCCAACAACAACACTTACTAACAACAACAACAACAAATGCTACTTGATTCGAAAAACAATTGTCAAAGGCACAAAGAAGAAAAGTGAATAACGGAGACACATCTACAGACGGCAGAAGTGGAACGGGTGATTTGTTTTGTTTTTGTGTATAATCGGCCGCAATAGCTTGTGCGCAGACGGCAGTAGTGGAGTGGGTCTTTTTTTTTTGAAACCTCGGCGGCGTTGAAACTCGCAGCTTGTGCGACATGAGGCGCCAGAGTGGTGGAATGAGGTAAAGTGATTAATGCAATAAATTGATTTGTTCCAAATTTGTTCCAAATTAAAAATCCTTTCTTAGTGCTCACTTTCAAGCTGCATGGAATATTATGTGAAAATTTCAGCCTTCTAGCTCTTATCGTTTAGGCTGTGGGCCTCTCAACAATCAGTCAGTCAGTCAGTCAGGACAAACTATTTATACTTTGATACCAAAGGTATCATAGTATATTGGGTTTGTGCAATGTCCGTCATGGTGTCTGTCCGTCTGTCCGTCTGTCCGTCCGTCCGTCCGTCCGTCCGTCCGTTCGTATGAACGCAACTTTTTTCGACACCCTTAAAGCTAGAGCCTTGCAACTTTGCAAATATATTGGTAATGCCTTCGTCAGACAAAGTGTTAAATCTAGGGCTCTACGACCTCAGGGGGCCTGGGAAATCGATAACAAGTCGATACACCTCGAAGTGCAAATCGATAAAACACTTATATATCCCACATTTTAGTAGCTAGAGTCACCAAATTTGATTGCAAGATAGCTGGTGACATTCCTCAAAAAATTGCATCAAAAGTTTGGATGCCACGCCCACCTGTTCCGCCCCCAGCCCCCATCAAGTTATAAACAAAAATGCCTGTATCTTCTACAGTTTTGAAGCTATAGCCATCAAAATTGGCATGAAGGTAGATGCTAACATCTGACACAGATATGCATCAAAACTTTGGATGTCACGCCCCAAACGAGGGGCCACGCCTCACCGCCCTAAAAAAAAACCGGAATGCCCGTATCTTCGCCAGTTTTTAAGCTAGAGTCACCAAATTTGATGGCAAGATAGCTGGTGACATTCCCCAAAAATTGCATTAAAAGTTTGGATGCCACGCCCACCTTTTCCGCCTCCAGCCCCCTCCAATTATAAACAAAAATGCCTGTATCTTTTACAGTTTTCAAGCTATTGCCACCAAAATTTACATGAAGGTAGATGTCGACATCTGACAAAGTTATTCATCAAAACATTGGATGCCACGCCCCCAAACAACGGGACATGCCCCACCGCCCTAAAAAAACCGGAAGGCATGTATCTTTGTCAGTTTTTAAGCTAGAGTCACCAAATTTGGTATGAACATTGGTAGTGACATCCGTAACGGGTGTGCATACAAATTTTGGATGCCACGCCCACTTATACCGCCCACCGCTATATCTCTCTCAGTTTTCGAGCTAGGCTCTTCAAATTTGGTATGAACATTGTTAGTGACATCCGTAACAGATCTGCATCAATGTTTTGGATGCCACGCCCACTTATACCGCCCACCTCTATATCTTTCTTTGTTTTTGGGCTAGAGTCACCAAATTTGGAATGAACATTGGTTGTAACATCCGAAACAGGTGTGCATAAAATTGTTTATGCCACGCCCACTTATACCGCCCACCTCTATATCTTTGTCGGTTTTTGCGCTAGAGTCTCCAAACTTGGTAGGAGTATAGAAAGTGCCATCCGCCACAGATATATGTCATGCCTACCCCTTCTGCCTGATTTTTATACCGAAAGCCCATATATATTACTATTTGCACTAGGAATCCTTAAAACAGCTATGTAAACTGGTATCAAAGCATATCGCAGTCGGTTGCGTCCGACTGCAACGTTTTTACTTGTTAGTATTTATTTTAATGAGGTAGGTGAAAGGCAAATAATTCTTTAACTTGATTCAAAACTGTTACAAATCATTTTGGATCATTTACTTTACATACGCACTGTTCGTTAATCTGCGCGAACGATAATCAAAACAAAAGACAACAAAAAACAAGTAAAAACGTTGCAGTCGGACGCAACCGACTGCGATATACTTTGATACCAATTTACATAACTGTGTTAAGAATTCCAAGAGCAATTTTTAATATATGGGGGTTTTGGGTATAAATTTCCTGCGAAAGGGGTAGGCGTGATAACCAAATTTGTGATGCATATCTGTGGCGGATGGCACCTTCCATCCCCCTACCAAGTTTAAAGACTCTAGCTCAAAAGGTGGGCGATATTAGTGGGCATGGCATCCAAAATGTTGATGCACACCTGTTACGGATGTCACTAACAATGTTCCCACCAAATTTGGTGACTTTAGCGCATAAACTGGCGAAGATACAGGCATTCCAATTTTTATTATATCGGTGGGGCATGGCACGTTGTTTGGGTGCGTGGCATCCAATTTGTTGATGCATAACTTTGTCAGATGTCAGTATCTACCTTTGTGTCAATTTTGGTGGCTATAGCTTCAAAACTGTAGAAGATACAGGCATTTTGTTTATAATTTAAGGGTGGCTGGGGGCGGAATATGTGGGCGTGGCATCCAAACTTTTGATGCAGTTTTTTGAGGAATATCACCAGCTATCTTGCCATCAATTTTGGTGAATCTAGTTGCTAAAATGTAGGATATACTATATGTGTTTTATCGATTTGCACATCGAGGTGTATCGACTTGTTATCGATTTCCCAGGGCCACTGAGGTCGTAGAGCCAAATTTCACACTTGTCTGACGAAGGCATTACCAAGATATTTGCAAAGTTGCAAGGCTCTAGCTTTAAGATTGTCGAAAAAAGTTGCGTTCATACGGACAGACACCATCACGGACATTGCACAAACCCAATATACTATGATACCTTTGGTATCAAAGTATAAAAAGTCATAAAACTCGATCGCGACAGCGAAGCAACAGTAAGCTTAAGCCACTGATGTTGTTGTTATAGATAACAAACAAGGCAAGAGCTTATTTATGCTAGTAATCACTTTACTTTGTTTATCACTTTTCACAGTAAAACTTGGTATTTATTTGGCAACAAAAACAATTGAAATTATAATAACTTAGCACTCACCAATATCCAGAAGCGATTTTGAAGGCCTTCCCATGCTGTCTGTTGTTGTTTTTGTGGTTTCTTTGGTTTTTATGGGGTATAAATTTATTGTCATATAATTATAATTTCATGGTTGTTGTTGGCCGAATAACCTATAGAATTACGACTGAAATTTGGTCTTGCACCTATTCATTTTTAATTTGTTGTTAAGTTGCTTTTTTTCTATTTTAATCGTAAATGCACTATTTTTAAATTGGTTTTATTTATTTTAAGTTTTCTTAACTTTTTAAAAGAATATCTCTTTTTTAATTTTTTTTTTCTTTAATTTGTATGGACGTTTGTTCTTCTGCTTTTTCAATGTTGTTATGTGTTTTTTCGTTGGTTTGTCTTTTGCTTACTAACAGAATTATATGTATATATATATGCGATTTTGATGGCTCTTGCCAATTAATAATTGATTTTAATGCTTCACTTTCAGGGAAAACAGTTTGTTATATGGGACCACTTTCACTAATCTGTTGACTGCTCCGATTCGTTTTTTGTTTCTATGCGCCTGTTCTGCATTCCTCGCTCTATCGTCAGACTGGTGGTGCATTTTCAATGCCTGCTGATGTCGTTGAGGAGGTCTGCAGCCGCAGCAAGATGAAGAAGAAGACGAAGAAGATCACTCCGGCTGCCCGAAAAGATTAAGAATGTACCTCTATCGATCCACGAAATTTTGGTGGCTGGTTAAGCTTCACGTGGCGATAGGGCAATATTAATTCGGCAGTAATTAGGAGGTGATCTATTATTGCAGCACTAATTAGAGAAATATACGGGTTGTAATTATGCCAATCCTGATGAGGGATTTTATTTGACACTTACGTGGGTTATTTGGTGTTTGACCAAGTTGGTCTGAAACCAATTTTTCCAAGAAAATATTCCAAAATACAGAGGGGATCCGTCGTCCCATGCACGCCCAGAATGCCGGCGCTTGGCGAGGATTAGATTTTTCCCAAAAATAAAGTGCAAGAGAACGCTTGCAAGCTTGGGACGAGCTTATATAGGCCAATTGGCCGGAAATGCAGTTCTCTACGAGAGCAATTAAGCTGAGAGCGCAGTGCAGGGTTGTAAATAGTAGTAATAAATAATAATAAACAATAAAAATACTGACTGCAACTAGTATCGATACTAAGAAAAAATACTGCTTTTTGCCAAAAAAATAATTTTCTGTTAACTTTCTAACATATGATCGTTATACTAACTAATGATCGTCATATTACAAAAAAAATACTTATTTGTGCAGAATGCGTACACTACAACCACTGTCTAATTTGAAGAATTTTACTGCGCGAATTAGACAAAAAAACATTGCTAGAATCCTTGTCATGTTGTTAAGTTATGAAGGAATGTCTTTAGCATGAAAAGAAAGCAAATCGGCCAAATACTTAGGGCTCACTTTAGATAGTAAACTAGACTGGAATCTCAATACAGAGGAACGTGCTAAGAAAGCCTCGGTCGCTCTATATACCTGCAAAAAGTCCATTGGACTGAAATGGGTAATGGCACCCCGCATATCGCTGTGGCTGTACACAGCTATCGTAAGGCCTATCCTGCTGTACGGAATATCAGCATGGTGGCCAGCATTGTCAAAGAAAACAACAGTCCATAAGCTCGGCGAAGTACAGCGCGCCGCAGGACTGACAACAACAGGAGCTCTCAGAACGACCCCAACTGAGACTCTCGACAACATTCTAAACCTTCTACCAATCGACCAAATGGGGAAGTTAGTAGCAACTCCCTCCGCCCTACGCATGAGAGAAACAAAACAGTGGCCCGAAATGACCTACGGTCACTCCAATATCCTTGTGGGAAACCAACTTATCCCCTCAAACACGGACTACTGCTGTCCTCAGGAATTCCCTAGAACTACTTTTAAAGTAATTATCCCCCCAAGGGAAAACTGGTGCTTAGGCACTCCAGGGCCGACAAACTCTATCAGAATTTTCACGGATGGCTCTAAGCTAGACGACCGAGTTGGGGGAGGCGTCTTTTGCGAAGAGCTATCCATTAGTAAATCTTTCAGCCTCCCTGATCATTGCAGTGTCTTCCAAGCCGAAATCACTGCAATACAGGAGGCACTTCTATGCCTCGCTGAAAAAGAGTGCTCAGCAGAAAACATATGCATCTTCTCTGATAGCCAACGGCTATCAAAGCCCTACATTCGATATCATCAAACTCGATATCCGTCACAAACTGCCGCAAATCTCTTCAAGAGATGGCTGAGCAGTTCGAGCTTTACCTAATTTGGGTGCCCGGACATGAGGGCATCGAGGGCAATTGTAAAGCGGACGAGCTGGCAAGGCATGGAACTACTTTGGGTATTCCCATGGCCAGCTGCAAGCTAAGAGTTCGTTCACATTTTAAACTTGAAGCTAATAAAAGGTGGCAACTCAATAATGCAACGGCTAGGATTGCTAGGCAAACCTGGCCAACGCGCTGTAGAAAGCGTTCTTCTGGCCTAATCAACTTAAACAGATTAGGCTGTGCTGCCGTAATAAGGGCAATTACGGGACATTGGCTAGTAGGGACTCACAAAGCGAGACTTCTAGCCCCTTTCAATGATTTCTGCAGAAGCTGTCGAGACGAGGAGGAGGAGGAAACGGTTTCCCACCTTTTCTGCGACTGTCCGGCACTCTGCAAGACCAGAAATCGCCACCTCGGCTCCTTTTTCTTAACGGACCTCTCCCAACTAGCGGATATAAGCCCGAAAAATATCCTGTCTTTTATAAGAGCCTCGGGCTGGGACCACGCCCTCGAAAGCGGTGTTACACACTCTGCGTCTGGGTAGACGGTTTTGAACGCAGTCCAAACGCGGCACCACAACGGGCCAACTCTGGCCTACGTGAGTGGGGGGTCTTTTCCTCTCACTACCGCTCTAACCTAACCTACTTTTTAAAACCCGCGCTTTGTGCAAATAAATAGCTTTTGCGGCTTTGTGCGTTATCGGGGTGTAAAACACAAAGTGGACATTAAGTTTAATAACTTATTTGCATTTTTTGGTAAGCGCTCAATAACAAAACCAAATTGCATTCGCAGCTTACCGCTCATTCGTTTGCTTGCACTCAATTTGTTTTTGTGTGTTGTCGCTTTCTTACTTTAAAGTTTCGGTGCTCTCTGAGAGTACCAAAGAACCGTTCGTTTTCCTTTTCGATTGCTCTCACGCGCTCTTTTTGTGTGTTCTGTTCGTCGCGTTGTAATTATACTCCGTTGTCGTTGCTGTCGGTATTCGCGCTCGCGTCGTTCTTATTGTTTTAATTGTGAGTATTTCTTGCTTGTGAGCTTTTTTTTTTGTTTTGCCTTTAGAGTGGACCCATTTTCCTAATACACTTATTTTTGTGTCAGTATTATTCGTTTAAAACTTTTTTTCTTTTTTTTTTAATCAACATAATTTTATTTTCCCTTGCTTTTTATTACATTTGATAATTAAATTATGTCTGTGGTCTGTTGCAGTGCAAAGTCCGTGGCGACAACCCAAATGCAGGTTTTGTTTGCTGTTGGATATGTGGGGCTTCTGCACACGAAAAATGTGCAAACATTCATGCCCGCACTAAGGAAAATATGAACAATTCAAATCTCGAGTGGCCCTGCTGGTCATGCAAAGAGTTGAAGAAAAATATTTATAATTTCATGAGTCAAATGCAAATTGGTTTTAAAGAGCTGTTAGTATTATTTACTAAAGCGCAAGAGCTGCTCTCTGTTTTGGATCACCAATTCAAGAATAATGGTATCTTGAATTCGGAATCACCAAAACGTAAGAACCCATTTGTGAGTCTGTCTCCTTAATCTCCCTTAACGGAAGAACATAAAAAAGTAGTAAAATTAATAAAGTAAATGTAAAAACAAAAATTGCAAAAGCCCCATCTCCACTAATTGACGAGAACATGTATGATAATGCCATCAGCCCTATGGATGTGACAACATCAGTTTCTGGCCCGTTGGTTCAAAATGAGCCAAACATCCCTAATATAAGTACATTTCTACCTGTAGCTACTATAGCGGGCTCTGTCGAGGGTGTGTGCTCAATGGCTCCTTCGGAGGTCGGTTGCGTTGACGTGACTGACCTACGAAATGAAACAAATGGTCACATACCTCAAACTGTGGCTCCTATAGAGGGCTCTGTTGAGAATATACTTAATAAAGTTGTAGGTGTTCCACCAAAAAAACATATATTTTTTTCACGGCTCCCCCCTGGTTTGACATCAGATGATGTAAAGGTCTACATTCAGGCCAAATCAAAAGCTACAGTTTCGGTGGAAAAATTCAAATTTGCATATGACCGGGATATCTCGTCGTTTAAAATAAGTGCTGCAATCCAAGATTTTAATGCTATATGCAATAAAAAATTCTGGCCAGAGCACATCATAGTAAAAGAATATACTGAAAATAAAAATAAAAAGGAAAATCGGCCTCCGATTGTATTACCATCTTTGGTGGTTGGGCCTAGCTCTTCTGATAGTTCAAAAAACTAACCACCTTCTTCTCACTGGGCTATCAGAATGTTAGAGGACTTTGTAGTAAACTTAGTAATTTGTATCTTAATAGCCATTCTTTTTCCTTTCATGTCGTTGCCTTCACGGAAACGTGGTTAAGAGAAGACATACTAAATTCTGAAACTTTTTCTAACAGATTCTGTATCTATAGAAAGGACCGCCAACTGCGTCGTGGCGGTGGGGTGCTTATTGCTGTTGATGTTGACTTTCCCTCTGAGGCAGTAATATTAAGTGATTCTATAGATATCGAATTTGTTGCTGTGAAGCTCTGTGTACAATGCACATTTGTCAGCATTACTTTCCATTTCTTCTATGCTCTCTGATCGTGATATTTTTGTAGTTCTTGGTGATTTTAATATTGTTGAAGCTACTTGGAATTCAAGTCCGGACTTAAGCGTGTTGACCCCCATGGTGCAGACTGATTTTCTGGTTGGTTTATTTAAGATATCATTGAGTCAGATCAATGGTATATTAAATTCTCTTGGTAGAATGCTTGATTTGGTTTTTGTTTTGGATCCATCCACTATCTCTGTGTCAAGAACCCTTCCCATATCCACTCCTGAAGACTTATACCACCCGACACTGGAGGTGGTGATCACTTTGCCTGCATGTGCTGTAAGCCAGTGTAGTGAACCATTAGGACGGGTACGTCAATTTCGGAAAACCGATTTTGTAAAACTTACCCGGCTCTTGGCACTTGTTGACTGGTCGTCTCTCTATGGCTCCGAGGACTTGGACACGGCTATCAGTATTTTTTATAGCACCTTATACAATTTATTCGACATGTGTGTCCCTTGTGGTAAGCCAAGTAGGAAAAACAAACCTGCGTGGTTTACACGAGAGTTGACAGCCCTTAAAAATCGAAAGTCTAAGCTTTATAAGAGTTTCAGAAAATCTGGCTCTTCTGCTCATTACTCATCCTACTTGATCGCGCGTTCCAGTTTTTCGGTCATGAATAACATATGTTATAAAAATTACCTGAGTCGGTGCAGACTACAGTTCCAGCAAGAACCTAAGAGGTTCTTTGACTTCGTTAATTCGAAGCGAAAGTCATCAACACTTCCATCTAATGTATTATTTGAAAACAAGTCGGCCAACTCAGATCAGGCAATTGCCGATTTGTTTGCAGAATTTTTTCGAACAACATATAGTTCATTTGATACTCAGGTTGATCTGCCTTACCCGTATCGGGTTGATAGCTCTAATTGCATTTTTGAACCTAGAATCACGGAGTGTACGTGATCTACAAGGTATTAAGCCAATATTTTCCCCAGGACCTGACGGCGTACCTAGCTGCGTGCTTAAGTACTGCGCTGACGGTCTCTTAAAGCCTTTTCACAGATTGTTTAGTTTGTCTGTTGAGCAATGTTCATTTCCAAACATCTGGAAAGAATCATTTTTTATACCGCTCCATAAAAAAGGAGACAAGTCTCACGTTCCAAATTATAGGGGTATCCCAAAAATGTTTGAGAAATTGATAACTTCTCAATTGCAACATTTTTGTAGATCCTTAATATCACCGTGCCAGCATGGATTCGTGAAACAAAGATCTGCTACCACTAACCTGTTAGAATTTACTTCACATATTGTTCAGGGTTATCAAAATAAAATGCAAACGGATGTTATTTACACTGATTTTAGTAAGGTGTTTACTCAGTTAATCACTACCTTTTTTTTTCCAAGCAATCTCACTAGGTGGATAAGGAAATATTTAATTCATAGAACACAAAGAGTCAGTTTTAAGGGTTCTGTCTCTAAGGTGGCTCATGTCACGTCCGGTGTTCCACAAGGAAGTCACCTTGGACCGTTATTATTCACACTGTTCATCAATGATGCATGTCAGGTACTACTCTGTTGTCTGCTCAAAAATTACAAAAAGACTAAGATAACTTCCAAATTTGGTGTCTTGTTAACTTGTTAAATCTTAATTGCAATAAATGTAAAGCAATGTCCTTTTATAGACGCCTGCCTTTTTTAAATATATATTTTCTTGATGGTAGCCCACTCGATCGTATTGAATGGGTTGATGATTTAGGTATCCTTTTTGACCCAAAACTTAAATTTCACAAGCATATCTCATCAGTAACAAATCGAGCCTCTAGTACCTTGGGGTTCATTAAGCGCTGGTCGAAAGAATTTGACGATCCCTACATAACCAAATCTCTTTATACGTCTTTGGTACGTCCCAAATACAGAATTCACCAGGATAGAATAGAATCAGTACAGAAACAATTTCTGCTCTTTGCCCTTAGGGGACTTAATTGGGATACTAACATTAACTTGCCTTCCTACCACAGTAGACTTTTACTAATAAATCTTCCTTCTCATGCTAATCAGAGAACAATGCTAGGTGTAATCTTTTTACATAAACTTATAAATGGTAAAATTGATTCCTCGGAATTAATCAGCCAGATTAGTTTTGCAGTTCCGATCAGACTGACAAGGAATTTTCCACCAATTGCTCTACAAGCCTGTCACTCTAATAATAATAATAATAATGGTTTGTCTGAGGGTGGTGCACTGCGACCACTAGGGTCTATTGTGCCCTCGTCCTGGCTTCTGAGCTAAAGCTCCTCAAACAGGCCAATCGAACGCAAAAATGCGATGATGTCGCCCGGTTGAAGAGCTCTCATTTCCTGTGTGGTAAGTGTAAGACCCCCCAAATGGAGCAGCCTCAACTGGCTGATGGCTTGGCATTCCTCTAGTAGGTGTTCAGGAGTCTCGTCCTCCTCTAAGCAGAGTCTGCAAAGACTCTCCTCCCCTATCTTAAGATTGCGCAGATGCTTACGCAGTCTGCAATGCCCGGTCAGGAAACCCGTGACTATTCGGAGAGATTCTTTGCTCAACTCTAAACATTCCTTGGTCCTCTTGCTATTGCAGCTACCTAGCAGACGTTAACCCTTTCCCCTTGCCCCCTCGCAGGCAGTCATGAGATCCACATGACTGCTCTGACTGATGACCCCTGGGCCCAGCCCACAGAAAGGTTCCGGACCATGAAGGGGAGTACTAGCCCCCTTTCTAGCCATGTGTCGGCCACTTCATTGCCGGGAATCCCCGCATGCCCTGGTACCCAGTAGATGGTAACTCTATTATTACTACCCAACCTATTGAGTGTTCCTATACATTGCAATACTAGTCTGGAAACAATCTTGTGTGCACTAAGTGCTTTGATTGCTGCCTGACTATCTGAGAAAAGGGCTATGTCCCTACGATGGTAACCCCTCGCAATGTTGAAGGAGGCACATCTCTCACTCGCGTGCACTTCAGCTTGAAAGATTCTGGCGAATTTTCCTATTTTCCCTAATTTCCCTAGAGGTTCGTGGTGAGCCGTCAGTGTACCATCTAATAGCATGTGGTTTCACAGCATAGGTGGTAGACATGTTGGTCCACTCCGACTTGTTGCTAAGTTCTGTTTTTAAGAGTTTATCAAAACTAAACTGGGCTATCTGAACATCCTGCGGATATTCCAGCAACAGGTCAGTTGCAGTCGCAGCCGAGTCAGCTGGTCTTGCCCCTGTTAACCTCATAAAGGATCTGCGCGCACTGTGTTTGATATACAAATGCAGTGGTGGGAGTCGGAGCAGCACATCCTGAGCTGTGGATGGACAAGTGCGCATAGCGCCCGAGATGCACGTGCAGGCAAGTCTCTGGAGCTTGCCTTCTCGTGACATCACGGTCAGCGCGCTTTGCCCAAACCACAGCCCCGTAGCTGACTATGGGCCTCACCATGGCAGTGTACATCCACAGCATAATCTTTGGAGACACCCCCCAGTTCTTCCCTGCAAGAGACCTACAGATCATTAGGGCCATAGTGGCCTTGCGAACAGCATGTTCCACATGTTGTCTCCACAGTAATCGCTTGTCTAGGATGACACCCAGATATTTGACTTTTGTTTAGATCGGTATAACCATACTCCCAATGGTTATGAGCCTAATGGATTTCAGCTTATACAATTGTGGTTTTCGCTGGATTGATGTTCAGCCCCACGTCTTTGCACCAGTCTAAGCTGAGTTTTAGACCCAGTGTTATCCTGTCGCACACTGTTCTCTCAAAGTTACCCTTGCAGATCAGAGTTATGTCTTCAGCATAGCCTTGACATTCGAACTCATTTTCTGCAAGTTTATCTAGCAGCTCATCCACCACAAGGCTCCAGAGTAGTGGTGACAAGACACCACCCTGCGGGCATCCTCTGGTGGTTTGAGCTCTTACTGTCACACTGTTGACAGTGACTTCCGCTATTCTGCTTTCAAGAAGTTTACCCAATCAGAACGTGAGTCCTGTCTCAATTCCCCTTCTACAGAGTGCTCTTACCACAACATCATGAGCTGTGTTGTCAAAAGCACCCTCTATGTCCATAAAGGCAGAGAGAGCTACCTCTTTTGCCTTTACAGAGCGCTGGACACTGTCAACCAGGCTCAAAAGAGCCGATTCAGTTGACTTACCTACTCTAAAAGCATGCTGATGCGCATGCAGAGGACTATGCATCAAGTGCGAGCTTCTGATGTGATTGTCTACAATCTTTTCGAGGGTTTTCAGCAGGAAGGAGGTTAGGCTGATCGGCCTAAAGGATTTTGGATGAAAAGGGTCTTTCTTCCCCATCTTCGGGATAAAAATCACCCTAGCCGTTCTCCATGCACTAGGAATGTAGCCCATAGCTAGACTCCCCCGGAAAATACTTAAAAGGAACAACATTAGCTGTTCAACACCCTTCTGAAGATGGATGGAAATGATGCCATCCATCCCCGGAGCCTTGTAGGGACTAAGTGTACTCACTGCCCACCTAATCTTTTGATCAGTTACGATCGCTGCAGCCAGGCTCCAGTCAGGTCTCCTGTTGGGGATCCCTTTGTAACTGCTGTCTGCGTTTGAGATGGTTCTACAAAGAGGAATATGAGTTTGCAGGAGGAGTTCCGCCTTCTCCTTCTCATCTTCTGTGAAAGAACCATCCGATCTCTTTAGGCAATTTAAGCCTGTCACTCTAACCATACTATCCATATTCCTTTCCGTATTTTATGTACAAACTATAATGATTTATCTCACTTAATAAATGGTGCCACTTCTATTGGTTCTCTTAAAAAGCTAGTCTTATGTCATTTGTCTACATGTTCGCGATCTACATAACCGCACGTTATGCGGTGTGCCTCTTGGTCGGTGGGGCGGGAGGTGGTTGCATTTTTGCTTGGGTCTGCGCGTTAACAAGCCGGTGCTTGGTATCGTTGGGCCACTTGATGGTACTGTTCGTAAGTACGTCTACGTCCAAATAATAATACGTAACAAATCGAGTTTGTCGTCCCTGTTAAGAGTATTAACTGACTCGGTTAACAGGTTCAAATTCTTAAGCAATTGAAAATCAGAGCCATGAGTAATCATGTTAAAACCAAAAAGGAAAAAATGGGAAAACCTATAATCTATAAATAAAAAAATTTAAAAAAAAAAAAATTTTTTTTTAAAAATTAAATTAAAATTTTTTTTTTTTTTTTAAAAAAAAAAAAAAAAAAAAAAATCTGTTCACTCGTTAAAACTCACTTACTCGCGTTAAAATCGTTAGCCTTAAACTGCGAACCATTGTCACTAATAAGAAGTTCAGGAACTCCGTACGTAAAGCAAATGTGGTCTTGTAAAATTTCTTGTACTGCTTTCGCCGTAAATTTTTTTAATAAACAAAGCCAATGAAACTTTGAAAAATGGTCTAATACAATAAGTATGCCAATATAACCTTGTTTACTTCTAGGATATGGACCGAGAATATCCACATATATACGCTGAAAGGGACGGAGGCTTAAGCGTCATATTGGGAGCTTTGGTAGTTTTACAAACTTCACAGTTTCGAATGAAATCACGCACTTGAGTTACCATTCCGGGCTAGTAAAACTGCCTGCGAATAAGCTCAAGTGTTTTACTCATGCCGCCATGTGCCGCTATGACTTCATTGTGTGCACGTCTAATAACAGATTCAGTCAAGCCTTTTGGAACCCAAAGTTTCCACATCTGAAGCTTGGCATCTTCCGAACCATCGTCATGTTCTGTGCGAATGTAAATGAAGTTATCAATAATTTTTACATCCGGATACGAGCTTTCGTTTTCTAAGATCTTTACTTTAAGACTCTGATAGTCATTATCTGTAAAACATGAAGAGCTTAGATCAATCTCCGGACCATACGACTCTATTGCTGCCATTTCTTCAGCATACATCCAAGACAAAGCATCAGGTACTACATTATCTCGCCCCCTACGATGGCTAACAGCGAATTTATAACCCTGAAGTTGCATTGCAAATCTTGCTAATCGCCCTTTAAGGTTTGCTTGTTTCATAAGCCATGCTTAACTCGAGTGATCTGTAATCACTTCAAAATCTTGCAATTCCAGATAGCAACGAAACCGTTTAATTCCTAATACAACCGCTAAACACTCTCTCTCGGTAACGCTATAATTGCGCTGTGCCGAATTCAATTTCTTTGACATATATGCCACTGGTTTTTCTTCCCCTTGATCATTCAACTGCACTAGAACTGCTCCAACGCCGTAATTGCTGGCATCGCAATGAAGGAAGAATTTTTGACCAAAATCAGGATTTTGTAGAACAGGTGCTGAGGTCAGTAAGTTTTTCAGCTGTACAAACGCTTTTTGTGCGTGGTGACTTCCGCAAAATTTGAAATAAACCTTCTATACCACCCTGCTAAACCTAAAAATCCACGAGTCTGATTTAGAGACTTTGGTACAGGCCAATTGAGAATTGATTCGATCTTGCTCGGATAAGTAGCAATTCCGCCTCTGCCGACTACATATCCCAGATACTTAATTTCGGTGACACAGAACTTACTTTTGCTCAGATTAAGCGTTAGATTGGCATTACGAAATTGCTTTGCCAACCGCATTAAAATCATTAAATGTGAGCCAAAGTCTGCTGACACTACACATAAGTCATCAAGGTAACCAAAACAGCAATGTTTCAGCTCAGGCGGAAAAACTTCATCCATCAGCCTACACATTGTTTGTGGGGCATTGCACAGACCGAAAGACATCACCTTAAATTGATATAAAGGACGTCCCGGTATTGTGAATGCGGTCACGCTTTTCGATGCCTCTGACAATGCTATTTGCCAATATGCATCTTTCAAATCTATTTTCGAAATAATATTTGCTTTTGGTAATCTTGCAAACATGCCTTCGATGCTCGGCAAGGGATATGCGTCTTTCTTAGTGCAATTATTAAGCTTTCGCGCATCTAAACATAACCGAACCTTGCCAGGTTTCACAACAAGCCTCATCGGGGAGCTCCATGGACTACTGGACTTTTCAATCACTCCTAATTCAACCATTCTATCTATTTATGTGTACATCAATTTTTCCACCGCTGGTGACACTGGGTAAAATCTTTGCTTAATGGGTTTGGCATCACCAACATCAATATGATGCTCAAGCAACGAAGTTTTTCCCAAGCCTTGCTTTTCAAAATGGGAAAATAGCAAAATCACTGCATCCAACTGGCCCCGTTGCATTGCAGTCAATGCGTAAGCATTACTATCTCTTGCACTTTCTTCCGAAATATGTTCAACATCTAAACAGGAAATAAGGCTTGGTGCTAACTGAAACTCTTTCCAGAAATCCACACCTAAAATAAGACGCTTTTCAATTGAGGGTATAATAAATAGTTTAATTGAACGAATGAGATTTCTATATTTAATTTGTACCTTCAAATAACCTAATACTGAGTGAGAACGACCATCGGTAGTGTTAACCTGTGAAGCAATACGCCGGTATTGAGAATATTTGGTTCAATCTTCTGAAGCTAAAGTCGAACCCATGCAACTGATGTTTGCGAAGGTATCTAGTAACCCTTTCTCAACGAAATTTAAAAAGGACACCTCCGCATAAAAACGTCCATCAGACTGTTGGTTAACTATAGCTGAGATAAGCAAGCGCTTGGTTTGTCGAATCGCTCTCTAAAAGTTACGGATCCGTAGAGTCGAACGTTTCAGACAACTGCGTGTATGAGTACTGCATGACCCGAATATACAAGCTGATTCGCGTCACAACCCTACCCTACCTATGAGCTTTACTGCGCGAGAAAAATTTTGAAATGCTTCCAAATTTTGTTTACCCTGTCCTCTACTTTAAGGCAAGAAAAATGTGTTTAGTTCATTTTAACTATAATTTAGTTTTAATTCATTTCAATTGCAACAAAAATAACATTAATAATAATTATAAAATTTGCTCTTACGTTAACATAATTGTTTTTGGGTGATGGATGTAATAGTACTGTGCAATGTTTTATTTATTAAGAAATGTATTAATCTTTAAACCTTAATTAATGTGCATTTTACTTTAGTTAAAATTTTTGTTTTGCGTTTAATGGCTTCTATAAAAATAAGAGGCAGTTTTCGTTGTTCATTAAAACCGCAAGAACGAGCACACCTATTGAAACTAAATTTTTAGGCATTGTTCGGACTATTTAGTAGATGGTTTGTGTGAAGTTCGACCCAAATCGGTATACCAGTTCTTCACTTATCTCATATTTTATAATGAGTTCAATAAATGGAAACAAATTTTAAAAATAGAAAACAGGGATTTTGCTGTCAAATTCAAAATTTTTTCAGTGTTGAAAGTAAACAATATTTTTTACTGTAGTCATTTTATTTTGTACGTGCTGCGATAACTATTGTGCGTGTACTTAAAAAAAAACTGAGACAAAGAAAAAATGCCAAGAGCCAAGTGAGCAAATATAGGGCGCCGAACGCGTGAAGCAAATTATGTGGCTATACGAAGACAAAATCGGACTGAATATGAACGCACGCAAGCAAATGCATCGCAGCGTGAGCGAAATGAACGAAATAGATCGGTTAACACTGTACCTGCACAGAGTCTTGCACGGCGATCACGAGTAGGTACAAATTATCGTGAAGGCAGAGTTCCGCTTCGCTTTCGCGATCAAATGGAATATGCTGGCTTACATTGACATTGGAGCAATGAGTATTATCTGTACGCATTGCAATGCAGCGAAGTTTCGAGGAGAAACAGCTGGCATGTGCTGCTCCAATGGCAAAGTGAAACTTCCAGCATTGGAGCCGCCACCTGATCCAGTACATTCCTCGATCACTGGAGAATCGCCGACGTCTAAGCATTTTTTGAAGAATATTCAAGCATACAATTCATGCTTTCAAATGACTTCTTTTGGTGCAACAAAAATCATTAGAGATGAATTTATGCCGACGTTCAAGGTTCAGGGACAAATATACCAACGAGCAGGCTCGCCCTTACCATTTGCCGATGCTGACTATAAATTTTTGCAAATATAAGTTACAGTTTTAGAAAAATAAGTATAACACATAAAAACCATTAAGAGTTTTATTCGATATAGGTGTAGCGAAGTGCACCGGGTAACAGCTAGTATATATATATATATATATATATATATATATATATTCTTATTTCTATTTACATGTTCGTGCTTTTTCTGTTTTTAGTATTTATTTTAATGAGGTAGGTGAAAGGCAAATAATTCTTTAACTTGATTCAAAACTGTTACAGATCATTTTGGGTCATTTACTTTACATACGCACTGTTCGTTAATCTGCGCAAACGATAATCAAAACAAAAGACAACAAAAAAGTCATAAAACTCGATCGCGACAGCGAAGCAACGGTAAGCTTAAGCCACTGATGTTGTTGTTATAGATAACAAACAAGGCAAGAGCTTATTTATGCTAGTAATCACTTTACTTACTAGCATGCTCCGGAACACAGTAAACAGTGTCTTAGCAGTGGCGTGAGCCACTGCTTTTACGGAGTTTAAAAGTTTTCACGGAATTTTTAACTCGCCGTCGGCGATCTTAAGTCGTTTTGTGTGTGTGTGTGTGTTTTTTTTTTTTTTTTTTTCATGGAACGCCATGAAGGGTGAGAATCTTCTAAAGATACTGCTGGCCCGTACCACCAGCATGCACGATTTCCACGTACTAAACTCACCCTACACAACAACACACATCATCCCCCGCGGGATCACCGCAAAGTATTACTTCGCGGGGTGCTGTAGCCTGCTTAGGCTAGTATCCTTTCACGTCGCTCTTTCTCGCACCGTCGCAGATTGATCTGGATGCCTATTATAAGCTGACGCATACTCTCCCAGTTGTCCTCCGACTCCATCATAGACTTCAGCAAGTTCTCAGGTGATGGCACTGTTCTTGTTTCTCCAGCGTATCGTCCGCAGCTGTACAGAACGTGCTCCGGGTCCTCATCCTCCCCTTGGCCGCACTGGCACACTGGGCTATCCTCGTGTTTGAAGCGTTGGAGATACTTCCTGTATCCTCCGTGGCCCGTTAGGAATTGTGTTAGATGGAAGTCCACCTGTCCAACTCCGCGTCCAAGCCAATCGCTGACATCTGGGATCAGGCGGTGCGTCCATCTACCTCCGCTGGCCGCATCCCATCTCCTTTGCCACCTGATCAAGGATTCCGGCCTTGCATTCTTCTTGGCCTCTGCAGCGGACACTCCCGTGTCTCTACGTGCTATGCGGATCCTCTTCGTCTCCTCTGCTTTAATGTCCACCGGCACCATCCCAGCCAGCACCAGGGCTGCGTCTTCGGAAACCGTCCTGAACGCCGATATTACCCGTAGCGCCGAAAGCCTGTGTGGGGCCGCCAGCCTCTTTCTCATGCCAATATTTGTGGTCACCGCTGATGCCCATATAGGCGCTGCATACAGTAGAATTGACGAAACTACTTGTGACAGCAAACGTCTTACCTGCTTTTGGTCCTCCAATATTCGGCAGCATTCCTGCCAGTGCCGCTTGCGTCCTTAGCGCCTTTCCTGCTACGTATCCGATGTGAGCTCCAAAGTTCAATCGGTTGTCGATCATGACACCGAGATACTTAATAGCTTCCTTCGACTTCACGAGCGCATTGCCCACTCTGAAGGTAGCGAACTCCAACACCTTTCTGCTCGTAATAAGCACTGCCTCCGTCTTATGGCATGCAAGGTCCAGTCCGGCCTGCTCGAGCCACTCCGCGATTGTGTCGGCTGCAGCGCTAACGGCCGCCTCCACCTGCTCAACCTTTTTGGCCACTACCACAAGCGCTAGGTCGTCTGCGAATCCGATTAGTTTGCACCCATCTGGAAGTTGCAGTCTTAGAACGTCGTCGTACATCAAGTTCCATAGGAGTGGTCCGAGGACCGATCCTTGTGGAACACCTGCCGTAACATTGTACCGCTTCAAGCCATCGTCCGTGTCATACTCGAGCACCCTCACCGACAAATAGCTGCTGATTATTCGAAGGAGGTAGTCCGGTACTCCTATTCGAGCGAGCACATCCTGGATACGTGTCCATCTGGCCGAGTTGAACGCGTTTCTTATGTCCAACGTTACCACTGCACAGTACTCCTTCGTCCCCCATCGCCATCTTGCTCCTGCGATTGCCTTCGAGGCTATCTTCACCACCATCTCTATTGCGTCCACCGTTGACCTGGCCTTTCGAAAGCCATACTGGTGCTTCGACAGTGCTCCTTTCTCCTCGGCTACTTTTAGCAAGCGACCGTAGATTATCCTCTCGAATAATTTACCCACCGTGCTCAGCAGGCATACTGGGCGGTATCCTGAGGGTTCTTCTCCGGGCTTCGTCCCCTTTGGCAGCAGTACCAGGCGCTGCCGTATCCATTGCTTTGGGAACACTCCCTCCAGCAGGCACTCGTTGTAGACCTCCGCAAAGATGTCAGGCCTTACCAGCGAGATCCTTTTCAGAACACTGTTGGGGACTCCGTCGGGGCCCGGCGCCTTTCTGTCGCCAAACTGGCTTGCTGCCGAGATGACCTCCTCCGGCTGTATAGGTTCAGGCAGACTAACGTGCTGCTCTTGCTCTTGCACACGACTCACCGGATCTTGAGGGAATAATGCCTCCGCGATAGTGCCCAGCAGTCTTGGGCATGTTACTCGCAGCGAGGTCTGGCCTCTCAACCTCCTGGTCACCACTTTGTAGGCCGTACCCCACGGATCGACCTCCACCTCGTTGCAAATTCTCCGGAAGCACTCCCTCTTACTGGCTTTGATGCTCAGCTTAAGAGCACGTTTCGCCACTTTAAATTCATCTTCCTTGGCTCTTTGGTCCGGGTGTCCTCTGGCCCGTTGGGATCGTCTCCTCGCTCGCAGACACTCTTTCCTCAGTCTGCTTATTTCCTCAGTCCACCAATAGCAGGGTGCTCCTCTTCTGCTTGGTTTTCTTCTTGGCATGGAGCAGTCACATGCTTCGTCTATGAGCTTGAAGAGCTTGTCCGCCTTGCTTTCCCCTGGTGCGGGTGAGAATTTAGCGTTCCGTACGAACTCCACTAACGTTTCATCATCCAGGTTGCTGTCCTTCCATTTCGGGCCCGTCAGTTTCGGTGGCTGCCTCTTCACGCCTCCAATCCTGTAGTGAATCGCATGGTGATCACTATGTGTGAATTCACTGCCCACCCTCCACTTCGTTTTCCTACAGAGAGAGCTGCTAATGTACGTTAAATCAATGATTCATCCACGTCCGGCCCTGTGGTATGTTTCCGTGCACCCATCGTTGGCCAAGACTACATCCAGCAGTGATAAAGACTCCACCAAGTAGGCTCCTCTGGCGTTCGTCAACCTTCTTCCCCACTCATGCGCCCATGCGTTGAAGTCGCCTGCTAAGACCAGGGGGGGTCCTTCCGCGTGCGTTCTCCACCAGACTTGCTACCATGCTCTGGAAGCGCTCCAGATCCCAGCTCAGTGGTGCGTAGCAACTGTAAAAGGTGATGCCTTTGACCTTCGCCCGTACAAATCCCTCGCTCCTCCCATTCACGTCCTGTGGTGGTGACTCTGTTGTCCATATAGCTGCCTTCCCGCATTTGCTGACTGCCCATCCGCTTCCTGGGATCCTCCCAAACGGCTCGCAGATCAATGCGACATCCGTAAGCGTGCGCTCTCGGCTGGCATCCTGATCGTTGCCTCTTGGGTCTGCCCATAAACACTCCTAAGATAGATATCCTCCACCACCACGTCCGTCATCAGCTGGTCCTTCAACGCCATGCATATCTCCTCTTTGGTGGTGCTCTCGTCCAAGTCGCGGCACTCGATCTCCACCCGATGCGTAAGGGTCCGGACCTCCACCTGTTCTCCCAGTGCCTCTCCAACCAGGCTCTTATATTTTTCCGCTGCGCCTCCCGCTTTGGCGAGCTGCAGGAGCAACTCCCCCTTTTGGGTCCTCCTTATTCTCGACACTGCGTCTCCTAAGCCCTGCAGCTTTTCATCCGGCTTAACCTTCCGTAGAATGTCCGCGTAGCTGGCTTCTTCCTTCGTCCTGATGACTATAGCATCTGGCCTTATTTTCTCCTTCAGTCCCCTCTTCTTTTTGGGCGGTTTGCGCTTTGTTGTCACCTTCTTCCATTCAGCCTCTTTCTTCACATGTATTCCCTGTGCTGGTGTGGCCTCCTCGGGGTTGGTAACCACTTTGGCAGATGGGGTCTCTTGGATTCCTGCATCCTTCACTTCCCTGCTCTTCTTACTGCCCGGTGTGCCAGCGTCCGGCACTTGTCTCCGCTTTGCCTCAACGATCATTCTGAAGAGTGGTGATGTTTGCGAGGACTGGTTCGCTCTTATCACCGCCTTAGCTCCGTCGTCGTGCATTTTGATGGCCACCAGCTCGAAGAGCGCAATGATATTCTCAATGGCATCTCTCATTGGTTGGTGGATCGATCGCCGCTTTCCATCCTCCAGCACTTCCACGAGCTTGCTGATCTCCGTTCCGAGGTTCTGCAGTGGGCCGCTACTCGACTGCTCTATGGGTTTCTCCGTGCCCTTCGCCTGTGCAGCTGCTTCTACTTCTAGCCCATTTTCGGCCATTGGGCTAATTCCGCGCCTGAGCACCCGTGACCTTAGCAGCTTACTGCTCCTCCTGAACGTTTGGCTGTCTTCACCGTCATTCTCCTTCGCCATACCATCATTTTTGTAAGTGGGGTTCATAATCAATTGGGTCCCAACTCCAAGCCGTTATCGTTGGCCGTAGCACAATCGCGATTGAAGATCCCAGGGTTGTCTATGCATGCAAGGAGGCCATGCGAGGGTTGACAGACGCCTTCATGGGGTCGTTTGTTCAGAGCCGGATCCGCGCTAGTCAGGAATGTGACATCTGAGCTTGTGCGCCCATCTGAATGGGGACGGTCCAACGATCGTACTTGGAGACCTGCCAGGTTTTAGCGAGACGGAGGCCGTTGCGGCATAAGCCTGGCAGTGGTTTCGGCAAGATTTCACTCCGCTTACTAACATGTCAGAATACCGCACTACTGTCAGCCCTTGTCGTCAAATCCTTCCGTTTGCATCCAGTGTCCTAATCATGACCGTACTGGGCTAGGTCCTGATGCCACTTTAGTCGCCTCTTACGACAAGCCGTGGGCGGCTATGGTGGTATTCTATGCACCGCCACCACACGGTGTTGTGTGTGTGTGTTTTTTTTCTTTTTTTTTTAATTCATTTATTTAATCTAGATAAATAACTAGTCTATAAATTATAATACAGAGGGCGGTTGAAGAAGAAGAAGACTGACATTTGCGGAACGGCCGTTAGGTATTGCGTCGCAAACGCCTTTGATCCTCCTACTCCCGGTGCCCGTTACGCTCGCGTTCGGCCGTCCGCAGTTCAGTCATCACGGCCACAGCAAAGACGCTAAATGCATCCCAATTGTCGCTACTGGCTAAAATGAGCGTCACCAGGTTGCCTACCTCTACGGCACAACCAAAGATGTCTTCCACATCTGCGCGAAGCCCTGTAAATCGACCGCAGTGGAACAGCACATGCTCCGCATCTTCGATAACGCCACTTTCGCAGTAGGTGCAGAAGGGAGCATCCTCGTGACCGAACCGGTGAAGATATCCGCGGAAACAGCCGTGCCCACTAAGCAGCTGCGTGATGTGAAAGTTCACCTGGCCATATCTTCTATCCAGCCACAATGATAGCCTTGGGATCAGGCGGTATGTCCATCGCCCTTTAGTGGATGAGTCCCATCGCCCTTGCCAGATGGCCATAGTGCGCGATTTGGCCGAGGAGCGCGCTGCCTTCTTGAGTTTCCTCGTAGACCTCTGCAATTTCCCTGGCTAGATCTGCTATGGGGGCAACTCCAGCTAGCACCAGACACGCGTCGTCTGAGAAAGTGCGGAAGCCGCTACACACCCTGATCGCCCCTAAGCGGTGGGAAATAGCTGACGTAGCGCATGCCAGGGTGCCAAATAGGCGCCGCGTACAACATTACCGCCCTAATCACGCTGAAAATTAGCGCTCTCCTATGCTGCTTCGGGCCTCTCGCGCGATTTGTTATTGCGGCTTTGGAGCTGGAATACTCCAAGTGCTCCTTAAAGGACAGTCTTGTGTCCAGCATCACTCCAAGGTACTTAGTCGCTCTCTTTGATTTGATTAGTGTATTTGCCACTGTTATTGTTGCGGTTTCTACAACTTTTCGGCTGCTTATGAGGACAGCCTCGGTTTTGTGGGGGGCAATCTGGAGGCCAACCGATGAGAGCCAATGGATGACCATCTCGATCGACTGGTTGCATCTTGCCTCGGCAGCCTTGAGCTCCTTAGCCACCACCACCAACGCCACGTCGTCTGCGAAACCGACCATACGGACCTCTTCAGGTAGCGTGAGCCGAAAAACACCGTCGTACATGGCGTTCCAAAGCAGAGGGCCAAGAACTGACCCCTGTGGCACGCCTCCTGACACGTGGTACTCCTCGTTTGACACGCTGGTGTTGTACAGCAGAATCCTATTTTGAAAATAGCTTCTAATCAGCTTCAGAAGGTAGTTCGGCACTCCAAACTCTACTAGGGCCTCAAAGATGCAGCTCCACTTCGCCGTGTTGAACGCGTTATGTACGTCTAGCGTTGCGACCAGGCAGTACTTTTTGGTGCCTTCTTGCCACCTAGTGCCGGCAATCGCTTCTGAAGCTATCTTCACCACCTGGCCAATTGCGTCGAGCGTTGACCTCGCTTTTCGGAAACCGAACTGCTGATCCGAAAGCCCACCTGCAACGATTATTGCGCGCTCAAGGCGTGTGCAGATAACGTGCTCCAGAATCTTGCCGACCGTATCAATGAGGCAGATAGGTCTGTAGGCAGCTGGATTCCCAAGCGGCTTCCCTGGCTTCGGAAGCAGTACCAGGCGCTGGAGTTTAAACCTATTAGGAAAGACTCCGTTGCGAAGGCAACTCTTAAACATCTCGGCGAAGATGTCGGGGCGGATCGCAAGTGCTAGTTTGAGAGCTCTGTTCGGAATCCCGTCAGGGACTCCGCCCGTGCCCCTCTAAAGTTCGGGCACGCAAAGAACACATGTTCTGCGTCTTTTGTGCATCCAGCTCCACAGGTTGTGCAGAACGGATCCGCGCTATGTCCAAAGCGGTGTAAGTACGCCTTGAAGCAGCCGTGGCCGCTAAGGAGCTGGGTCAGATAAAAGTTGGTCTGTCCATGCTTCCTTAGCAACCACATTTCCAGCTTTGGGATAAGTCTATGAGACCACCTTCCACTGGTGGAACTGTCCCACTCCCTTTGCCAGCGTTGCAGCAGATTTCCTCCTCGATCCATCACCTTCGCCTCTATATGCAGATCAAAGGGTGGTATTCCTGCGATGCAGCTTCTCCTGATATTGTGCGGAATCCACACGATACCCTAAGTGAGCACACCCGATATAGGGATCGTATGGCTCTAGTGTGCGTTTTGTATTTTAGCACCTTGGACCAAACTGGTGCCGCATACATCGTGATCGACTGCACCACCGATGTGAGCAGCCTCCTCCTAAGCTGCTTGGGGCCCCTTGTGTTTGGCATGATTCTCGCTAGAGCTGTGCATGCCACGGATGCCTTTTGTGCGACGTACTCTATGTGGTCCTTGTAGGAAAGCCTGTGGTCCAGAACTACTCCCAGGTACTTCAGTGAGGGTCGAGAGTGCACTGTAGTGTTGCCTACGGTGATCCTCGCGGTTTCCACTGTCTTCCTCGAGCTGATGAGTACCGCCTCCGTCTTCTGCTCCGCCAGCGAAAGTCCGGCTCCGCTGAGCCAGTCCCGTGCCAGCTTGATTGCGTCACTAGCGGTGTTTTCGACGTCTGAAAGGTTTTTTCCGACTGTAACGACCGCCACGTCATCTGCGAAGCCCACTACTTTCACCCCTGCCGGTAGCTGCAGCCTGAGGATGCCGTCATACATAAGGTTCCATAGTATTGGGCCAAGCACGGAACCCTGGGGAACCCCTCTGCGTACTTTGTGCTCGTGGACGCCCAGACGCGTCGTATAGCGCAGGACTCTGTCATCGAAGTAGCTCTCGATTATCTTCACCAGGTATGGGTTAATCCCCTTGCTGGTTAAGCAGTCTAATATTTTGATCCAACTGGCGGAGTTAAACGCGTTCTTGACGTCGAGGGTAACTACCAAGCAGTACTCTTTGGTGCCCCACAGCCATCTTTTGCCCTCAATAGCGTCCTCTGCCAGGCTCGTGACGACTTGTATGGCCTGTGTAGTGGAACGCGACTTCTGGAAGCCAAATTGATATGGCGATAAACCTCCTTGCTCGGTGATAGCCCTTTCTAACCGATCGCATAGTACACGCTCCAGGGCCTTGCCCGCTGTATCTAGCAGACAGATTGGCCTGTAAGCGGCAGGATTGTCGAAGGGTTTGTTCGCCTTGGGGATCAGCACCAGATTCTGGCGCTTCCAGCGCTTGGGAAAGACTCCTTCTTTGAGGCAAGTATTAAACACGCCGACAAAGCTTCCCGGATTCGACTCCATGGCGAGCCTAACAACTGCACTCGGTAGGCCATCCGGGCCTGGGGCCTTTCCAGCTTTGATCCTGTGCGCCGCACGCAGAACCTCTTCTTCCGTGACATCCATCACAGTGTCGTCCGTCCGGCTGTTCGATCTATTGGTCGGGATAGCAGATTCAGTTGACTCGCCCGGGAACAACTGTGCTACTATGTTGTAGAGTAGGGCGGGGCATGAGGGGCTAGGTGTCCGAAAGACGTGTAGCCTCTTCATGGTTAGCTTGTAGGCCATTCCCCATGGTCAATATCCGCTTGGTCGCAGAGCTCCAGAAAGTGCTTCCTTTTGCTCTGCTTGATCAGGCCTTTGAGCACTTGCCGCTTTGCGTTAAGGTCCGTCCTCAGGGTATCAGCTCTGCTATCGTCCCGCCTTAGCGCGCGCTGATATGCGCGCCTAGCTCGAAAGCATTCCGCGCGTGCCTGAGCGATCTCCCCGTTCCACCAGTAGACCGGTGTCCGCCCTTTCCTTCCCTTCGACTTGCGCATTGACGCGTTGCAGGCTCGCAGTATGTGCGACATAAGCTGCTCCGTTCTCCTGTTCGCGTCACCCCACGTTTGAAGGCCATCAAGATTACCTTTGAAGACCTCCTTGTCAAGGGTGTCTATCCTAAACCTGGGTGTTACAGGCGTAGTCTGTTGAACCTCCCGCATGTTTATGTCAACGACAATGGCCTGGTGGTCGCTGTGAGTATAGGCGTCACTGACCCGCCAGGTCGTCCTCGGTGCCAGGCTACTGCTGATAAACGTCAGGTCGATTATGGAACCTGCCGTTCCTCTCCTGAACGTTTGTATGTCTCCCCGGTTCAGCAGGACAACATCCAACGCGGATACCGCTTCCAGGACAGCAAGCCCTCTCCGGTTCGTGTGCTGACAGCCCCAGTCAGTTGCCCAGGCGTTGAAATCTCCTGCAATCAGGCATGGGGACCTGGTGGATGCGTCTGCAACTAGCCTATCCAGGACGTGGAGGTACTCCTCTAGTGATAGTGACGGCGCCAGGTAGCAGCTGTATATGGATAGCGAGTCTACTTCAACCCTCACAAACCCCTTTTCCTTCATCACATGGAGCATCGCTTTAGCTTGGCTCCCGCAGCTCCAAGCCGCGGCTTTGCGCTGCAAGTCCCCGGCCCACGTAGCGAGAGACTTGATGCAATATGGCTCGCTCACGATGGCGACGTCCACATTGTTCTCCCTGACTGCTTGCGTTAACAGCTCCTGCGCTGCCTCGCAGTGATTCAGGTTAACCTGGTGTATACGCATCATTGTGGTTTGTTCCGAGCAACAGCCTTAGCCATATAAGGGCATCTGATGCTGCTTGCTGTGTGGTCAACAACCTTCTCTCCTTTCCGGGTGCACAGGATGCATTTCGACTCCCTCTTACATGCCCTTGCTTGATGACCTGCCTCCCCACATCTAAAGCACAAGCCTGCGCAGTCTGTGTCTCCCGGGCAGCGGCTTGCCAAATGACCATAGTCCAGGCATTTGAAGCACCTGGTCAGCTGCATTTTCCTCCTTATCCGGCAGATAACCCAACCCACCCTAACTTTGCCAAGCTGGATGAGCTTCTCGGCCGACTCAGCGGGAAGCCGCAGACTAGCGGTTTGGGTGCCACCATACGACTTGCGGATGGACAGGACTGACGCTGGGGTAATCCTGAGCTCGCCGGACTGGGTAATTAGAGCTTCGAGCAGCTCTTCCTGGGTGGTGATCTCGTCCAGATCCCTGACCTCTATTGTGGTCGTCTCCGTGAGTGTCCTCACCTCGGCCTTAGCGCCTAAAAAGTCCTGAATCGCGTCCAGCAGGGCCTTCGTGTTGGGGTGTGCCGGCTTTGATAGCTCAAAGAGAAGCTCTCCTTTAGCTGTCTTCCGGATCGCCTTCACATGCTGAGCAAGGCCTCTCAGTTTCGGCTCCGACCTAACCGAACGCAGAACATCTGCGTACGACGTTTCCGCGTTACCCTTCACCACGAAAGCGTCTGGTTTTGCGGGTTTCACTCTGCCTCTGGGTTTCCCCACCTTCCTCCACTGATCTCTCGTGGGCCGAGGCTCGTCCGAGTGTGCATCACGGTCGCCCTTCGGTACCTGTGGCGTGACGTTGATCCTCACTGGATGTATGCCCTTCGTCTTTTTTGACCGTGGCGGTGGAGACACGGGCTCTCCTCGGGCTGCCCTTGGCCGCTTCCCGTCTCTCAGGGAGTCAGTGCAAGTGGCGTTTGGTGGAGCTGGTTTTAACGCCAGCTTCTCCCTCTCACTCGCCTCTTCGTCAGCTGCGATATACATCCCTAGTATGCAGTCGACGAGGTCTCTCATTGGTTGGTGGATGGATCTCCTGCCTACGAGCATCCGGCTCAGCTCGCGGATTTTGGGTCCTAACCTATCGAGATTAGTCACTCCATTTTTATTGGCACCCTCCGTTCTGTCAGCGCTAGTGGACTCCGTGGTGGCTTCGGTCCGTGCCTCAGCTTGAACCGACTGCGCTACTCCTGGCGTCGATTTCGGGGACCTAACCAACTTTCTGCTTTTAAGAAAGGGATTCGAAGGAGGTGAGCTATTGATGCTACTACTCCTGCTTGTGGCTGTATCTGCAACGGTGGCCAAGTGTGCCACCACCGATGCATTGCGGTCGCTGGATGTCGACGACTGGGGGCCCGCTTGCACACCCCTCTCAGCCGCCGGTACTGGGGATCCGACTCCCTGCACCGTAAGGTTTGATCTATGTAGACCTTCCATTTTGGTTAGTAACCAGTTGCGTTTATTAACGTCTAACCGCCAGACTTCGCCTTCTCACATTTGCTAGTCCCTGAACGGATGTTCAGGGGCCATCCAGGGGATACCTGGCGCGTTCCGCCGGCGGTTGTGAGTTGCTTGTGCTGCCCAGAGAGGAGTCGGTCTGGCCACTACCAGGTTAGTGGCAATCAGAGCCTTTCCACCCAAGGGCACCTCCTCGGGCAACACCGTCCCCGTTTACAATCCCCTGTAGTCGCCTCATACGACAAGCGGTGGAGTACTGTGGCGCTATTCTGTAACCCGGCGACACACGGGTGTGTGTGTGTGTGTGTGTTTTTTTTTTTTTTTTTTTTTCATGGAACGCCATGAAGGGTGAGAATCTTCTAAAGATACTGGTAGCCCGTACCACCAGCATGCACGATTTCCACGTACTAAACTCACCCTACACAACAACACACATCATCCCCCGCGGGATCACCGCAAAGTATTACTTCGCGGGGGGCTGTAGCCTGCTTAGGCTAGTATCCTTTCACGTCGCTCTTTCTCGCACCGTCGCAGATTGATCTGGATGCCTATTATAAGCTGACGCATACTCTCCCAGTTGTCCTCCGACTCCATCATAGACTTCAGCAAGTTCTCAGGTGATGGCACTGTTCTTGTTTCTCCAGCGTATCGTCCGCAGCTGTACAGAACGTGCTCCGGGTCCTCATCCTCCCCTTGGCCGCACTGGCACACTGGGCTATCCTCGTGTTTGAAGCGTTGGAGATACTTCCTGTATCCTCCGTGGCCCGTTAGGAATTGTGTTAGATGGAAGTCCACCTGTCCAACTCCGCGTCCAAGCCAATCGCTGACATCTGGGATCAGGCGGTGCGTCCATCTACCTCCGCTGGCCGCATCCCATCTCCTTTGCCACCTGATCAAGGAATCCGGCCTTGCATTCTTCTTGGCCTCTGCAGCGGACACTCCCGTGTCTCTACGTGCCATGCGGATCCTCTTCGTCTCCTCTGCTTTGATGTCCACCGGCACCATCCCAGCCAGCACCAGGGCTGCGTCTTCGGAAACCGTCCTGAACGCCGATATTACCCGTAGCGCCGAAAGCCTGTATGGGGCCGCCAGCCTCTTTCTCATGCCCATATTTGTGGTCACCGCTGATGCCCATATAGGCGCTGCATACAGTAGAATTGACGAAACTACTTGTGACAGCAAACGTCTTCTACCTGCTTTTGGTCCTCCAATATTCGGCAGCATGCCTGCCAGTGCCGCTTGCGTCCTTAGCGCCTTTCCTGCTACGTATCCGATGTGAGCTCCAAAGTTCAATCGGTTGTCGATCATGACACCGAGATACTTAATAGCTTCCTTCGACTTCACGAGCGCATTGCCCACTCTGAAGGTAGCGAACTCCAACACCTTTCTGCTCGTAATAAGCACTGCCTCCGTCTTATGGCATGCAAGGTCCAGTCCGGCCTGCTCGAGCCACTCCGCGATTGTGTCGGCTGCAGCGCTAACGGCCGCCTCCACCTGCTCAACCTTTTTGGCCACTACCACAAGCGCTAGGTCGTCTGCGAATCCGATTAGTTTGCACCCATCTGGAAGTTGCAGTCATAGGACGTCGTCGTACATCAATTTCCATAGAAGTGGTCCGAAGACCGATCCTTGTGGAACACCTGCCGTAACATTGTACCGCTTCAAGCCATCGTCCGTGTCATACTCGAGCACCCTCACCGACAAATAGCTGCTGATTATTCGAAGGAGGTAGTCCGGTACTCCTATTCGAGCGAGCACATCCTGGATACGTGTCCATCTGGCCGAGTTGAACGCGTTTCTTATGTCCAACGTTACCACTGCACAGTACTCCTTTGTCCCCCATCGCCATCTTGCTCCTGCGATTGCCTTCGAGGCTATCTTCACCACCATCTCTATTGCGTCCACCGTTGACCTGGCCTTTCGAAAGCCATACTGGTGCTTCGACAGTGCTCCTTTCTCCTGGGCTACTTTTAGCAAGCGACCGTAGATTATCCTCTCGAATAATTTATCCACCGTGCTCAGCAGGCATACTGGGCGGTATCCTGAGGGTTCTTCTCCGGGCTTCGTCCCCTTTGGCAGCAGTACCAGGCGCTGCCGTATCCATTGCTTTGGGAACACTCCCTCCAGCAGGCACTCGTTGTAGACCTCCGCAAAGATGTCAGGCCTTACCAGTGAGATCCTTTTCAGAACACTGTTTAAATTCATCTTCCTTGGCTCTTTGGTCCGGGTGTCCTCTGGCCCGTTGGGATCGTCTCCTCGCTCGCAGACACTCTTTCCTCAGTCTGCTTATTTCCTCAGTCCACCAATAGCAGGGTGCTCATCTTCTGCTTGGTTTTCTTCTTGGCATGGAGCAGTCACATGCTTCGTCTATGAGCTTGAAGAGCTTGTCCGCCTTGCTTTCCCCTGGTGCGGGTGAGAATTTAGCGTTCCGTACGAACTCCACTAACGTTTCATCATCCAGGTTGCTGTCCTTCCATTTCGGGCCCGTCAGTTTCGGTGGCTGCCTCTTCACGCCTCAAATCCTGTAGTGAATCGCATGGTGATCACTATGTGTGAATTCACTGCCCACCCTCCACTTCGTTTTCCTACAGAGAGAGCTGCTAATGTACGTTAAATCAATGATTGATCCACGTCCGGCCCGGTGGTATGTCTCCGTGCACCCATCGTTGGCCAAGACTACATCCACCAGTGCTAAAGACTCCACCAAGTTGGCTCCTCTGCCGTTCGTCAACCTACTTCCCCACTCATGCGCCCATGCGTTGAAATCGCCTGCTAAGACCAGGGGAGTCCTTCCGCGTGCGTCCTCCACGAGACTTGCTACCATTCTCTGGAAGCGCTCCAGATCCCAGCTCGGTGGTGCGTAGCGACGCGCTCTTTCAGCCTGCACCTCACCCAGCCGACTTTCAGCGATCCCTTTTCTAGCGCCTTGCGTGCGCTCTTGGCTGGCATCCTGATCGTTGCCGCTTGGGTCTGCCCATAAACACTTCTAAGATAGATATCCTCCACCACCACGTCCGTCATCAGCTGGTTCTTCAACGCCATGCATATCTCCTCTTTGGTGGTGCTCTCGTCCAAGTCGCGGCACTCGATCTCCACCCGATGCGTAAGGGTCCGGACCTCCACCTGTTCTCCCAGTGCCTCTCCAACCAGGCTTTTATATTTTTCCGCTGCGCCTCCCGCTTTGGCGAGCTGCAGGAGCAACTCCCCCTTTTGGGTCCTCCTTATTCTCGACACTGCGTCTCCTAAGCCCTGCAGTTTTTCATCCGCCTTAACCTTCCGTAAAATGTCCGCGTAGCTGGCTTCTCCCTTCGTCCTGATGACTATAGCATGCGGCCTTATTTTTTCCGTCAGTCCCCCCTTCTTTTTGGGCGGCTTGCGCTTTGTTGTCACCTTCTTCCGTTCAGCCTCTTTCCTCACAGGTATTCCCTGTGCTGGTGTGGCCTCCTCGGGGTTGGTAACCACTTTGGAAGATGGGGTCTCTTGGATTCCTGCATCCTTCACTTCCCTGATCTTCTTACTGCCCGGTGTGCCAGCGTCCGGCACTTGTCTCCGCTTTGCTTCAACGATCATCCTGAAGAGTGGTGATGTTTGCGAGGACTGGTTCGCTCTTATCACCGCCTTAGCTCCGTCGTCGTGCATCTTGATGGCCACCAGCTCGAAGGGCGCTCTGATATTCTCAATGGCATCTCTCATTGGTTGGTGGATCGATCGCCGCTTTCCATCCTCCAGCACTTCCACGAGCTTGCTGATCTCCGTTCCGAGGTTCTGCAGTGGGCCGCTACTCGACTGCTCTATGGGTTTCTCCGTGCCCTTCGCATGTGCAGCTGCTTCTACTCCTAGCCCATTTTCGGCCATTGGGCTAATTCCGCGCCTGAGCACTGGTGTGTGTGTGTGTGTGTGTGTGTGTGTGTGTGTGTGTGTGTGTGTGTGTGTTTTTTTTAATTCTTTATTAAGCAAAACTAAATACTAAATAATAATAAAATATGTGCAAAACAACAGGAAAATAGGAGCGACAATAGTTTGCGGTACGTCCGTTAGGAATTGCTTCGCAAACCACTGTCGCGTCCTATATTGGAGTATGCCTAGCTTAAAGGTGCTCTCTTAAGCCGCTCCACTCGCCTCTGCTCCTTCATCACCGTTGCCGCAAATGTGCAGGCCGCTTCCCACTTCGGTGAAGATTCCAACATTCCACTGACTAGATTGTCCATGGTGATAGGACAACTCATAGCGCGCTCCAGTTCACTCCTTTGGTGTGCGAACCGCCCGCAGGTAGTCAGCACATGGTGAGCGTCCTCTATTGAGCCCTGACCGCACCATAAGCATTCTTCGCTTTGATCATGTCCAAACCGCTTAAGGTAGCTCCGAAAGCACCCATGACCGGATATGAGCTGCGTCAGATAAAAATTTACTTCGCCGTGTTTGCGGTTTAGCCAAGGACGCAATTGCGGGATCAAGGCAAAAGTCCATCGCCCCTTCGACGAAGAGTTCCAGCGCGCTTGCCATCGCCCAATTGTCCTGGCTCTCGCTGCTGCTCGGTCCATGCGTGCTATGACACCGGCAGTGTGCCTTTGCAGCTCGCCCGCCTCGATTGCCAACTCCTCGATTGGAATCATGCCCGCAATAACCAGGGCAGCCTCGTCGGAGATTGTCCTGAACGCACAGCATACCCTAATTGCGCAAAGGCGGTAAGTTGCGCCTATGCCGCGGCCATAGCTTTGGACCCGTGCGGCTCTCCACCAGATCGGCGCAGCGTACAGCACTGTTGCACGGACTACGCTCATTAATAGGCGGCGACGCTCCTGTTTGGGACCGCGCGTATTGAGCATAATGCGCGATAGTGCGCGACCTGTTCCAGCTGCCTTGGTTGCAGTGTACTCAAGGTGCTCCTTGAAGGACAATCTCGTGTCCAGCATAACGCCGAGATATTTGATTGCCCTTTTGGACCTAATCGTAGTTTGGCCTACAACTATACACGCAGTTTCCACCTTCTTGCGGCTGCTCACCAGAAGCGCCTCAGTCTTGTGTGCAGCTAACTCCAATCCCGCTTGATTAAGCCAGTCCTGCACACGGGCAATGCAAATGTTGCACGCAGCCTCAGCATGCTCCAACTCCTTGCGCACGACGACGATAGCAACATCGTCTGCAAATCCAACTATGTGAGCCTTGTCCGGGAGATTTAACCTTAAGACTCCATCGTACATAATGTTCCACAGTAGTGGCCCAAGAACGGATCCCTGTGGAACTCCTGCTGAAACATTATATACTTTGGTGCCTTCGGTGGTCCGATAGTGCAACACTCGTCCATCGAAATAGCTCCGTACTGTGTCCCGCAGATATGAGGGGACCTGCAGCTTCTCCAAGGCGTTAAGGATGACATCCCAATTGGCCGAGTTGAACGCATTTTTAATGTCCAGCGTGACAATAAGGCAATACTCTTTCCCTCCTCCTGCCCATCTGGTGCCTTGAATAGCGCTGGTAGCTATCTCAACCACCATACTAAGGGCGTCGATGGTTGACCTCGCTTTGCGAAACCCAAACTGGTGCGGGGACAACCCGCCGGCCATGTCGATCGCATTGCTAAGCCTAGCCCCCAGCAGCTTTTCAAACACTTTGCCAATGTTATTTAACAGACAGATTGGTCTGTATGATGAGGGCTCCCCTGGCGGTTTGTCTGGCTTCGGCAGGAGCAACAGGTTCTGCACTTTCCAGCCGAGCGGAAAGATCCTTTCGTGCACGCAGGCATTGAATAGTGCGGCAAATTGATCGGCATGTAGCGACATAGCCAGCTTCAGCGCTTGGTTTGGAATGCCATTAGGACCCGGTGATTTGCTCGTCGCGATGCTATTGGCTACACCAAGTACCTCCTCCAGTGTGATAGCCGCTGGTACGGTGTCATCTTGGTGTTGCGATGACACTGTGGGCCAGCCCTGCGATCTCCCATGTGGAAACAGGCACTCCACGATGGCCTGCATCCTGTCTGGTTCTATAGTAGGGAGGTTATAGTTCCCAGCATAGATGCGCTTGACCACCGTTTTGTATGCTTTCCCCCAGGGATCGTGCTCAGCAGAGTCACACAGCTGCAGGAAGCATATTCGCTTGCTCGCCTTGATCGCCCTCTTAAGCGTGCCTGTTTACTGCGCGTTGACATAGTCTTCTCTGCGTTCCACCAATACGTGGGGGCGTGGGGACGCTTGTAGTGACGCCGTATTGCCATGCTGCTGTCGCACGCCGAGGAAATTTGCGCGGCCATTTGAGCTGCACGAAATTCGGCAGAGCCCGATGAGGAGAGCTGCGCAATTGCTCTGGAGAACACTGCAGCGTCAAATGTTTCTTGACGGTAGTGTTTCACGTTAGGCGCGCCGCGTACAATCCGCTCATGCTGGCCAGCCAGTGTGCATATAATTGCGTTGTGGTCGCTGGCTGTGTAAATGTCGCTAATCCCCCACTGTGCTACGTTGAATAAGGAGGGGCTGACAAACGTAAGGTCAATTACTGAGCCAGCACCAGCTCGTGAAAAGGTGTGTCCGTTGCCGCTGTTCAAAAGAGCCAGATCCAGTGTTGCAAGTGTCTCCAAGAGCACCCTGCCTCTGGTGTTTGTTGAGACGCTTCCCCACTCCAGTGCCCATGCATTGAAGTCGCCCGCGAGAATGATCCTGCTGCGACCCCTGGCGTCGTCAACTAGCTGCTCCAGGATAGCGGCGAAAGCAGTGATTGATAAGCTGGACGCAAGGTAGCAGCTATAGAAGCACAAGCTGCCCAGTCTTGCTCTAACAAATCCATCAAATTGTTGCACCTCGGTCAGCTGCTGTGCTGCGCCACTCACCCACAACGCGGCCTTCTTGCTGGAGTCCGACGCCCAGATGCCTGATGGAGCGATCGGCACTCGATGCGGTTCGCTCAGTATGCATATGTCAATGTCCTGCTCCTTTGATGTCTGATCCAGAAGCGATTGAGCAGCCATGCAGTGATTAAGGTTTAACTGGAGAACCTTTAACATTTCGTCCGTCCGACAGCTGCTTTGTAGGCAGGGCAGTTGAAGCTGCCCGTGGAATGACCCGCGTTACCTGAACCACTGTTGGAGCACAGCCAGCACAATGGCGGCTTGCTGCAGGACCCAGCCTCATGACCAGCCTCACCACACCTATAGCACGTGCCCCTGCGATCATCCATGCTGGTGCATTTCGCAGCGATATGCCCAAACGCAAGGCATTTGTAGCAGCGCAGTGGCTGCACAATAGGCCGTATTCGACAGACCACCCAGCCAACCCGGATTTTAGCCAGGTCAAGTAACTGGGTGGCTAGAGCAGTTGGAAGCACCAACGTTTCCGACGATGAACCGCTGCGTAGGGCTCGCAGTGAACGGATTGCTTCCACCGTTAGGCCGGGAGCACCTAGGGCACTGCGGATCGCCTCAGCCAGTTCCTCCTTTGTGGTCAGCTCATCCAGGTCACGGATTTCGACTCGTTGGACGTTAACAAGCGCCTTGACCGTCGCTCTGTTCTCTAGAGCTTTTCCCATGGCAGATTGCAGCTCCTCTGAGCTGTGCGCTGGCTTTTTATTGAGGCGAAGTAGCAGATCAGCGTTTGCTGCTCGCCTGATGTTCTGCACGTCCTCGCAGTATTGGCGCAAGGCAGGGTCCGTCTTGACCACCCGGAGCATGTCGGCGTAGCTGCAGCCGTCAACACCGGATAATGCTATAGCATCCGAGCGGTTACGCTTGTGCATCGGGTTTCTTTTCTTCACTTTTGTCCAAGTTGATCTTGTTGCGGCTTGCGGAGCAACGTGTGGTGTCATCATTGGTGCTGCCTGTGATGCAACCTGAGACGTCTCTAGAAGGGTAGTGGAGTATCCTTGCTTCGGTTTTTTGGGCGGGGTACCTCTGCGCTCCTGCAGATCCATTGGGCGCTTAGGAGTAGGCCTGCTGACTACGCGTCGGGCGACGCCAGACTGTTGAGCTGCTTGCTCCCTGACCCTGTTATGGGAGCACACTGTATTGGGTGGTGATGTCTGAGTTGCACCCACCGCCACTTGTGGCTTGCTCAGCCTTAGAGCTGCCTCATGCAGCCTGACGATCTTTGCCAACTCTTCGCGCATCAGCGTGTTTATATGGCGTTGACCGTTGAACAGCTCAGAGAAACCCGAAAGAGCCTCTCCCATTTTAGTGAGCGTGCAATGCAGCGTTGCTAATGGCCTCGGAGTGGTCGGCGCAGGCCAGACGACCGGATGCGGCAATTGCAACAACGGTGGGGTTCGCAGCGATGAAGCCTCACTCTGCACCGAGGGTGATTCGACCACCTGTGGAGGGGATCTCGGCAGTGCCGAGCGGCGCACAATTTCCATCGACATCGAAAGGACTCAGGTAAACCTCCAAGCAGTCCCACGATGACCATAGATTTCCCTATGGTATGTACCGCTGGGGGTTATACCGCCCCGAATCGGTCACCAGGGCCCCGTGGAGCACCATCGCAACGGAAGGGGTTGGTAAACGCCGGTTCCGTGGCTTTTGCTAATCCCTACTTGGAGACTCCTACTTGGTCCACTTGAGTTGCAAAAGAGAACGCGCCTGAGTGGTATACTACACTTTGTTCAGGCCCTTTTGCGTATGCAACGATTCCTTGCTTTTTTCCCGATACGCGAACCACTCGCACCAGAGACACCTCCAGTAGGCCAAAAGCCAAAAGCGCCACCTGTTAATAACCAAGGGCACCCGGTGAGCGCTGGTTGCTCGATTGGCGCTGTTATAGGAAACAGCCAGCCCTGGGACGCTGCGCGATCAGCTGGCAATGTGTTAGTTTAAGAAAACTCAAACAGCACACCACAAAGAAAGTGTGTTGCACTGTGTGATATCAATCACGCACACTACCGAACTGCGCAGAAAAACGCGCGGGCGATCTGCCACTGAGGGAGGCTTCTGACGACGGCTATGATAATTGCCAAAGAACGCGCGTGGCGCTAGCAAACAGATGCACAGGTAAGTGGCCCGGCACTTTCACAGAAACGATTTGAGCTGTTTTGTTTTGATTTCGCACAGGTATGACACCGCAAAACAACAGCTGGACGGAACGATTTGAAACGCGTCCGTACTTCACCGCTCTCTCTGTGTGTGTGTGTGTGTGTGTGTGTGTGTGTGTGTGTGTGTGTGTGTGTGTGTGTGTGTGTGTGTGTGTGTGTGTGTGTGTGTGTGAGTGTGTGTGTGTGTGTGTGTGTGTGTGTGTGTGTGTGTGTGTGTGTGTGTGTGTTTTTTTTTTTACATGGAACGCCATGAAGGGTGAGAATCTTCTAAAGATACTGGTGGCCCGTACCACCAGCATGCACGATTTCCACGTACTAAACTCACCCTGCACAACAACACACATCATCCCCGCGGGATCACGATTAAGTATTACTTCGCGGGGATTAGTTGCCTAAAAGGCAGTCTTCCTATTCACCCAGTACTCGGGCAGTCCTTCTCTCCATCTGGGTATTACTCGCTGCTTCGCGTCGCTCTCTCTTCCCATCTCCGGAGGTCGTTCTGAATGCTAACGATCCTCTTGGCTACTGCGTTCCAGTTTGCGTCCGATTCCATCATATGCTCAATCAACTCTTCCACTGGGGGAAGGGGTGTTGCTCCTGATAAATATCTCGGGCAGTGGTAAAGGACATGCTCCGGATCTTCACCGCAGCCTGAACAAGCCGGACATTGCGGCGAGTCCTCGTGCCTGTACTTAAACAAATATTCCCTATACCCTCCGTGGCCGGTTAGGAATTGCGTCAGATGGAAGTTAGTAGAGCCTCTGCGCCGTTCTATCCACTCCTGGATTCTTGGAACGAGTCTATGCGTCCATCTACCTTTCGTTGAGAAGGTCCATCTGGCCTGCCACATGGCTAGGGACGCCAATCTCTCTGACCTCCTAACCTCTTGGGTCGGTGCAATGCCTCCCATTGACTCCCTCCAGGCGTGAATTTCCACCATCTCGCGCGCGAGTAGGTCCACAGGCATCATGTTCGCTAGTACTAGTGCTGCGTCGTCTGAAACCGTACGAAATCCTGATATTACACGAAGTGCACTCAGTCGGTACGGCGCTGCCAGCTTCCTTCGTAGGCTCGTGTTTCCGACTAGGGCTGTAGCCCAAATTGGTGCAGCATATAGAGCGACTGACGCCACTACCTTTCCAAGAAGTAGGCGTCTTGCACCCCTGGGTCCACCTAGGTTTGGCAGCATCCGGGAGAGAGCTGCCTGCAACTTTGATGCCTTCCTGCTGACATACTCAATGTGCGGTCGATAGCTAAGTCTGTTATCCAGCATGACTCCTAAGTACTTTATGGATGCCTTTGATTTGATGGTCACATTACCAACTTCAACCTCCATAAATTCAGTTTTTTTCCTGCTCGTTATTAAAACTGCTTCGGTTTTGTGCTCTGCTAGTTCCAGGCTTGCGTCGCTCAACCATGATGCTATTGTTTGAATAGCTTTGTTAGCCGCCGCTTCTACTTCCCGAACTTGTTTTGCCACCACTACGAGGGCCAGGTCATCTGCAAATCCTATGAGCCTACATCTCTCGGGCAGATGTAGCCTTAGTACTTCGTCGTACATAACGTTCCATAAGAGAGGCCCCAGTACTGAGCCCTGTGGAACTCCTGCAGTTACCATATATTGCTTCGGTCCATCCTCTGTGTCGTATTCTAAGGTCCTGTCTGAAAGATAGCTCTTTATTATTCTCATAAGACAAGACGGTAGTCTTATCCTTCTTAGGGCATTCAAGATGTGCGTCCAGCTCGCCGATTTGAACGCGTTCCGGATATCCAGCGTCACTACTGCACAATATTCCTTGTCACCCCATCTCCATTTAGTCCCTTCAATCGCTTTTGTAGCAATGTCGACTACTGCCTTGATCGCATCTACAGTTGACCGAGCTTTGCGGAATCCGTATTGGAATTCCGATAGTGCCTCTCTGGCTTCCAGGATCGCCAGCAGTCTTCCGTAGATAATTTTTTCCAGTATCTTTCCTGCAGTGTCGAGAAGGCAAATCGGTCTATAGCTCGAAGGCTCGTCAACTGGTTTGTCTCCTTTTGGCAGCAGGATGAGGCGCTGAACTTTCCATATTGTTGGGAACACTCCCTCTTGTAAGCAGCAAGTGTAGGTGTCCGCAAATTCCTGGGGTCTTGCAGCGACTGCCAGCTTCAGTACCTTGTTTGGGATACCGTCAGGCCCTGGGGTCTTTTGATCGCCAAACTGTTTGGTTGCAGTAGTCAGTTCTTCAATCGTCACTGGGCTTATGTGCTCCGAATCAAGTGGGGGTCTTTCCAACTGCACCCGTGGGCACTGTGGGAACAAGGCCACTACGATTTTACGTAGCTCCACTGGGCACGTGATCCGTTGCGTGTCTTGGCTCTTTAGCTTTTTTGTGACCAGCTTGTAGGCTGTTCCCCATGGGTTAATATCGGCCTCTTCACATATCTGGCGGAAGCAATTGGCTTTACTTCTCTTGATGCTGTGCTTCAGATCCCGTTTAGCCCTCCGAAAGTCTTCATCTCTTATGTGAAAATCCGGCCGATCTCTCGCTCTCTGAGACATTCTTCTTGCTCGTAGACATTTTTTCCTTAGCTGGTTGATCTCATCGTTCCACCAGTAGCAGGGTGATCCACGTCTGCTTGGTTTCCGCCTAGGCATTGATGCGTCGCAAGCATCAGCAAGGTTCCTTTCCAATTGGATTGCCATATTTTCTGCGGAGCCACTTTTTCACTCCTTGTATCCTAGCAGATCCACGAAGGTATGCTCGTCAAGGCAACTGTCTTTCCACTTCGGTCCTGTAAGTTTAGGAGGCTTTTTTGCAGAGCTTTTGTGCAGTTCGTAGTAGATGGCCTGGTGGTCACTAAAGGTGAGTTCTTCGCTTACTTTCCATTTAACCCCCCTTCCTAACGAGCAGCTCATAAGGGTGAGGTCAATAATGGATCCACTACCAGCTTTTCGGTAAGTTAGCGTTTTCCCGTCGTTCATCAGAGTAACATCCAGTGCAGAAAACTCCTCCAGGAGGCAGTAGCCCCTGCTTTTTGTTTCCTTGCTGCCCCATTCTACGGCCCACGCGTTGAAGTCGCCAGCAATAACTAGCGGGGATCTTCCACGGGCATCATCGACGATCTCTGCCAGCATGGTCTTAAACTTTTCCAGTTCCCAGCTTGGAGGTGCGTAACAGCTATAAAAAGTTACGTTGCCAATCCGTGCCCTCACAAAACCATTATGGTCTGTATTGACTGCTCGGGGTGGCGTGTTTATGGACCAAATGGCTGCCTTACCGTCTCTGTTGGCTTCCCATCCGCTCCCTGGTATCCGTTTGAACGGCTCGCAAATGATTATTACGTCGGTTTGTTTCTCTCTAGCCGACTGCAGCATAAGGGACTGTGCGGCCTCACAGTGGTTAAGATTAATCTGTTTTACTTTCATCTTCTTTGTGCGACAGCTCTTCTAAATACGGGGCATTTTCCACTGCCAGCCGTATGGTCATCTCTAGATTTGTTATCCTTGCACAGCATACACTGAGGCTTTGCCGTGCAGTCCTTTGCTTTGTGGTCGTTTTGACCACATCTTCGGCATTGCTTGGACCTGTCCACCGCGCTCGTGCAGTCCCTTGCAAAGTGCCCAAACTCCATGCATTTAAAGCAGTTTTTAATGTTTACCCATTCCCTGATCCGAGAGACAGTCCAGCCGACCTTCAGGACTCCGGCGGCAAGAGCCTTCTTTGCTTCTTCTACGGGTAACTTGATGGAGGCTGTCTGTGTAGAGCCATATGCCTTTCTTATTGTAATGTCGTCTGCCGAAACAGTTTTTAAAAGCAGCTGTTTCTTTAAGGCCTCGCATATATCCTCCTTGGTGGTTATCTCGTCCAGATCCCTGCATTCGATTGTCACTCGCTGCGACAGTGCACGGACATCTGCTTGCTCGCCCAGGGACTCCCCAATTAGGTTTTTAAACGCCTTTGTGCCTTCCCCAGAACTGGACAGCTGCAGCAGCAACTCCCCTTTCTGGGTTCTCCTAATTTTGGAGACCGCCTGGCCAACACCGCTTAATTTGCTGTCTGCTTTAACTCTCCGAAGTATTTCGGAGTAGCTTGCCTCTCCTTTAGCCGCTATGACTATGGCGTCTGGTCGGCTTTTTTCAACCATGCTCCTTTTGCTTGGCTGACGCTCCTTTTTCACCTTCCTTTTCACCGTAGTCCATTGCTCCCCATCTTTGCGTGAGGGACCCTTCGTCACACTTTCCGGCTCTGATTCTGATTATGTGTGTGTGTGTGTGTGTGTTCACTGCCCACCCTCCACTTCGTTTTCCTACAGACAGAGCTGCTAATGTACGTTAAATCAATGATTCATCCACGTCCGGCCCGGTGGTATGTCTCCGTGCACCCATCGTTGGCCAAGACTACATCCACCAGTGCTAAAGACTCCACCAAGTTGGCTCCTCTGCCGTTCGTCAACCTACTTCCCCACTCATGCGCCCATGCGTTGAAGTCGCCTGCTAAGACCAGGGGGGTCCTTCCGCGTGCGTCCTCCACGAGACTTGCTACCATTCTCTGGAAGCGCTCCAGATCTCAGCTCGGTGGTGCGTAGCAACTGTAAAAGGTGATGCCCTTGACCTTCGTCCGTACAAATCCCTCGCTCCTCCCATTCAAGTCCTGTGGTGGTGACTCTGTTGTCCATATAGCTGCCTTCCCGAATTTGCTGACTGCCCATCCGCTTCCTGGGATCCTCCTAAACGGCTCGCAGATCAATGCGACATCCGTATGCAAATCCCTCGCCGTTTGTCTCAGTAGTGCCTGAGCCGCCTCGCAGTGGTTAAGATTAAGTTGGACACAATTCATTTTGGCTTTTGAAGAGCCTTCCTGAATAGTGGACAACTCCCACTTCCCGCTACGTGCCTCCACTCAGTGCTCTTATCTTTGCAGAACATGCACTGAGGGTCGCTCCGACACTCCTTGGCTTTGTGGCCCTCCTGTCCACACCTCCTGCACATCTTCGATCTGTCTATCTCGCTGCTGCAGTTGCGGGCCATATGTCCAAATTCTAGGCATCTGAAGCACTTCACCACTGCGACGCGCTCTTTCAGCCTGCACCTCACCCAGCCGACTTTCAGCGATCCCTTTTCTAGCGCCTTGCGTGCGCTCTCGGTTGGCATCCTGATCGTTGCCGCTTGGGTCTGCCCATAAACACTTCTAAGATAGATATCCTCCACCACCACGTCCGTCATCAGCTGGTTCTTCAACGCCATGCATATCTCCTCTTTGGTGGTGCTCTCGTCCAAGTCGCGGCACTCGATCTCCACCCGATGCGTAAGGGTCCGGACCTCCACCTGTTCTCCCAGTGCCTCTCCAACCAGGCTCTTATATTTTTCCGCTGCGCCTCCCGCTTTGGCGAGCTGCAGGAGCAACTCCCCCTTTTGGGTCCTCCTTATTCTCGACACTGCGTCTCCTAAGCCCTGCAGCTTTTCATTCGCCTTAACCTTCCGTAGAATGTCCGCGTAGCTGGCTTCTTCCTTCGTCCTGATGACTATAGCATGCGGCCTTATTTTTTCCGTCAGTCCCCCTTCTTTTTGGGCGGCTTGCGCTTTGTTGTCACCTTCTTCCATTCAGCCTCTTTCCTCACAGGTATTCCCTGTGCTGGTGTGGCCTCCTCGGGGTTGGTAACCACTTTGGAAGATGGGGTCTCTTGGATTCCTGCATCCTTCACTTCCCTGATCTTCTTACTGCCCGGTGTGCCAGCGTCCGGCACTTGTCTCCGCTTTGCTTCAACGATCATCCTGAAGAGTGGTGATGTTTGCGAGGACTGGTTCGCTCTTATCACCGCCTTAGCTCCGTCGTCGTGCATCTTGATGGCCACCAGCTCGAAGGGCGCTCTGATATTCTCAATGGCATCTCTCATTGGTTGGTGGATCGATCGCCGCTTTCCATCCTCCAGCACTTCCACGAGCTTGCTGATCTCCGTTCCGAGGTTCTGCAGTGGGCCGCTACTCGACTGCTCTATGGGTTTCTCCGTGCCCTTCGCATGTGCAGCTGCTTCTACTCCTAGCCCATTTTCGGCCATTGGGCTAATTCCGCGCCTGAGCACTGGTGTGTGTGTGTGTGTGTGTGTTTTTAATTCTTTATTAAGCAAAACTAAATACTAAATAATAATAAAATATGTGCAAAACAACAGGAAAATAGGAGCGACAATAGTTTGCGGTACGTCCGTTAGGAATTGCTTCGCAAACCACTGTCGCGTCCTATATTGGAGTATGCCTAGCTTAAATGTGCTCTCCTAAGCCGCTCCACTCGCCTCTGCTCCTTCATCACCGTTGCCGCAAATGTGCAGGCCGCTTCCCACTTCGGTGAAGATTCCAACATTCCACTGACTAGATTGTCCATGGTGATGGGACAACTCATAGCGCGCTCCAGTTCACTCCTTTGGTGTGCGAACCGCCCGCAGGTAGTCAGCACATGGTGAGCGTCCTCTATTGAGCCCTGACCGCACCATAAGCATTCTTCGCTTTGATCATGTCCAAACCGCTTAAGGTAGCTCCGAAAGCACTCATGACCGGATATGAGCTGCGTCAGATAAAAATTTACTTCGCCGTGTTTGCGGTTTAGCCAAGGACGCAATTGCGGGATCAAGGCAAAAGTCCATCGCCCCTTCGACGAAGAGTTCCAGCGCGCTTGCCATCGCCCAATTGTCCTGGCTCTCGCTGCTGCTCGGTCCATGCGTGCTATGACACCGGCAGTGTGCCTTTGCAGCTCGCCCGCCTCGATTGCCAACTCCTCGATTGGAATCATGCCCGCAATAACCAGGGCAGCCTCGTCGGAGATTGTCCTGAACGCACAGCATACCCTAATTGCGCAAAGGCGGTAAGTTGCGCCTATGCCGCGGCCATAGCTTTGGACCCGTGCGGCTCTCCACCAGATCGGCGCAGCGTACAGCACTGTTGCACGGACTACGCTCATTAATAGGCGGCGACGCTCCTGTTTGGGACCGCGCGTATTGAGCATAATGCGCGATAGTGCGCGACCTGTTCCAGCTGCCTTGGTTGCAGTGTACTCAAGGTGCTCCTTGAAGGACAATCTCGTGTCCAGCATAACGCCGAGATATTTGATTGCCCTTTTGGACCTAATCGTAGTTTGGCCTACAACTATACACGCAGTTTCCACCTTCTTGCGGCTGCTCACCAGAAGCGCCTCAGTCTTGTGTGCAGCTAACTCCAATCCCGCTTGATTAAGCCAGTCCTGCACACGGGCAATGCAAATGTTGCACGCAGCCTCAGCATGCTCCAACTCCTTGCGCACGACGACGATAGCAACATCGTCTGCAAATCCAACTATGTGAGCCTTGTCCGGGAGCTTTAACCTTAAGACTCCATCGTACATAATGTTCCACAGTAGTGGCCCAAGAACGGATCCCTGTGGAACTCCTGCTGAAACATTATATACTTTGGTGCCTTCGGTGGTCCGATAGTGCAACACTCGTCCATCGAAATAGCTCCGTACTGTGTCCCGCAGATATGAGGGGACCTGCAGCTTCTCCAAGGCGTTAAGGATGACATCCCAATTGGCCGAGTTGAACGCATTTTTAATGTCCAGCGTGACAATAAAGCAATACTCTTTCCCTCCTCCTGCCCATCTGGTGCCTTGAATAGCGCTGGTAGCTATCTCGACCACCATACTAAGGGCGTCGATGGTTGACCTCGCTTTGCGAAACCCAAACTGGTGCGGGGACAACCCGCCGGCCATGTCGATCGCATTGCTAAGCCTAGCCCCCAGCAGCTTTTCAAACACTTTGCCAATGTTATTTAACAGACAGATTGGTCTGTATGATGAGGGCGCCCCTGGCGGTTTGTCTGGCTTCGGCAGGAGCAACAGGTTCTGCACTTTCCAGCCGAGCGGAAAGATCCTTTCGTGCACGCAGGCATTGAATAGTGCGGCAAATTGATCGGCATGTAGCGACATAGCCAGCTTCAGCGCTTGGTTTGGAATGCCATTAGGACCCGGTGATTTGCTCGTCGCGATGCTATTGGCTACACCAAGTACCTCCTCCAGTGTGATAGCCGCTGGTACGGTGTCATCTTGGTGTTGCGATGACACTGTGGGCCAGCCCTGCGATCTCCCATGTGGAAACAGGCACTCCACGATGGCCTGCATCCTGTCTGGTTCTATAGTAGGGAGGTTATAGTTCCCAGCATAGATGCGCTTGACCACCGTTTTGTATGCTTTCCCCCAGGGATCGTGCTCAGCAGAGTCACACAGCTGCAGGAAGCATATTCGCTTGCTCGCCTTGATCGCCCTCTTAAGCGTGCCTCTCGCCCGTCTATAATCCTCCCGTCTTGAAGCAAAATGAGGCCTGTTTACTGCGCGTTGACATAGTCTTCTCTGCGTTCCACCAATACGTGGGGGCGTGGGGACGCTTGTAGTGACGCCGTATTGCCATGCTGCTGTCGCACGCCGAGGAAATTTGCGCGGCCATTTGAGCTGCACGAAATTCGGCAGAGCCCGATGAGGAGAGCTGCGCAATTGCTCTGGAGAACACTGCAGCGTCAAATGTTTCTTGACGGTAGTGTTTCACGTTAGGCGCGCCGCGTACAATCCGCTCATGCTGGCCAGCCAGTGTGCATATAATTGCGTTGTGGTCGCTGGCTGTGTAAATGTCGCTAATCCCCCACTGTGCTACGTTGAATAAGGAGGGGCTGACAAACGTAAGGTCAATTACTGAGCCAGCACCAGCTCGTGAAAAGGTGTGTCCGTTGCCGCTGTTCAAAAGAGCCAGATCCAGTGTTGCAAGTGTCTCCAAGAGCACCCTGCCTCTGGTGTTTGTTGAGACGCTTCCCCACTCCAGTGCCCATGCATTGAAGTCGCCCGCGAGAATGATCCTGCTGCGACCCCTGGCGTCGTCAACTAGCTGCTCCAGGATAGCGGCGAAAGCAGTGATTGATAAGCTGGACGCAAGGTAGCAGCTATAGAAGCACAAGCTGCCCAGTCTTGCTCTAACAAATCCATCAAATTGTTGCACCTCGGTCAGCTGCTGTGCTGCGCCACTCACCCACAACGCGGCCTTCTTGCTGGAGTCCGACGCCCAGATGCCTGATGGAGCGATCGGCACTCGATGCGGTTCGCTCAGTATGCATATGTCAATGTCCTGCTCCTTTGATGTCTGATCCAGAAGCGATTGAGCAGCCATGCAGTGATTAAGGTTTAACTGGAGAACCTTTAACATTTCGTCCGTCCGACAGCTGCTTTGTAGGCAGGGCAGTTGAAGCTGCCCGTGGAATGACCCGCGTTACCTGAACCACTGTTGGAGCACAGCCAGCACAATGGCGGCTTGCTGCAGGACCCAGCCTCATGACCAGCCTCACCACACCTATAGCACGTGCCCCTGCGATCATCCATGCTGGTGCATTTCGCAGCGATATGCCCAAACGCAAGGCATTTGTAGCAGCGCAGTGGCTGCACAATAGGCCGTATTCGACAGACCACCCAGCCAACCCGGATTTTAGCCAGGTCAAGTAACTGGGTGGCTAGAGCAGTTGGAAGCACCAACGTTTCCGACGATGAACCGCTGCGTAGGGCTCGCAGTGAACGGATTGCTTCCACCGTTAGGCCGGGAGCACCTAGGGCACTGCGGATCGCCTCAGCCAGTTCCTCCTTTGTGGTCAGCTCATTCAGGTCACGGATTTCGACTCGTTGGACGTTAACAAGCGCCTTGACCGTCGCTCTGTTCTCTAGAGCTTTTCCCATGGCAGATTGCAGCTCCTCTGAGCTGTGCGCTGGCTTTTTATTGAGGCGAAGTAGCAGATCAGCGTTTGCTGCTCGCCTGATGTTCTGCACGTCCTCGCAGTATTGGCGCAAGGCAGGGTCCGTCTTGACCACCCGGAGCATGTCGGCGTAGCTGCAGCCGTCAACACCGGATAATGCTATAGCATCCGAGCGGTTACGCTTGTGCATCGGGTTTCTTTTCTTCACTTTTGTCCAAGTTGATCTTGTTGCGGCTTGCGGAGCAACGTGTGGTGTCATCATTGGTGCTGCCTGTGATGCAACCTGAGACGTCTCTAGAAGGGTAGTGGAGTATCCTTGCTTCGGTTTTTTGGGCGGGGTACCTCTGCGCTCCTGCAGATCCCTTGGGCGCTTAGGAGTAGGCCTGCTGACTACGCGTCGGGCGACGCCAGACTGTTGAGCTGCTTGCTCCCTGACCCTGTTATGGGAGCACACTGTATTGGGTGGTGATGTCTGAGTTGCACCCACCGCCACTTGTGGCTTGCTCAGCCTTAGAGCTGCCTCATGCAGCCTGACGATCTTTGCCAACTCTTCGCGCATCAGCGTGTTAATATGGCGTTGACCGTTGAACAGCTCAGAGAAACCCGAAAGAGCCTCTCCCATTTTAGTGAGCGTGCAATGCAGCGTTGCTAATGGCCTCGGAGTGGTCGGCGCAGGCCAGACGACCGGATGCGGCAATTGCAACAACGGTGGGGTTCGCAGCGATGAAGCCTCACTCTGCACCGAGGGTGATTCGACCACCTGTGGAGGGGATCTCGGCAGTGCCGAGCGGCGCACAATTTCCATCGACATCGAAAGGACTCAGGTAAACCTCCAAGCAGTCCCACGATGACCATAGATTTCCCTATGGTATGTACCGCTGGGGGTTATACCGCCCCGAATCGGTCACCAGGGCCCCGTGGAGCACCATCGCAACGGAAGGGGTTGGTAAACGCCGGTTCCGTGGCTTTTGCTAATCCCTACTTGGAGACTCCTACTTGGTCCACTTGAGTTGCAAAAGAGAACGCGCCTGAGTGGTATACTACACTTTGTTCAGGCCCTTTTGCGTATGCAACGATTCCTTGCTTTTTTCCCGATACGCGAACCACTCGCACCAGAGACACCTCCAGTAGGCCAAAAGCCAAAAGCGCCACCTGTTAATAACCAAGGGCACCCGGTGAGCGCTGGTTGCTCGATTGGCGCTGTTATAGGAAACAGCCAGCCCTGGGACGCTGCGCGATCAGCTGGCAATGTGTTAGTTTAAGAAAACTCAAACAGCACACCACAAAGAAAGTGTGTTGCACTGTGTGATATCAATCACGCACACTACCGAACTGCGCAGAAAAACGCGCGGGCGATCTGCCACTGAGGGAGGCTTCTGACGACGGCTATGATAATTGCCAAAGAACGCGCGTGGCGCTAGCAAACAGATGCACAGGTAAGTGGCCCGGCACTTTCACAGAAACGATTTGAGCTGTTTTGTTTTGATTTCGCACAGGTATGACACCGCAAAACAACAGCTGGACGGAACGATTTGAAACGCGTCCGTACTTCACCGCTCTCTCTGTGTGTGTGTGTGTGTGTGTGTGTGTGTGTGTGTGTGTGTGTGTGTGTGTGTGTGTGTGTGTGTGTGTGTGTGTGTGTGTGTGTGTGTGTGTGTGTGTGTGTGTGTGTGTGTGTGTGTGTGTGTGTGTGTGTTTTTTTTTTTACATGGAACGCCATGAAGGGTGAGAATCTTCTAAAGATACTGGTGGCCCGTACCACCAGCATGCACGATTTCCACGTACTAAACTCACCCTGCACAACAACACACATCATCCCCGCGGGATCACGATTAAGTATTACTTCGCGGGGATTAGTTGCCTAAAAGGCAGTCTTCCTATTCACCCAGTACTCGGGCAGTCCTTCTCTCCATCTGGGTATTACTCGCTGCTTCGCGTCGCTCTCTTTCCCATCTCCGGAGGTCGTTCTGAATGCTAACGATCCTCTTGGCTACTGCGTTCCAGTTTGCGTCCGATTCCATCATATGCTCAATCAACTCTTCCACTGGGGGAAGGGGTGTTGCTCCTGATAAATATCTCGGGCAGTGGTAAAGGACATGCTCCGGATCTTCACCGCAGCCTGAACAAGCCGGACATTGCGGCGAGTCCTCGTGCCTGTACTTAAACAAATATTCCCTATACCCTCCGTGGCCGGTTAGGAATTGCGTCAGATGGAAGTTAGTAGAGCCTCTGCGCCGTTCTATCCACTCCTGGATTCTTGGAACGAGTCTATGCGTCCATCTACCTTTCGTTGAGAAGGTCCATCTGGCCTGCCACATGGCTAGGGACGCCAATCTCTCTGACCTCCTAACCTCTTGGGTCGGTGCAATGCCTCCCATTGACTCCCTCCAGGCGTGAATTTCCACCATCTCGCGCGCGAGTAGGTCCACAGGCATCATGTTCGCTAGTACTAGTGCTGCGTCGTCTGAAACCGTACGAAATCCTGATATTACACGAAGTGCACTCAGTCGGTACGGCGCTGCCAGCTTCCTTCGTAGGCTCGTGTTTCCGACTAGGGCTGTAGCCCAAATTGGTGCAGCATATAGAGCGACTGACGCCACTACCTTTCCAAGAAGTAGGCGTCTTGCACCCCTGGGTCCACCTAGGTTTGGCAGCATCCGGGAGAGAGCTGCCTGCAACTTTGATGCCTTCCTGCTGACATACTCAATGTGCGGTCGATAGCTAAGTCTGTTATCCAGCATGACTCCTAAGTACTTTATGGATGCCTTTGATTTGATGGTCACATTACCAACTTCAACCTCCATAAATTCAGTTTTTTTCCTGCTCGTTATTAAAACTGCTTCGGTTTTGTGCTCTGCTAGTTCCAGGCTTGCGTCGCTCAACCATGATGCTATTGTTTGAATAGCTTTGTTAGCCGCCGCTTCTACTTCCCGAACTTGTTTTGCCACCACTACGAGGGCCAGGTCATCTGCAAATCCTATGAGCCTACATCTCTCGGGCAGATGTAGCCTTAGTACTTCGTCGTACATAACGTTCCATAAGAGAGGCCCCAGTACTGAGCCCTGTGGAACTCCTGCAGTTACCATATATTGCTTCGGTCCATCCTCTGTGTCGTATTCTAAGGTCCTGTCTGAAAGATAGCTCTTTATTATTCTCATAAGACAAGACGGTAGTCTTATCCTTCTTAGGGCATTCAAGATGTGCGTCCAGCTCGCCGAGTTGAACGCGTTCCGGATATCCAGCGTCACTACTGCACAATATTCCTTGTCACCCCATCTCCATCTAGTCCCTTCAATCGCTTTTGTAGCAATGTCGACTACTGCCTTGATCGCATCTACAGTTGACCGAGCTTTGCGGAATCCGTATTGGAATTCCGATAGTGCCTCTCTGGCTTCCAGGATCGCCAGCAGTCTTCCGTAGATAATTTTTTCCAGTATCTTTCCTGCAGTGTCGAGAAGGCAAATCGGTCTATAGCTCGAAGGCTCGTCAACTGGTTTGTCTCCTTTTGGCAGCAGGATGAGGCGCTGAACTTTCCATATTGTTGGGAACACTCCCTCTTGTAAGCAGCAAGTGTAGGTGTCCGCAAATTCCTGGGGTCTTGCAGCGACTGCCAGCTTCAGTACCTTGTTTGGGATACCGTCAGGCCCTGGGGTCTTTTGATCGCCAAAATGTTTGGTTGCAGTAGTCAGTTCTTCAATCGTCACTGGGCTTATGTGCTCCGAATCAAGTGGGGGTCTTTCCAACTGCACCCGTGGGCACTGTGGGAACAAGGCCACTACGATTTTACGTAGCTCCACTGGGCACGTGATCCGTTGCGTGTCTTGGCTCTTTAGCTTTTTTGTGACCAGCTTGTAGGCTGTTCCCCATGGGTTAATATCGGCCTCTTCACATATCTGGCGGAAGCAATTGGCTTTACTTCTCTTGATGCTGTGCTTCAGATCCCGTTTAGCCCTCCGAAAGTCTTCATCTCTTATGTGAAAATCCGGCCGATCTCTCGCTCTCTGAGACATTCTTCTTGCTCGTAGACATTTTTTCCTTAGCTGGTTGATCTCATCGTTCCACCAGTAGCAGGGTGATCCACGTCTGCTTGGTTTCCGCCTAGGCATTGATGCGTCGCAAGCATCAGCAAGGTTCCTTTCCAATTGGATTGCCATATTTTCTGCGGAGCCACTTTTTCACTCCTTGTATCCTAGCAGATCCACGAAGGTATGCTCGTCAAGGCAACTGTCTTTCCACTTCGGTCCTGTAAGTTTAGGAGGCTTTTTTGCAGAGCTTTTGTGCAGTTCGTAGTAGATGGCCTGGTGGTCACTAAAGGTGAGTTCTTCGCTTACTTTCCATTTAACCCCCCTTCCTAACGAGCAGCTCATAAGGGTGAGGTCAATAATGGATCCACTACCAGCTTTTCGGTAAGTTAGCGTTTTCCCGTCGTTCATCAGAGTAACATCCAGTGCAGAAAACTCCTCCAGGAGGCAGTAGCCCCTGCTTTTTGTTTCCTTGCTGCCCCATTCTACGGCCCACGCGTTGAAGTCGCCAGCAATAACTAGCGGGGATCTTCCACGGGCATCATCGACGATCTCTGCCAGCATGTTCTTAAACTTTTCCAGTTCCCAGCTTGGAGGTGCGTAACAGCTATAAAAAGTTACGTTGCCAATCCGTGCCCTCACAAAACCATTATGGTCTGTATTGACTGCTCGGGGTGGCGTGTTTATGGACCAAATGGCTGCCTTACCGTCTCTGTTGGCTTCCCATCCGCTCCCTGGTATCCGTTTGAACGGCTCGCAAATGATTATTACGTCGGTTTATTTCTCTCTAGCCGACTGCAGCATAAGGGACTGTGCGGCCTCACAGTGGTTAAGATTAATCTGTTTGTTATCCTTGCACAGCATACACTGAGGCTTTGCCGTGCAGTCCTTTGCTTTGTGGTCGTTTTGACCACATCTTCGGCATTGCTTGGACCTGTCCACCGCGCTCGTGCAGTCCCTTGCAAAGTGCCCAAACTCCATGCATTTAAAGCAGTTTTTAATGTTTACCCATTCCCTGATCCGAGAGACAGTCCAGCCGACCTTCAGGACTCCGGCGGCAAGAGCCTTCTTTGCTTCTTCTACGGGTAACTTGATGGAGGCTGTCTGTGTAGAGCCATATGCCTTTCTTATTGTAATGTCGTCTGCCGAAACAGTTTTTAAAAGCAGCTGTTTCTTTAAGGCCTCGCATATATCCTCCTTGGTGGTTATCTCGTCCAGATCCCTGCATTCGATTGTCACTCGCTGCGACAGTGCACGGACATCTGCTTGCTCGCCCAGGGACTCCACAATTAGGTTTTTAAACGCCGTTGTGCCTTCCCCAGAACTGGACAGCTGCAGCAGCAACTCCCCTTTCTGGGTTCTCCTAATTTTGGAGACCGCCTGGCCAACACCGCTTAATTTGCTGTCTGCTTTAACTCTCCGAAGTATTTCGGAGTAGCTCGCCTCTCCCTTAGCCGCTATGACTATGGCGTCTGGTCGGCTTTTTTCAACCATGCTCCTTTTGCTTGGCTGACGCACTTTTTTCACCTTCCTTTTCACCGTAGTCCATTGCTCCCCCTCTTTGCGTGAGGGACCCTTCGTCGCACTTTCCGGCTCTGATTCTTCCGTCGCTGGGGTGCAGGTTGAGGTCTGCGTGGTCGTCACTCCTTTGCTCCTCTTAGTGGCGGGTGTACGCACCGAATTTTGCTTCCTCTTATTTTCGGTGGCCTTTCTGAAGATTGGCGACATCTGGGAAGCTTGGTGCATCCGTATCACGGCCTTCGCTCTATTATCACGCAGCTGTATAGCTACTAACTCGTAGAGCGCCCTTATGCTCTCGATCGAATCACGCATTGGTTGGTGAATCGACCGCCTCTTGCCATCTTCCAACATTTCGACCAGCTTGGAGATTTCCTCTCCAAGATCGCTGAGCGCTGTTCTTCCTGATTGCTCTGCTGGTGTATCCGCTACTTGATGTAGCTGCTGCACCGCTACCGTCGAAACTTTGGTCGGTGACCTTGCCATCATACTGCTTCTAGCAAATACCGCACAGGTATTTCTAAAAGCGTCTTTCTCTCCTTCGATTTTGGGTGTTGTTTGATTGCTCATTCTGTTGGGTCCCAACTTCTGGTCCGTTGTCTCTGGTCGTTGTTCCGTCGCGTTATAATCTCGTGGTTGTCTATGCAAGCAGTGAGGCCACGCTAGGGTTGACACCCGCCTTCATGGGGTCGGGCGTTCAGAGCCAGATCCGCGTTAATCAGGGATGTTACATCTAAACCGGAACTGCCAACTTAATGACGACGATCCAGAAATCGTATCCTGGAGACTTGCCATGTTTTAACGGGACGGAGGCGGTAACTGCATTAGCCTATCAGCCATTTCGGCTAGATGTCACTCCGCTTACTCAGGTGATAGAATACTGTTGACCGTCAGCCCAGGTTTCGTCTGTTCAGATGTGGGTTCCAGAGGTCCTTTCTAAGGCATTACTGGACTCTGCCTTAGGGCCATTTAGTCGCCTCTTACGACAAGCTATGGCATGCTGTGGTGGGTATTCTACAACCGCCCACCACACGGTGTGTGTGTGTGTGTGTGTGTGTGTGTGTGTGTGTGTGTGTGTGTGTGTGTGTGTGTGTGTGTGTGTGTTTTTTTTTTTTTTTTTCATTTATTTAAATACACTAAATTAGGAGTGAGGACTAGACTTAAAGCAATAACTTATAACTAAGGTTAGCTATTAGGCCTAGGACTAAGTTTAGTCACAGCTCGGGTGGAACTACCGTGAGGCATTGCTTCGCCCGAGCTGTGAGCTCCATTATACTACGTTCCTGAGTCTCTCCAATCGCCTGAGCTCCGTCATAACGGCTGCTGCGAAGTTGTTGGTCGCCTCCCATCTCTGTTCGTTACCAACCATGAGGTTGATGATGTTGCTCACTGAAATGCGCTGTCCCATTATGCTTTCCAGCCGGATTCTTTCCGCTGAGAATCGTTGACATGTGAAGAAAACGTGCTCAGCATTCTCTTCTGCGCTGCCGCCGCACCATGTGCACACTGGGCTAGGCTCATGCCCAAGCCTGTGGAGATAGCTCCTGAAGCATCCATGGCCACTGAGCAGTTGCGTAAGGTAGAAGTTCACCTCGCCATGTTTGCGCCCTAGCCATAACGACAGCTCAGGTATGAGCCGATGCGTCCATCGACCTTTTGAAGATCTGTGCCATCGGTCTTGCCATCGCTCTATACTTCGTCCCCTGGCTTCCTTCCTTGGTGGTGGTACTCTGGGCCTTGCCTCGTCGCCGTTGCCGTTGGGAGCATTGAATAGCTCCATTGCCTCACGCGCCAATTCATCGATGGGAATTGCTCCGGCGATAACTAATGCTGCGTCGTCTGATATAGTTCTGAACGCGCTACAGGCGCGAACAGCACTTAGCCGGTATGTAGACTCGATGCTTCGTCTGTAGCTTCGAATTTGCATAGCACCGGACCAGATCGGGGCTGCGTAAAGGATTTGCGACCTGAGGACACTGTTCAATAGCAGTCGGCGCTTGTGCTTCGGGCCCCTCGTGTTTAGCATCATCCGTGCGAGAGCTCTTCCAGTTGTGGCTGCCTTTCTAGCTACCTCCTCCAGGTGCTCACGAAAGCAAAGCCTTGTGTCAATCATAACGCCAAGGTAGCGTATGGCACGTTTGGATCTGATTGTCGTGTTCCCCACTTTTATGCTTGCCGTCTCGACGATCTTTCGACTGCTTACAAGGACTGCCTCAGTTTTACTTGGGGCTATCTGAAGCTTGGCTGCGTTAAGCCACGCCGCAACACGCTGTATGGCAGAGTTGCATGCTGCTTCCACCTCGCTAAGCTCCTTTGCCACTGCGACTAGTGCAACATCGTCTGCAAATCCAATGGCTCTGACGTCGCCATCGAAGCTGAGCCTGAAGACCCCGTCATACATCACATTCCACAGGAGTGGACCCATGACAGAGCCTTGGGGGACTCCTGCGGTGGTGCGATATAGCTGAACGCCGTCGTCTGTGCCATACTCTAGCATCCTATTGCGGAAATAGCTCTGAACAATTTCCAACAGGTAGCGAGGTACTCCGAATCCAGCAAGTGCGCTCATAATGCAGCTCCAGTCCACCGAGTTGAAGGCGTTTTTGATGTCCAGGGTGACAACAAGACAATATTTTTTGTTTCCTCCTTTCCATCGCTTGCCCTCAATGGCTTCAGAGGCGACGCTGACTACTTCGTTGATGGCATCCACAGTAGACATGGCCTTTCGGAACCCATATTGGCGGGGTGAGAGTCCGCCGAAGATGTCTATTTGCTCCTCCAGCCTTGAGCAAATGAGCTTCTCAAAAGCCTTGCCTATCGTGTTTAACAGGCAAATTGGTCTGTAGGACGATGGCTCATCCAACGGCTTCCCAGGTTTTGGAATAAGCACCAGCCTTTGGACCTTCCACTGGTCTGGAAACCAGCCCGCAGTTAAGCATTTGTTGAACAACACTGCAAATTGCTCGGGGTGCAGGTTCATTGCCAGTCGCAGTGCTCTATTTGGGACCGCATCCGGACCAGGAGCCTTTCCGAGTTTCAGGCTTCTCGCAATGTGCAGCACCTCCGTCTCTGTTACGAGCTTTATACCATCTGCTGGGATGCCGCCAGGGAAACCAAGAGTGACAGGTCTTACCGGGAACAGTGTTTCCACAATACGCTTTAGCGATGAGGCGTCGGTTGGCGCGTCAGACCTATTCGCTCCGAGCCGTTTCACTGTGAGCTTGTAGGCTTTGCCCCATGGGTCGTGTTCTGCCGAGTCTATTAGCTGTAGGAAATAGTCTCTTTTGCTGCTCTTTATTTGCCGTTTTAGTGCCCTCCTCGCTTCCTTAAAACGTCTTTGGAATGCTGCAAACTGATCTGTTCCTCGCGAGCGGTAGTATTGGCGTCTAGATTGTATGCACGCCCTCCTCAGCTCTGCAATGCGATCGTTCCACCAGGGCACGGGCTCATGGTGGCGTCTAAATGCCTTCCGCGCTCTCATGCTTGCTTTGCAGGCTTCTGTCAGACGTGAGTCCATGCTCTTCGCCATATCCTCTGCATTGCCTGACATCTGCAGCCCTTCCATCGATGCCGAAAACGACTGCGTGTTCAGCGTCTCAGCGCGGAACATGGCCCAGTCAGGTGAGTTCCGGTGATTGTTTCTGCCACGCTGCTTCGTTTCGCAATAGATTGCCACGTGGTCACTCGCTGTGTATTCGCCACTAATTCGCCATCGGCAGAGCGACACAAGTGAGCTAGAGGCGAACGTTAGGTCGATCACCGATCCCACGCCTGCCCTGCTAAAGGTGTTTTGACTACCGGTATTCAGCAGCTCCATGTCAAGTGATGCAAATGCTTCAAGAAGCAATCTGCCCCGGGTGTTGGTCACTTGGCTGCCCCATTCCAGAGCCCACGCGTTGAAGTCGCCAGCGATGATGACATTGCTCCGAGATCTGGCATCGGTTGCAAGATCGTCCAAATTCGCAATATACTCGCATACTGGCAAGCTCGGTGGCAAATAGCAGCTGTATATCCAGACTCCTTGTATGTGCGCTCGCACAAAGCCATTCCCAGCACGTATGTCCCGGAGTTGTTGGTTTCCAACGCCGCACACCCACAAGGATGCTTTCCCGCTCAGGTCCGTAGCCCATTTGCTGCCTCTCTCTACCCGATAGGGCTCGGATAACACTGCGATATCTGTCTTATTTTCGCGGACGGACTGGGCGAGCAAGTCTTGGGCAATCGCGCAGTGGTTTAGATTCAGTTGAACCAGTTTCATTGTGGGGGGCTTACGGCTACCTCCAGTGCACCTCCTGCTACCAGCCAGGTGGTCCCATTCTTTAAGTCCTTTGCTTTTGCAGATAAAGCAGAAGGCGCTCTTTAGGCACTGGGCGACTTTATGCCCTGTTTCACCGCATTTAAGACAGCAGTTGCTCCTGTCCACTGCGCTGGCGCATCTGCTGGCAATGTGGCCAAATTCCAAACACCTGTAGCATCTGGGCTGGCTACTTTTTTCTGCGACTCGGCAACGGGTCCAACCAACTTTTACTTTCCCAAGACTAAGGACCTTTTCCGTAAGGTTTGCTGGCACGCTTATAATGGCTGTTTGGGTACCCGCGTATGCTTTGCGTAGATTTCGCAGTTTGCACAAATTTATATTTATGCCTGCGTGGGCCGCAACTGCCGAAAGAACGTCCTGTTCGGTGGTTAGCTCATCCAAGTCTCTTATTTCCAGGTGACTCTCCTGGGATACCACCCGTATCGCAGCTGACTCGCCTAGCACTTGCCCAATGCTTTTGGTAAGCTGCTGCGCATTTTCCCCTCCCGCGCTTTTAAGCTCGAGTAAGAGGTCGCCGTTTTGTGTTTTGCGCACTCTACTCACACTATTCTCTACGCACTTTAGCTTCTCATCACTGCTCCTGGTCACCTTGCGCAGTATCTCGCTGTACGAAAAGCTGCCCTTTTCCACGATAATTGCGTCAGGGCGCACACGTTTTCGCTTCTGTGCCTTTTTCTTTTCGCTCGTGACGGTTTGCCACTGTGTTTGTGACGCCGTGTTTATTGGGAGCTCCTGCGCAGCCTGCTGTGGTGCCATACCCGCAGTTGTTACACTTCTGCTGCCAGGTAGCCTTTTAGATCTTTTCGGCGATGACTTTCCGATTCCAGCGGGTTCGTCCCTTTTTCTTTTTGGCATAGCGCTGGGTCCATGCCGTTTCTCCTCCACGTCCTTTAAGACTTCCGTTTGGGTACTTGCTACCTTTGAGAAGGCAGCTTTTCCCTCGTTTGCCAGCGGGAGCTTGTTCGTTACCGACTCATGTAGTCGCAGCATCTCAGCAAACCTCTCCTTGTCCTGCTGGTTCACGTGCCTTTTCTGAGGTCCACCAAACAGACGGCAGATTTGGATCAGGTGCTCGCCTAGCTCTGCAAGCTCTTCCTGGGCTGATTTTGGCGCTTTACCTTGCACTTGTGGGTCCCGTGGTTGTAGAACAGCAGCGGGCAGTGGCGACGCAATGGGTGAGAAGAAAGTTTCTCCGGGGCTCAGTCTTATGGATGGGCTCAAGACCAGCAGGGAAACAGTCTCCTGATCCACTTGGGGCGTAGCAACTACGACGTCAAGTTTCGGAGGAGACCTGATCGTCACCGGTGGGGATCGCTGCAACAGCGGCCTGCGGGCGAATGTCGAGCTGTCGTCCGACATCCTGGAGATCTTGTGTCTTACAAGCAGCAAGTAACTCCAAGCAGTCCCTCGATGCCCAAAGGTTTCCCTAAGGTATGTAACCGGTGGGGGTTATACCGCCCCTAATCGGTCACCAGAGCCCCTTTGCACCGCCGCGACGGAGTGGGTTGGTAATTACCGGCTCCGTGGCTTTTAGCTATTTCCTGCTTGGAGTCTACTTGCTTAAGTTCAAAATGAGATACGCGCCTGTGTGTTATGCAACACTTTGCGCAGACCCCTTAATGTATGCAACAGTATTTGTTTCCCGGTACACAAACCCTCGTAGCAAAGACACCTTCAAGATCCAACGGCGCCACCTGTTGTTCACTGCGGGAACCTAGTAAGCGCTGCTTGCTCGGTTTGGCACTGTTAGCAGGGGCAGCCAACCCTGGGATGCTAAATGATCAGCTGGCAGTGTGGTCAGCCTAAAAACACAATCAGCACACAACAAAAGAAAGTGTGGCACTGTGTGTTATATTGTAGACGCACACCACCAAACTGACTGGAAAAGGCGCGCGGGCAGTCTGCCGCTGGGAAAAGGCTTCACCGGGCAAAGACAGAGATTGCCAAAGAACGCGCTTGACGGTAGCGATCTAATGCACAGGTGAGTGGCCCGCACCTTCACCACACGATTCAAGCTGCTTTATTTATTCTTCAGTCAGGTACAACACCGAAAAAACGACAGTTGGACGGAGCGAGTTTAAAACGCGACGCACTTCTCGTCACACGTGTGTGTGTGTGTGTGTGTGTGTGTGTGTGTGTGTGTGTGTGTGTGTGTGTGTGTGTGTGTGTGTGTGTGTGTGTGTGTGTGTGTGTGTGTGTGTGTGTGTGTGTGTGTGTGTGTGTGTGTGTGTGTGTGTGTGTGTGTGTGTGTGTGTGTGTGTGTGTGTGTGTGTGTGTGTGTGTGTGTGTGTGTGTGTGTGTGTGTGTGTGATTTTACTTATAATTTCATGGTTGTTGTTGGGCCAATAACCTATAGAATTAAGACTGCTATTTGGTCTTGCGCCTATTCATTTTTCATTTCTTGTTATTATATGTATATATATATGCGATTTTGATGGCTCGTGCCAATTAATAATTGATTTTAATGCTTCACTTTCAGGGAAAAGAGTTTGTTATATGGAACCACTTTCACTAATCTGTTGACTGCTCCGATTCGTTTTTTGGTTTTATGCGCCTGTTCTGCATTCCTCGCTCTATCGTCAGACTGGTGGTGCATTTTCAATACCTGCTGATGTCGTTGAGGAGGTCTGCAGCCGCAGCAAGATGAAGAAGAAGACGAAGAAGATCACTCCGGCTGCCCGAAAAGATTAAGAATGTACCTCTATCGATCCACGAAATTTTGGTGGCTGCTTAAGCTTCACGTGGCGATAGGGCAATCTTAATTCGGCAGTAATTAGGAGGTGATCTATTATTGCAGCACTAATTAGGGAAATATACGGGTTGTAATTATGCCAATCCTGATGAGGGATTTTATTTGACACTTACGTGGGTGATTTGGTGTTTGACCAAGTTGGTCTGAAAAGAAAATATTCCAAAATACAGAGGGGATCCGTCGTCCCACGCACGCCCAGAACAATTTAAATTATTTTAAAACGTTTTGTGATTGGGATGCCGGCGCTTGGCGAGGATTAGATTTTCCCAAAAATAAAGTGCAAGAAAACGCTTGCAAGCTTGGGACGAGCTTATATAGGCCAATTGGCCGGAAATGCAGTTCTCTCCGAGAGCAATTAAGCTGAGAGCGCAGTGCAGGGTTGTAAATAGTAGTAGCAACATACAATAAAAATACTGACTGCAACTAGTATCGGTACTAAGAAAAAATACTGCTTTTTGCAAAAAAAATAATTTTCTGTTAACTTTCTAACATATGATCGTTATACTAACTAATGATCGTTATATTTAACGTTATATTTATATTAACACCCTTAAAGCTAGAGCTTTACAACTTTGCAAACATCTTGGTACATACCTTCGTCAAATCGATGAAACATATATATGTCCCACATTTTAGAAGCTATAGTCACCAAATTATAATAAATATCACCTAAGGGCAAGATAGCCGATGGCATTCCTCAAAAAACTACATAAAAAGTTTGGATGCCACTCCCCCCTCTTCCGCCCCCAGTCCCCCCTTCAGTTATAATCGAAAATGATTGTATTTCCAACAGTTTTAAATCTATACTCACAAAATTTGATGGGAAGGTAGATGCTGAAGTGTTACAAAATATGCATCAAAACGCGACGGCCCCACTGATACCGCCCACCCTCTAAAATCTGGAAATTCTATATCTTTCCCAGTTTTTGCGCTAGAGTCACCAAGCTTGGAAACATTGTTAGTAACATCCGTAACAAATGTGCAATACTGGATGCCACGCCCACTTATACCGCCCACCTCAATATCTTTCTCAGTTTTTGCGCTCAAACCTTCAAACTTGATAGGGAGATAGAAGGTGCCATCCGCCACTGATATGCATCACAAATTTGAATGTCACGCCTACCCCTTCTGCCTGCCTATTTATACCCAAAACCCCCATACGTTACAAATACATACAATCTAACATATGTGCTTTGCTTGATTGTTTGAAATTGTATATCAACAATGTTTGTGTGGTACGACGTTACGTCTGAGTTAGATAAGCAGCAAGTAAGCAAATCCACCCCAAAAACAAAGATGTTCAAGATTAATTATTTTCGCACAAAGGGCTCGCTATGAAAAACAAATACAAATTGAATGTATGTACATATGTTCATATCTATACAACTTTTTTGCATTAAATAAACATACATATGTAAGCAGATTACATTTTCATAAGTTTCTATTTGTTAGTGCGTTTGTTTTTGAACTGTATATAAATATATATTTGCACTTGCATTTTTTGTTATATATTGTAAAGTAGTATTTTGCCTGGGTATAAATCTCAGTCTGGCCAGGTTCAGTTTACAAGACAATTTATAATTTGCTGTGAAACGTAAAAGGTGCAAAGTCTACAAGGTATTAGGTGAGAGGGGGGGGATGAGGAAATCCACTGTCTAAGCTTCGTTAGCCACAGATCCAGGGTCGTGGCGCGCGAAGGGTACGAGCCCACATACACGTGCTTAACCACATGGATCGGGCATACACTAATCGTGGGTTAGAGCGCACACCGATAAATGAACGTTTCGGGTAATCGTATTACTGGGCTAATCGCCACTCTGCAATACACGCACAGTAGCTTTAGACTGGGAAGAATAGGTTAGGTTAGGTTAGTTATACTCTGTTCGAGATTTACCACGCGGTCGGGGCGACACATGTGCACTCAACCATGTAGCTGTTAGGGAACCTAGAAGACCCTGTCTTATTAGGAACAATATATATATACACTGACTCATGTCAGTTTTATAGCCAGTTTATTTACTCTTATTATTCAATTGACTTATATCTATTTTTCGCGTACGCGCGCGTTCACTTCATTTCCATTTGACTCGCCGAACTTAACTCTACTTATCACCTACTTTCCGCGTACGCGCGTTCACTTCTTTCCCATTTGAATCGCCGAAACTCACTAACTTATAATCTATTTTCGCGTACGCGCGATCACCTCTTGTCCACTTGACTTGCCGAAACTAACTCCCTGACTGCCTCGATCGTCTTTCGCCTTCGTCGTTGCCTCTCACTCCGTTTTCACCACGCCCTTTTGGCGACCGTGGTGGGTTCTGTACTCGCAGCAACTCTGCACTACCGGCTGTTGCATTTGAAGTCGACGGTTGCATTTGAAGTCGGCAGTTACATTTGAAGTCGGCGGTTGCGTTTGAAATCGGCGCTGCCAGATTTCTGTTTCTTACTTAATTGATAACAGTTGCGCTTCTTGCGACTTTATAATAATATAACAAATAATACGGTTCTCCAATTGATATCTTAATTCTATAATTTCAATCCTAATATCTTAATCCTATAACTTAACACTAACAATGCGCTCCTTGCGTCTTCATAATAATACCAAAATTAATACTGCTCTTCTTCATTGTAATTCAAATACCTTAACTCTACAAATTTAACATACAAAATGTGGAGGAGGCTGGGCCTACTTCACAATATATGTATGTACAAAAGAATGTTAAGTGTACGTACATACATGTGTATGTATGTATATATGTGCATTTGCAACACCAAGCAAAGTTACAAATGTCAGCTCGAAAATTATATCAGAACAACAATGGCAATAGGTATTTGTGTGTTAAGTTTTGTTTGATAATTAGCACGTATGTAGGTGAAAACCACCCCGGAACATATTCTGGTGTGCAAAACTCTTCTACGCGCACCAAGTTAGGTTTAAATTGATTTGTTTTAAATCAGTTATACCAACAAAAAGAAGCATTGCACGCCCAACAACAACACTTACAACAACAATAAACGGTACTGGGGTCATAAATTAATTGTCAAAGGCACAAAGAAGAAAAGAGAATAACGGAGACACATACACAGCGCATGTGTTTTGTTTTTGTAAACTCGCTGGCGATCGCTTGTACAGACGGCAGAAGTGGAATGGGTCATGTGTTTTGTTTTTGTAAATTCGGCCGCAATAGCTTGTGCGCAGACGGCAGTAGTGGAATGGGTCATGTGTTTTGTTTTTGTAAGCTCGGTGGCGTTGAAACTCACAGCTTGTGCGACAATGAGGCGCCAGAGTGGTGAATGATTTAAAGTGACAAATTCAGGACATTGTTTTGTATGGGAGGTACTTGAAGGAGTGTTCCAAATTAAAAATCCTTTCTTAGTGCTCAGTCTTTTTTATACATAACTACAGTCTTGTTCCCTTTGTCCGCCTGTGATATAACTATTTTGTCCTTGTGTTCCTTTATGATATTATCCGTGTGCTTTGCTATTGTTAGGATAATTTTTTCCTTTTGGTCTGGTCTTGTGGTGTGCTTGAAATTGTGTATAGCGCCTGTTAACTTTCCCCTAGCTGCATCCTTCATTTTGGCATCCTTGATCATTTGTATCTCTGCTCTAAGTCTGCAATAACATGAATCGGTGATACGTTTTCCTTTGTTACAGGTAATGCAAATTTCGGTCCAAGTGATAGCAGCCATTGGCTTCCTCTAGGAAAATATACGTCCGTTTGGTTTATGAACCATTCCTCATTTAATTTAATGTTTAATTTTTCTTGTACTTGTATTTTTGCTTTTTCCAGTTTGTTGTTCGTATGCATATCTGTGTCAGTTCTTATTCGTTGATAGGCTAGTTTTTGATCAGATTCTAATTTTTCCAGGTCCTGTTTTTTGAGTGTGTCTTTTAGTGTGTGAAAAGTATGCGTCTGTGTTTTGTTAGAATATGTATGTTGCGTTGTGTTTCCTTTATCTCTAGTTTTTTTAATTTTAATTATTGGCGCGAAATTTAATAAAAAGAACGATTAGTGTAATACCCCGATTCCATTAGGCTGCATTTGTCATTTACAGCAAGTCAGGAATGTAGGCGATTCCACTACACATCCAATTGGTTTCTGCTGTAATACTCAAAATGGTACTGATTAAACCAAGAATCGATTCCCAATGGCGAAAAAACACCCCACGTAATGCATTACGTCTTCATGAAAAAGTTTCCGTATTACCTACAGAATGTACCCGGTTTCCCATTACTTTTGCATAGGCATGGCCGCGTATGTGTAGTGTATTGCCTACAATGCACTATGGGCGATTTGTCGATTTTGGCGGCATAAAGTCTAAAAATAAAGCTAGAGACCTAGATTTTTTTTTAAATGTTAGTTATATTTAACTCTAATTTCGGATTTTTTTTTCGACAATATGGTCACTCCTTTTTTCCGCATATGTGTAGGCCGCCACTAATAAGTGCATTTATTTAAGAACAAATTATAAATGTTCAACTAAAATTCAAACAAAATGAAAAGCTTTATTTTATTATACTAAGACATAAAAGATAACAAATTTTTATTCATATATGTAGTTATATTATTAAAAACTTTACAAATAAGCAGTTAAAAATCTTCCTCATCTAAAACGAACGAATATTCATTGATGTTATCATAATCTTCTTCGTCATCTGTTTCACTATCCATGTTATTATTATTATTAAAATTAAAATTTTCATTATTATTTTCTTCAGATATATAGCATGAACTTATATTTAAGCTTGGAGTTTCCAAAAACGCAATAACTTCTGCAGGAAGTGATTTTTTTAAGCAGTTTTGGAGTATTATGTATATTCAAGCTTGAAATTAGAGGGTCGGATGAATCAATAGATCTATAAAAAACGTCAGTTATATTATTTAGCCTGCAATTTTTTCTAGCATGGGAACGTCGGTCTATTTTATAGAGTTTGTTGCGTGCCTCTGATGCATTTTCGCCCAGGCACCCAACAGGAACTACAAACTGATCCATAATATCTGATCCGTGAACTATAATCTTGTGAACTGTTGGGGACATTGGGTACCATGGATACGCCTGCATATACAATAAAAATGTATCGTTGCAAAAACTTCGAAATTTGTTTGTGTTTATGGCAAATTCACACGAAATTGCTATTAATAAATGGTGGAATTTATTTAATAGGACCTCGTCAAACAATGTGATTTCTGCAAAAAGTTTGGTATTTGCAAAGATTCGCCTCGCCGTATTCCCATCGTTGCTGTTACCAGATCCATTCTGTTTTGGTATGCTAATATGTAATCCCATTTCCTTCCATATTCTTTGTTGGATTTCCTTCTTCCGCGATATCATTTTGTTTTTATTCTCTCCTTTTACGTGCCAAGTTTTAATATCGATTCGATATGATATGTTTAAAACGAATTCCATAAACCTGATCCAGGCGTGTAACGGACTAACGCCGTATTTCAAAGAGTCAGGCTTAGGTTTAAAAATTTTAGAATTGAAATCATTAATGTGCATAAGCGCTTTTGGATTTATAGCACATATAGGACAACATTGCGTAGATTTCGTATTTGTTAAAACATTAAGTACCTTGCCGTCAATCAATGTCATATATGTTTTAAAATTAACAGAAATGTTTGCGCTATGTGATTTAAAATTTTGCAAGTTTGCTACCTGCATATCTAAATTATGCTTTTCTTCTTGGATTTTTGCAATGCTTTCTTTAGCGTATTCAATTTTAATCGGCCTGCAGAAGCGTACAGACTGGGGGCTTTTGTTTACCCAAATTAAACGATTTAAAGAATCCACTAATCTTATTGGAATCATAGTTGCCACGAATAGAGAACTGTCGGAAGAATCGGGTTCATCAAAATCGAATTTCTGCTTATAGGAACTTTGACCGGTCGACCCATCAAATCCATAGCATGCAATAAGTGTGCACTCTGTAACATTTTCCATTTGTTCCAAAACTTCCTTTTGTAAAACTAAAATTCGTTCAGCCGTATGGCTTAGCAAATCCTGCAAAGAAACCTTTGCAACAGATTCTGTAATTTGTACTCCTGTTGGTCTGCACTGCATCTTCGTTTTTTTTATTGCATCATAACCAGGATATATGTCATTCCCGTACGCCTTATTTAGTTTCTTAGTATTAATATATTGTTGTTTTGTTAGCCCATTTTCCAATATATAGGCTAAGGCTACATTATTTGACATTTTTAAAGGCTCTTTGTTTGACACCGTCTTAATTTTTTTTTCTATATTGACTTCCTGCTGCACGCCGACTGCTTCATTATTTTTTCTTTTTCGCGCAGATGTTGAGGCTGCATGCAGAAGTAAAGGCGTTGACAAGTCATTTGCTATGGCAACTTCTAGAGCCATTTTCCTTCTAAGCCTTGACCCGGCCTCTGTATACCCTAATTTTGGGCGTCCTATTTTGGAAGGTGATGAATTTTTGGTATCCTCCATATCGATTCGTATTTCAAAACTTTTTGAAAACCATTCTGAGTAAATCGACTTAATTTTATCCAGATCTGCGTGATGTTTGCGTAAATACCGTTTAATATGTTTTACAAAAATTGATACTTTGGCTTCTATTGTATTCATGTGCGATATGCTCAAATCATCTTTATTTATTTTTGTTAAAATAAACGATGTTACAGCGCTTGCGTTGCGATTGTTGCCGTTCCAAATATCGGCAAGGTCGCTGTTGGTAATCGCAACAACAACTACAAGTGCATTTTTTGTATAAACGGGGGAAAACGGGGAAATGAGATTTTTACCAAATGAAAATAGACATTTAAGTTAGTCACTTTCCATTATTAGTTGCCTGCTCTGGCTTGCTCTTGATATAGAAATACTTCACGGAACACGATTACAATTGTTAAAATTTTAGTTCAAATACAACCATCAACAACACTGGACAAAAACAAGAACACAAATATTTATGTACTTTTGCTATAACATACAGATTATATATACCTTGATCTTTGTTTTCCATACTTAATACATATATTTAACTGGATAAAAACATACGCACACTGATCAATTGCAGAAGTAAAGTTTTCGCGGTAACTTTTACAATCGAAAGCTGCTTGCCATCAGCTGACTTTAAGAGGCTGCCACATAAAGAGAGTTGCCACCCAGCAAAAAACAAAATTTTTTTTAAGCTTTCTGAAGTGTTTACTATTAATAAATAACAAGGTTTTTTTAATATTCTACCATACATTTTTTGACTTTATGCCACTTTTTTTGGAAAATCGCCCAATGTGCAATGTAATCGAGAAAGTGGGCGATTAAATGCCGAGCTCTTTTCGGGTTCCCGTTACAGCCAATAATACAAATCTTGAATTCTAATGCTGGCAGTGGGCAGACCGACCACTATACGATGCACGAAGTGTGCGAACATGTGGATGAACTCCATACTTCCACGATTACTTGGTGTTCTATTATGTAATGCGAATGCTGCACTTCATAATATACGAAGTATGTATACTTGTAATGCGAATGTTGCACTTCATAATATACGAAGTATATATACTTGTAATGCGAATGTTGCCACTCATAATATACGAAGTATATATACTTGTAATGCGAATGTTGCACGTCATAATATACATATTTTGAGCATACATTACGAACAAATATACTACAGGGTGTGCCATCTTAATGTGGTCAATGGAAATGTTGAATAACTTGAACAATTTTCAATGAATTTTGGAAAAACTTTTTTTATTATCAAATTCAAAGCTTTACAATTTTTTCCAGCTATGTTCGAAAAACGAAGTCGATCAAATTACCACCATTATTGCGCAAACAAAATTGACATTTGCCAGCGTCTCGGGCGATATCGCAGCGATTTCGGCTCGAATGTTGTTTTTCAGCTCGTCCAAAGTCTTCGGTTTGTTCGCGTACACTTTGCTTTTCAAAAAGCCCCACAAGAAAAAGTCGGGTGCAGTCAAATCGGGCGATCTTGCATTACATTTAATGTACATTGTAACTATTTCCGCGCGTTCTTTGGGCGTAAAGCGATTCATGGCTAAAATTGTATTGGAATACCCTTTACAAAACGCTTCTTTTGTCCGCCATCGGTTGAGATCTGTCAAAGTTATTCAAGGTTTCCATTGACCACATTAAGATGGCGCACCCTGTACTTATATTAATATATATATGTAATGTTAAAAGTAGTATATTTGCTCGAAAAGTATGCTTAAAATATGTATATACATGCACATAAATATATAAAAACACAAAACATATGTATGAATAAGTAAATAATATTTAAATAAAATATATAAAACACAAATCAAATTAAATTCAATATCTTAACACCAAAAAACAAAACAAATTTAATTCAATAACTTAACACTAAACAAGTAAAAACGTTGCAGTCGGACGCACTCGACTGCGATATACTTTGATACCAGTTTACATAGCTGTGTTAAGGATTCCGTGTGTGTGTGTGTGTGCGTTTTGGGTATAAAAATCAGGCAGAAGGGTAGACATTACATTTATATGTGGCGGATGGCACTTTCTATCCCCCTACCAAGTTTGGAGACTTAAGCGCAAAAACCTACAAAGATATAGAGGCGGTATAAGTGGGCGTGGCAAAAAATTTTATGCACACCTGTCACGGATGTCACAACCAATGTTTATATCAAATTTGGTGACTCTAGCTCAAAAACTAAGAAAGATATAGAGGTGGGCAGTATAAGTGGGCGTGGCATCCAAAACATTGATGCAGATCTGTTACGAATGTCACTACCAATGTTCATACCAAATTTGGTGACTCTAGCTTAAAAACTGGCAAAGATACATGCCTTCCGTTTTTTTTAGGGGGCATGTCCCGTTGTTTGGGGGCGTGGCATCCAATTTTTGAAGCATAACCTTGTCAGATATCAGCATCTACCTTCATGTCAATTTTGGTGGCTAAAGCTTCAAAACGGCATACAGGCATTTTTGTTTATAATTTAAGAGGGGGTGGGGGCGGAATAGGTGGGCGTGGCATGATGCAGTTTTTTGGGGAATGTCACCAGCTGTCTTGCCATAAAATTTGGTAACTTTAGCTTAAAAACTGGCGAAGATACATACATTCCGGTTTTTATTAGGGCGGTGGGGCATTTAACGTTGTTTGGGGGCGTGGCATCCAAAGTTTTGATGCATAACTTTGTCAGATGTCAATATCTACCTTAATGTCAATTTTGGTGGCTATAGCTTTAAAACTGTAATAGATACACCCATTTTTGTTTATAATTTAAGAGCGGGTGGGGGCGGAAGAGGTGGGCGTGGCATCCAAGCTTTTGATGCAGTTTATTGGGGAATGTCATCGGCTATGTTGCCCCCAAATTTGGTGACTCTAGCTGCCAAAATGTGGGATATATAAGTGCTTTATCGACCCTAAGGTCGTAGAGCCCTAAATTTAACACTTTGTCTGACGAAGGCATGTACCAAGATATTTGCAAAGTTGCAAGGCTCTAGTTTTAAGGGTGTCGAAAAAAATTGCGTTCATACGGACGGACAGACGGACAGACAGACAGACACCATGACGGACATTGCACAAACCCAATATACTATGATACCTTTGGTATCAAAGTATAAAAACAAAACAAATTTAATTCAATATTTTAACATTAAAAATTACTTATCTAAAATGTAATTATTATTCTAATTTTCCTTATTTTCTACATTGTTTTTTTTTTTAGCATCATATCGTCGTTTGGATAGGCGTGCTTTATGGATTTTGAATACCTGCCTTATACTTAGGGTATTCACTTGCTGTGATATGTGCGTATAGTAATAAAGTGATATTTGAGAGCTTTACAACAAACACACTAGAGCTTTTATAACATAGCATAACACATCATAACATGCCCCTGGGTATGTTTGCTATTATTGTGCCATTTGTGTTATTTAGGGGTTGCCAGACTACAAATAAAAACAACCGTTTTCGAGATTACTGATGTAATGAAATTTGGTCACACTGGGCGAGTTTTGGTTGCAAAAGTAAGTAAATTTGATTGTTTATTAACTCTTAAGATTAATCTGATGTTTATAACAGTGGCAGAAGCGAATAAAACAAAAAGAACTAGGGAAACTGAGATTAAACGCTAAAGCGAGGGTGATGTGTATAAAATGATTGTTTAGGTTCAATCGCATAAGAAATTTGAATTTGATTTTGAACCGATTGTATTGTCATTGAACTGTCAAATAGCTGACATAGCACAAATACGACAAAAGAAACGTAAAAAGTGCACTCACTAGCTACACTGTATTATATATATTACTATACGATAATAGCACAGCAAGTGAATACCCTAACTATTATGTACATATATTTTCTGTGAATATATATAACTTTTCGATGCGCCTGAAATGAAAAGCCAAGAATTAATAAATTTCAAAAGCTTCGATATATTTTTATATAAAATATCACTTACAAAACAAGGCATCGTTTAATGCCGAAAATTGTTTAAAGGCCTCCTTTTGATGGATGCCATCAAAATTGAAGTCGGGTATGATGCATTTTCTTATAATGCTGTCCAAGTGTCCGACCAAATCGTCCTTTATTAATTTTTGAAACATTTTGACCTGTAATGATTTGAAAAATACGAGTATATATTAATTTAAGGCATATATCTTAATATATATAAATCTCGTGTCACGATGTTTGTCTAAAAACTCCTCCTAAACCACTTAACCGATTTTAATAAAATTCGCACACCATGTGCAGTTCGATCCAACTTGAAAGATAAGGCAGTTTAAATCTCAAATTATTGTCGCAATTTTATTTTATTGCTAATTATTTGTCTGACAGTCCTAGAGCTGTGTTTTGAAAAATCTTAGTAGGCTACATTTAAAATTCAGTAGGAAAAATAATTCTACTCAACGTATAAATGAAATTATTTAGTTATCCGGCGCGCGTTGCTTCGCCAACAACTAAAATTAATAAAAAAAAATTTTTAAAAAACAAAAAAGTTTAGCTTCTGAATCAAAACAGTTTTTTTTTACTGTTTAAAATCGTACATTTTTAAAATGCCTGCAATACGCAGAGGAGCTAACCTCAACAACGCGATCAGCAATGGGACACGACGCAAACGTGTTGAAAGAGCTCAGCAATTACCATACCAAATCGAAACAAGAAATGCAGCTCAAAGAATCAGGACTGCACAAAGTCGTGCACAAGAATCTCAAGAACAGCGTGACGAACGTCTGCAACAGAATATTACGAGACAAAGAGCGGCACGAGAACGAAACATAGGCAACGGATCAGCCGCTCATTAACACGTGCATCATTCGTTCGGCTTGCCTTTTAATATGCACCAGATATTAACTACTCAGCGCATTCAAAAATTGCTATCGGTGGAATGGATAAAGTATGTCAATATTGTCAGGCATTGAAATTTCGGAATGAAGCAGCCGGCATGTGCATGTGCATCAGGAAAAGTTGTGCTGTCACCTCTACCTGCTCCGCCGGAGCCTTTATTATCCCTTCTTACTGGCAATTCAGATGATTCCAAATTATTTTTGCGTAAGATACGCAAATTTAATTCTTGCTTCCAAATGACGTCATTTGGGGCAACTAAAAATTGTGATCGTGCATCCGATGGACGTAATTTTGAAACTACATTCAAAATTCAACATTTTCGTCTTTGTTCGTAAATAATTTCATTGTACTAAAGGGATATAGTAGTAAAATTTTTTGCCCTGGCTATAAAATACGTAGAATCAAAACAATTCAACGTTACAAATCTTTTTGACAGGAAGAAATCTGTCGGGTCCGCCGCTGCAACGCGTGGCTGAGTGTATATATAGTGTATATATATATATACTAGTAAGTGACCCGCTTGCTTCGCTGCGCCAATAGTTTTTACAAAATTTTAGCAATATATATAACATAAATAAATAAGTTAATGTTTAACAACATATAAGCAAAGTATTTAATATTCTCTTTTTCACGCCACCATTGAGGTTGAGAATCAGACGCGTCATTTTACTTTAATACCAAAGGTATCATAGTATATTGGGTTTGTGCAATATCCGTCATGGTGTCTGTCCGTCTGTCCGTCTTTCCGTATGAACGCAACTTTTTTCGACACCCTTTAAGCTAGAGCCTTGCAACTTTGCAAATATCTTGGTACATACCTTCGTCAGACAAAGTGTTAAATTTGGCTCTACGACCTCAGGGGCCTGGGAAATCGATAACAAATCGATACACCTCGATGTGCAAAGCGATGAAACATATATATATCTACTAGTAAGTGACCCGCTTGCTTCGCTGCGCCAATAGTTTTTACAAAATTTTAGCAATATATATAACATAAATAAATAAGTTAATGTTTAACAACATATAAGCAAAGTATTTAATATTCTCTTTTTCACGCCACCATTGAGGTTGAGAATCAGACGCGTCATTTTACTTTAATACCAAAGGTATCATAGTATATTGGGTTTGTGCAATATCCGTCATGGTGTCTGTCCGTCTGTCCGTCTTTCCGTATGAACGCAACTTTTTTCGACACCCTTTAAGCTAGAGCCTTGCAACTTTGCAAATATCTTGGTACATACCTTCGTCAGACAAAGTGTTAAATTTGGCTCTACGACCTCAGGGGCCTGGGAAATCGATAACAAATCGATACACCTCGATGTGCAAAGCGATGAAACATATATATATCTATATCACATTTTAGCAGCTAGAGTCACCAAATTTGGGGGCAAGATAGCCGATGACATTCCTCAAAAACTGCATCGAAAGTTTGGATACCACGCCCACCTCTTCCGCCAGCAGCCCCCTTCTTCAGTTATAATCGAAAATGACTGTATTTCCCACAGTTTTAAAGCTATACTCACAAAATTTCGTGGGAAAGTAGATGCTGAAGTCTTACAAAGATATGCATCAAAACTTTGGATGCCACGCCCCCACTGATACCGTCCACCTTCTAAAATCTGAAAACTCTATATCTTTTCAGTTTTTCGCTAGAGTCACCAAATTTGCTGGAAACATTGTTAGTGCCATCCGTAAAAAATGTGCAATGTTGAATGCCACTCCTCAATATCTTTCTCAGTTTTTGCGCTAGAGTCTCCAAACTTGATAGGGAGATAGAAGGTGCTATTCGCCACAGATATGCATCACAAATTTGAATGTCACGCCTACCCCTTCTGCCTGCCTTTTTATACCCAAAACCCCATATATACAAACTTACGTATGTGCTTTGCTTGCTTTTTCGAAATTGTATATCAACAATGTATGTGTGGTACGACGTAACGTCTGAGTTAGATAAGCAGCAAGTAAGGAAATCTACCACTATACAAAGATGTTTAAGATTAATTATTTTCGCGCAAAGGGCTCGATATAAAAAAAAAAACAAATTGAATGTATGTACATATATATACATATCTATACAATTTATTTGCATTAAATAAACATACATATGTATGCAGATTACAATTTCTTAAGTTTGTTTTTGTAAACTCGGTCGGCGTTCAAACTCACAACTTGTGCGACAATGAGGCGCCGAGTGGTGGAATGAGGTAAAATGATAAACGCAGGACCTTGAATTGTATGGGAGGTACTCGAAGGAGTGGTCTAAATTAAAAATCCTTTCTTAGTGCTCACTTTCAACCTGAATGGAATATTTTGTGAAAAATTCAGCCTTCTAGCTCTTATCGTTTAGGCTGTGGGCCTCTCAACAATCAGGATAAACTATTTTATATATATAGATTAGCTTGCTACAGACACAACAATGTATGCGTGCATTAACCAATATATGCACTTGCATTTTTGTTAATACATATGTATGTAGGTACTAAATAATGAAAATGCACGTACATACATGTGTATGTATGTACATATGTGCATTTGCAACACCAACTAAAGTTACAAATGTCAGTTTGAAAATAATATCAAAACAACAATGGCAATAGGTACTTGTGTGTTAAGTTTTGTTTGATAATTAGCAAGTATGTAGATAAGACCACTCGCGTAACATATTCTGGTGTACAAAAACAAATTATGTTTTAATTGATTTGTTTTAAATCAATGATACCAACAAAAAGAAGCAACAACAACTCTTACAACAACAACAACAACAAATGCTACTTAATTCGAAAAACAATTGTCAAAGGCACAAAGAAGAAAAGAGAATAACGGAGAGAGACACATCTACAGACGGCAAAAAGTGGAATGGGTCATTTTTTTTTTTTTTTTTGTTTGAAACCTCGGCGGCGTTGAAACTCACAGCTTGTGCGACAATGAGGCGCCAGAGTGGTGGAATGAGGTAAAGTGATTAATGCAATTAATTGAGTTGTTCAAAATTTAATCCAAATTAAAAATCCTTTCTTAGTGCTCACTTTCAAGCTGCATTGAATATTATGTGAAAATTTCAGCCTTCTAGCTCTTATCGTTTAGGCTGTGGGCCTCTCAACAATCAGGACAAACTATTTTTATATATAGATGTAGATTAGCTTGCTAGCAAGTTCACGCACCTGAATATCTAAAGGTTACTGCATTGGCTACATTGGTTTGCAAATAATAAAATGTGTGGCATACTTTTAGGAAGTAGGATATGCACGCTCCATAACATAAGTGTATGGGAGGTGCCCCAAGGAGTTGTCGGATCGGGTCCAAATTTTGCATCCATAATTTTTTTACACGCCTCCATGTCCTGACCAAGTTTTGTAATAATTGAATAATTTTAAAGCATAGCTCTAGTACAAAAGTTGAGAAAAAAAGGACTTAAGTGTTCAGGAGGTACTGAACGAGTGGTCCAAATTCGAAAACCCTTTCTTAGTGCTCACTTTGCAACCTGATCATGGAATATCTATGTAGACAAAGTGTTAAGCCTTCTAGCTCTTATCGTTTAGGGGCTGTGGGCCTCTCAACAATCGAGTACACGTCAGTTAGGACAAACTATTTTATATATATAGATATCACATTTTAGCAGCTAGAGTCACCAAATTTGGGGGCAAGATAGCCGATGACATTCCTCAAAAACTGCATCGAAAGTTTGGATACCACGCCCACCTCTTCCGCCAGCAGCCCCCTTCTTCAGTTATAATCGAAAATGACTGTATTTCCCACAGTTTTAAAGCTATACTCACAAAATTTCGTGGGAAAGTAGATGCTGAAGTCTTACAAAGATATGCATCAAAACTTTGGATGCCACGCCCCCACTGATACCGTCCACCTTCTAAAATCTGAAAACTCTATATCTTTTCAGTTTTTCGCTAGAGTCACCAAATTTGCTGGAAACATTGTTAGTGCCATCCGTAAAAAATGTGCAATGTTGAATGCCACTCCTCAATATCTTTCTCAGTTTTTGCGCTAGAGTCTCCAAACTTGATAGGGAGATAGAAGGTGCTATTCGCCACAGATATGCATCACAAATTTGAATGTCACGCCTACCCCTTCTGCCTGCCTTTTTATACCCAAAACCCCATATATACAAACTTACGTATGTGCTTTGCTTGCTTTTTCGAAATTGTATATCAACAATGTATGTGTGGTACGACGTAACGTCTGAGTTAGATAAGCAGCAAGTAAGGAAATCTACCACTATACAAAGATGTTTAAGATTAATTATTTTCGCGCAAAGGGCTCGATATAAAAAAAAAATACAAATTGAATGTATGTACATATATATACATATCTATACAATTTATTTGCATTAAATAAACATACATATGTATGCAGATTACAATTTCTTAAGTTTGTTTTTGTAAACTCGGTCGGCGTTCAAACTCACAACTTGTGCGACAATGAGGCGCCGAGTGGTGGAATGAGGTAAAATGATAAACGCAGGACCTTGAATTGTATGGGAGGTACTCGAAGGAGTGGTCTAAATTAAAAATCCTTTCTTAGTGCTCACTTTCAACCTGAATGGAATATTTTGTGAAAATTCAGCCTTCTAGCTCTTATCGTTTAGGCTGTGGGCCTCTCAACAATCAGGATAAACTATTTTATATATATAGATTAGCTTGCTACAGACACAACAATGTATGCGTGCATTAACCAATATATGCACTTGCATTTTTGTTAATACATATGTATGTAGGTACTAAATAATGAAAATGCACGTACATACATGTGTATGTATGTACATATGTGCATTTGCAACACCAACTAAAGTTACAAATGTCAGTTTGAAAATAATATCAAAACAACAATGGCAATAGGTACTTGTGTGTTAAGTTTTGTTTGATAATTAGCAAGTATGTAGATAAGACCACTCGCGTAACATATTCTGGTGTACAAAAACAAATTATGTTTTAATTGATTTGTTTTAAATCAATGATACCAACAAAAAGAAGCAACAACAACTCTTACAACAACAACAACAACAAATGCTACTTAATTCGAAAAACAATTGTCAAAGGCACAAAGAAGAAAAGAGAATAACGGAGAGAGACACATCTACAGACGGCAAAAAGTGGAATGGGTCATTTTTTTTATTTTTTTTTGTTTGAAACCTCGGCGGCGTTGAAACTCACAGCTTGTGCGACAATGAGGCGCCAGAGTGGTGGAATGAGGTAAAGTGATTAATGCAATTAATTGAGTTGTTCAAAATTTAATCCAAATTAAAAATCCTTTCTTAGTGCTCACTTTCAAGCTGCATTGAATATTATGTGAAAATTTCAGCCTTCTAGCTCTTATCGTTTAGGCTGTGGGCCTCTCAACAATCAGGACAAACTATTTTATATATATAGATTAGCTTGCTAGCAAGTTCACGCACCTGAATATCTAAAGGTTACTGCATTGGCTACATTGGTTTGCAAATAATAAAATGTGTGGCATACTTTTAGGAAGTAGGATATGCACGCTCCATAACATAAGTGTATGGGAGGTGCCCCAAGGAGTTGTCGGATCGGGTCCAAATTTTGCATCCATAATTTTTTTACACGCCTCCATGTCCTGACCAAGTTTTGTAATAATTGAATAATTTTAAAGCATAGCTCTAGTACAAAAGTTGAGAAAAAAAGGACTTAAGTGTTCAGGAGGTACTCGAAGGAGTGGTCCAAATTAAAAATCCTTTCTTAGTGCTCACTTTCAACCTGAATGGAATATTATGTGAAAATTTCAGCCTTCTAGCTCTTATCGTTTAGGCTGTGGGCCTCTCAACAATCAGTCAGTCAGTTAGGACAAACTATTTTATATATATAGACTAGTAAGTGACCCGCTTGCTTCGCTGCGCCAATAGTTTTTACAAAATTTTAGCAATATATATAACATAAATAAATAAGTTAATGTTTAACAACATATAAGCAAAGTATTTAATATTCTCTTTTTCACGCCACCATTGAGGTTGAGAATCAGACGCGTCATTTTACTTTAATACCAAAGGTATCATAGTATATTGGGTTTGTGCAATATCCGTCATGGTGTCTGTCCGTCTGTCCGTCTTTCCGTATGAACGCAACTTTTTTCGACACCCTTTAAGCTAGAGCCTTGCACCTTTGCAAATATCTTGGTACATACCTTCGTCAGACAAAGTGTTAAATTTGGCTCTACGACCTCAGGGGCCTGGGAAATCGATAACAAATCGATACACCTCGATGTGCAAAGCGATGAAACATATATATATCTATATCACATTTTAGCAGCTAGAGTCACCAAATTTGGGGGCAAGATAGCCGATGACATTCCTCAAAAACTGCATCGAAAGTTTGGATACCACGCCCACCTCTTCCGCCAGCAGCCCCCTTCTTCAGTTATAATCGAAAATGACTGTATTTCCCACAGTTTTAAAGCTATACTCACAAAATTTCGTTGGAAAGTAGATGCTGAAGTCTTACAAAGATATGCATCAAAACTTTGGATGCCACGCCCCCACTGATACCGTCCACCTTCTAAAATCTGAAAACTCTATATCTTTTCAGTTTTTCGCTAGAGTCACCAAATTTGCTGGAAACATTGTTAGTGCCATCCGTAAAAAATGTGCAATGTTGAATGCCACTCCTCAAAATCTTTCTCAGTTTTTGCGCTAGAGTCTCCAAACTTGATAGGGAGATAGAAGGTGCTATTCGCCACAGATATGCATCACAAATTTGAATGTCACGCCTACCCCTTCTGCCTGCCTTTTTATACCCAAAACCCCATATATACAAACTTACGTATGTGCTTTGCTTGCTTTTTCGAAATTGTATATCAACAATGTATGTGTGGTACGACGTAACGTCTGAGTTAGATAAGCAGCAAGTAAGGAAATCTACCACTATACAAAGATGTTTAAGATTAATTATTTTCGCGCAAAGGGCTCGATATAAAAAAAAATACAAATTGAATGTATGTACATATATATACATATCTATACAATTTATTTGCATTAAATAAACATACATATGTATGCAGATTACAATTTCTTAAGTTTGTTTTTGTAAACTCGGTCGGCGTTCAAACTCACAACTTGTGCGACAATGAGGCGCCGAGTGGTGTAATGAGGTAAAATGATAAACGCAGGACCTTGAATTGTATGGGAGGTACTCGAAGGAGTGGTCTAAATTAAAAATCCTTTCTTAGTGCTCACTTTCAACCTGAATGGAATATTTTGTGAAAATTTCAGCCTTCTAGCTCTTATCGTTTAGGCTGTGGGCCTCTCAACAATCAGGACAAACTATTTTATATATATAGACTAGTAATTGACCCGCTTGCTTCGCTGCGCCAATAGTTTTTACAAAATTTTAGCAATATATATTACATAAATAAATAAGTTAATGTTTAACAACATATAAGCAAAGTATTTAATATTCTCTTTTTCACGCCACCATTGAGGTTGAGAATCAGACGCGTCATTTTACTTTAATACCAAAGGTATCATAGTATATTGGGTTTGTGCAATATCCGTCATGGTGTCTGTCCGTCTGTCCGTCTTTCCGTATGAACGCAACTTTTTTCGACACCCTTTAAGCTAGAGCCTTGCAACTTTGCAAATATCTTGGTACATACCTTCGTCAGACAAAGTGTTAAATTTGGCTCTACGACCTCAGGGGCCTGGGAAATCGATAACAAATCGATACACCTCGATGTGCAAAGCGATGAAACATATATATATCTATATCACATTTTAGCAGCTAGAGTCACCAAATTTGGGGGCAAGATAGCCGATGACATTCCTCAAAAACTGCATCGAAAGTTTGGATACCACGCCCACCTCTTCCGCCAGCAGCCCCCTTCTTCAGTTATAATCGAAAATGACTGTATTTCCCACAGTTTTAAAGCTATACTCACAAAATTTCGTGGGAAAGTAGATGCTGAAGTCTTACAAAGATATGCATCAAAACTTTGGATGCCACGCCCCCACTGATACCGTCCACCTTCTAAAATCTGAAAACTCTATATCTTTTCAGTTTTTCGCTAGAGTCACCAAATTTGCTGGAAACATTGTTAGTGCCATCCGTAAAAAATGTGCAATGTTGAATGCCACTCCTCAATATCTTTCTCAGTTTTTGCGCTAGAGTCTCCAAACTTGATAGGGAGATAGAAGGTGCTATTCGCCACAGATATGCATCACAAATTTGAATGTCACGCCTACCCCTTCTGCCTGCCTTTTTATACCCAAAACCCCATATATACAAACTTACGTATGTGCTTTGCTTGCTTTTTCGAAATTGTATATCAACAATGTATGTGTGGTACGACGTAACGTCTGAGTTAGATAAGCAGCAAGTAAGGAAATCTACCACTATACAAAGATGTTTAAGATTAATTATTTTCGCGCAAAGGGCTCGATATAAAAAAAAAAACAAATTGAATGTATGTACATATATATACATATCTATACAATTTATTTGCATTAAATAAACATACATATGTATGCAGATTACAATTTCTTAAGTTTGTTTTTGTAAACTCGGTCGGCGTTCAAACTCACAACTTGTGCGACAATGAGGCGCCGAGTGGTGGAATAAGGTAAAATGATAAACGCAGGACCTTGAATTGTATGGGAGGTACTCGAAGGAGTGGTCTAAATTAAAAATCCTTTCTTAGTGCTCACTTTCAACCTGAATGGAATATTTTGTGAAAAATTCAGCCTTCTAGCTCTTATCGTTTAGGCTGTGGGCCTCTCAACAATCAGGATAAACTATTTTATATATATAGATTAGCTTGCTACAGACACAACAATGTATGCGTGCATTAACCAATATATGCACTTGCATTTTTGTTAATACATATGTATGTAGGTACTAAATAATGAAAATGCACGTACATACATGTGTATGTATGTACATATGTGCATTTGCAACACCAACTAAAGTTACAAATGTCAGTTTGAAAATAATATCAAAACAACAATGGCAATAGGTACTTGTGTGTTAAGTTTTGTTTGATAATTAGCAAGTATGTAGATAAGACCACTCGCGTAACATATTCTGGTGTACAAAAACAAATTATGTTTTAATTGATTTGTTTTAAATCAATGATACCAACAAAAAGAAGCAACAACAACTCTTACAACAACAACAACAAATGCTACTTAATTCGAAAAACAATTGTCAAAGGCACAAAGAAGAAAAGAGAATAACGGAGAGAGACACATCTACAGACGGCAAAAAGTGGAATGGGTCATTTTTTTTATTTTTTTTGTTTGAAACCTCGGCGGCGTTGAAACTCACAGCTTGTGCGACAATGAGGCGCCAGAGTGGTGGAATGAGGTAAAGTGATTAATGCAATTAATTGAGTTGTTCAAAATTTAATCCAAATTAAAAATCCTTTCTTAGTGCTCACTTTCAAGCTGCATTGAATATTATGTGAAAATTTCAGCCTTCTAGCTCTTATCGTTTAGGCTGTGGGCCTCTCAACAATCAGGACAAACTATTTTATATATATAGATAAATAAATAAGTTAATGTTTAACAACATATAAGCAAAGTATTTAATATTCTCTTTTTCACGCCACCATTGAGGTTGAGAATCAGACGCGTCATTTTACTTTAATACTAAAGGTATCATAGTATATTGGGTTTGTGCAATATCCGTCATGGTGTCTGTCCGTCTGTCCGTCTTTCCGTATGAACGCAACTTTTTTCGACACCCTTTAAGCTAGAGCCTTGCAACTTTGCAAATATCTTGGTACATACCTTCGTCAGACAAAGTGTTAAATGTGGCTCTACGACCTCAGGGGCCTGGGAAATCGATAACAAATCGATACACCTCGATGTGCAAAGCGATGAAACATATATATATCTATATCACATTTTAGCAGCTAGAGTCACCAAATTTGGGGGCAAGATAGCCGATGACATTCCTCAAAAACTGCATCGAAAGTTTGGATACCACGCCCACCTCTTCCGCCAGCAGCCCCCTTCTTCAGTTATAATCGAAAATGACTGTATTTCCCACAGTTTTAAAGCTATACTCACAAAATTTCGTTGGAAAGTAGATGCTGAAGTCTTACAAAGATATGCATCAAAACTTTGGATGCCACGCCCCCACTGATACCGTCCACCTTCTAAAATCTGAAAACTCTATATCTTTTCAGTTTTTCGCTAGAGTCACCAAATTTGCTGGAAACATTGTTAGTGCCATCCGTAAAAAATGTGCAATGTTGAATGCCACTCCTCAATATCTTTCTCAGTTTTTGCGCTAGAGTCTCCAAACTTGATAGGGAGATAGAAGGTGCTATTCGCCACAGATATGCATCACAAATTTGAATGTCACGCCTACCCCTTCTGCCTGCCTTTTTATACCCAAAACCCCATATATACAAACTTACGTATGTGCTTTGCTTGCTTTTTCGAAATTGTATATCAACAATGTATGTGTGGTACGACGTAACGTCTGAGTTAGATAAGCAGCAAGTAAGGAAATCTACCACTATACAAAGATGTTTAAGATTAATTATTTTCGCGCAAAGGGCTCGATATAAAAAAAAAATACAAATTGAATGTATGTACATATATATACATATCTATACAATTTATTTGCATTAAATAAACATACATATGTATGCAGATTACAATTTCTTAAGTTTGTTTTTGTAAACTCGGTCGGCGTTCAAACTCACAACTTGTGCGACAATGAGGCGCCGAGTGGTGGAATAAGGTAAAATGATAAACGCAGGACCTTGAATTGTATGGGAGGTACTCGAAGGAGTGGTCTAAATTAAAAATCCTTTCTTAGTGCTCACTTTCAACCTGAATGGAATATTTTGTGAAAATTTCAGCCTTCTAGCTCTTATCGTTTAGGCTGTGGGCCTCTCAACAATCAGGACAAACTATTTTATATATATAGATTAGCTTGCTACAGACACAACAATGTATGCGTGCATTGACCAATATATGCACTTGCATTTTTGTTAATACATATTTATGTAGGTACTAAATAATGAAAATGCACGTACATACATGTGTATGTATGTACATATGTGCATTTGCAACACCAACTAAAGTTACAAATGTCAATTTGAAAATAATATCAAAACAACAATGGCAATAGGTATTTGTGTGTTAAGTTTTGTTTGATAATTAGCAAGTATGTAGATAAGACCACTCGCGTAACATATTCTGGTGTACAAAAACAAATTATGTTTTAATTGATTTGTTTTAAATCAATGATACCAACAAAAAGAAGCAACAACAACTCTTACAACAACAACAACAACAAATGCTACTTAATTCGAAAAACAATTGTCAAAGGCACAAAGAAGAAAAGAGAATAACGGAGAGAGACACATCTACAGACGGCAAAAAGTGGAATGGGTCATTTTTTTTTTATTTTTTTGTTTGAAACCTCGGCGGCGTTGAAACTCACAGCTTGTGCGACAATGAGGCGCCAGAGTGGTGGAATGAGGTAAAGTGATTAATGCAATTAATTGAGTTGTTCAAAATTTAATCCAAATTAAAAATCCTTTCTTAGTGCTCACTTTCAAGCTGCATTGAATATTATGTGAAAATTTCAGCCTTCTAGCTCTTATCGTTTAGGCTGTGGGCCTCTCAACAATCAGGACAAACTATTTTATATATATAGATTAGCTTGCTAGCAAGTTCACGCACCTGAATATCTAAAGGTTACTGCATTGGCTACATTGGTTTGCAAATAATAAAATGTGTGGCATACTTTTAGGAAGTAGGATATGCACGCTCCATAACATAAGTGTATGGGAGGTGCCCCAAGGAGTTGTCGGATCGGGTCCAAATTTTGCATCCATAATTTTTTACACGCCTCCATGTCCTGACCAAGTTTTGTAATAATTGAATAATTTTAAAGCATAGCTCTAGTACAAAAGTTGAAAAAAAGGACTTAAGTGTTCAGGAGGTACTCGAAGGAGTGGTCCAAATTAAAAATCCTTTCTTAGTGCTCACTTTCAACCTGAATGGAATATTATGTGAAAATTTCAGCCTTCTAGCTCTTATCGTTTAGGCTGTGGGCCTCTCAACAATCAGTCAGTCAGTTAGGACAAACTATTTTATATATATAGATTAGCTTGCTAGCAAGTTCACGCACCTGAATATCTAAAGGTTACTGCATTGGCTACATTGGTTTGCAAATAATAAAATGTGTGGCATACTTTTAGGAAGTAGGATATGCACGCTCCATAACATAAGTGTATGGGAGGTGCCCCAAGGAGTTGTCGGATCGGGTCCAAATTGCATCCATAATTTTTTTACACGCCTCCATGTCCTGACCAAGTTTTGTAATAATTGAATAATTTTAAAGCATAGCTCTAGTACAAAAGTTGACAAAAAAAAAGGACTTAAGTGTTCAGGAGGTACTCGAAGGAGTGGTCCAAATTAAAAATCCTTTCTTAGTGCTCACTTTCAACCTGAATGGAATATTATGTGAAAATTTCAGCCTTCTAGCTCTTATCGTTTATGCTGTGGGCCTCTCAACAATCAGTCAGTCAGTCAGTCAGTTAGGACAAACTATTTTATATATATAGGTGGTGTCAAGGGGGACTACTTCCATTTTTTCTGAAAAGTTTTTGCTACTACAAACTATACCTATTGTCTGAGAGTTTACTGGCTCTAAATAAAAAGGCTTCACATCTAAGAATCTTTTACAATAAATAAATTTCCTGTCATCTATTTCTTCGAATTTTATAATGAAAACTGGAATGCATGGCCGCATGCAACAATAATTATTGGGGGAATCTGTACTAAGAGTATAAGAATTTGAAATGAATTTTACAATGTCCCGCTTTCTATTTTTAATAAACCCTATTTTTTTTACTAAATATACTATACTTCTTTTCCCCATAGGTATTCTTAATCTGCCCCAAAATTTTTTGTTAGTTTTTTAATCGATTTTTTTAGCTCTTGCATAAAATTTTTAAATTTATTGGCAGTTAAATCATTTACGAATCATAAGTTATGGACATTGAATGAAATATTTTGTTTGCCGTAAATATCGCCAAACGAACTGACGAAATATTCAAAAATACTCTGAACTACATCTAAATTCTCAAAATAATTTGTTTTTGAAAGGAGAAGTCTATAACCAGAATGAAGTAACAACATATTATAATAATAATCTTCAGGAACTAAATCTTTGAAAAGCACTATGCAAGTCTATAAAATAAACAACCTAAACTCGGTGGCTTTCCATATGCTAACCTCGTCAAAACTCCTAGGCTTCCTATTGAACTCCAACGGAATGAAAGAAGCGATGGACAAGCTGCGCCTATTCAGTTCTTCTTTGTGTACCATTGTAAATTTAAAGCGGATGCTATCATTATTTACTATCATTTTAATAATTTTTTTGGAAATACCTAAGTCAAGAAGCCTTTCTTGAACGAAATCATTTAAATAAGTATTAACGTTCACGGTTTTTTTTCTACCCAAAAAAGTGCCAATTAAAAAATTTTTTTAAGGGGGGGGGGTAGACATTTTTTCCTTGAGATATATGCATAATTACCACGTATATGCAGGCCACCATAACGGCTGGACTACCGTGTTATAGAAAAGCCATTGGTGCTGTCCAGTCGTTATGGCAGTGCATATAGTTTGTTCGCAAATTCAAACAGCGCAACAACCTAGTCGCGATGACAGCGCCGTGCGATTTTTCTTTAAGTTTTTCCATTGATATTTTCGCCATCTATGAGTGTTTGAGCGAATTTTAATTATTTCTTTGTTTCTTTCAAGACGCATTGTGTAAACATGCCGTAGTTGCGAACTTTTGACAACTGAAAGTGTGAAGTTTCTTTTCGGCACATTCCTTAGTATAATTTCAAGTGAGAAAAATCTCTTTACAATTGTTTTCCTATTTCACCCGCCTTGATCCAGAATCAGAAACAGAAACAAAGAAAAAGGAAAAACAGGTAAGAAAAATTGCAATAAAAAAATGATAAGTATATCGGAAAAGCTTCTATTTTTGTACAATGTATTCATATAATTTATACTGGGCTGTGCTAAAAAACTCCGGAGTTTTTGGCTCGAGCAAAATTTAAAATCCCCTGTTCCGCATGTTAGTGAGATTTCATTTTTCGGTATTTTTGTTCGGAGTAAATAAGAGTTGCCACAATTAAATAAAAAAATTGCCCAAAATATATTTAATATTCTTTTCATTGTTTTCAAGGGTAACCGCTGGAAATTTATGTGCTGATGTCATTAATAAGAAAAAAAAGAAATTTGCAAAGTCTTGTCTCTTGTAGTTTTTATACAAAATAAATATTTAATATTTTGCCGCCAAGTAACTCGTGCTGCTTGACAACTCTGCTATGACATCTTGCTTGAACAGATGTTGTACACCGAATTGCAAAATCTCTTAGACAATTGTTAGAGATTTATATCAATAAAAATTCATGAATTAAAACATTTATTATTTTCAAATGTATTTGCAATATGCATTTAAGCTTAAAATTACCTATCACTTATAATGCATTAGACGTTTTATTTTGCTTAAACTAAGCAAAACACTGGCCCAACAGCTTGGAGTTTTAAAAGCGTCTCAAACAGTGCTCTGGCACACCTAAAACCACCATCAGGTTGGTTTCGGGTTGAAATTCGGTTGGTTTTCATTCGTAGCACACCCTTGATAATTTCAAAAAAAATGAAGATTCTCATTAGTTTTTAGCTAACCATATTTTTTTGACACAGATTAAAAATGCAGAAAAGCTTAACCTCGAAGAAAATTCACCGGAGACTGGATAACAATCGACTTCCGAAGATACGTCAGTTCAAAACAAACAAGAATCGCTTTCATTCAAAAACGACATCGCTCTAGCTACGTCTAATGCTTTAAATATGTATATAGATAAATAAATTAGTTAATGTTAAACAACATATTAGCAAAGTATTTCATATTCTCTTTTTCACGCCACCATTGAGGTTAAGAATCAGACGCGTCATTTTACTTTGATACCAAAGGTATCATATTATATTGGGTTTATGCAATGTCCGTCATGGTGTCTGTCCGTCTGTCCGCCCGCCCGTCCGTTTGAACGCAACTTTTTTCAACACCCTTAAAGCTAGAGCTTTGCAACTTTGCAAATATCTTGGTACATACCTTCGTCAGACAAAGTGTGAAATATGGCTCTACGACCTCAGGGGCCTGGGAAATCGATAACAAATCGATACCCCTCGATGTGCAAATCGATGAAACACATATATATATATATCACATATTAGCAGCTAGAGTAACCAAATTTGGGGGCAAGATAGCCGATGACATTTCTCAAAAACTGCATCGAAAGTTTGGATGCCACGCCCACCTCTTCCGCTTCCAGCCCCCCCACCTTCAGTTATAATCGAAATGACTGTATTTCCCACAGTTTTAAAGCTATGCTCACAAAATTTGATTGGAAAGGTAGATGCTGAAGTCTTACAAAGAAATGCATCAAAACTTTGGATGCTACGCCAACTTATACCGCCCACCTTCTAAAATCTGAAAACTCTATATCTTTTTCCGTTTTTGGGCTAAAGTCACCAAATTTGCTTGAAACATTTTTAGTAACATCCGTAACCGATCTACATCAAAGTTTTGTATGCCACGCCCACCTTTTCCACTCACCTCGTAAAATCTGAAATTTCTATATCTTTCCCAGTTTTTGCGCCAGAGTCACCAAACTTGGAAACATTGTTAGTGACGTCCGTAACAAATGTGCAATATTGGATGCCACTCCCACTTATACCGCCCCCCTCAATATCTTTCTCAGTTTTTGCGCTCGAGTCTCCAAACTTGATAGGGAGATAGAAGGTGCCATCCGCCACAGATATGCATCACAAATTTGAGTGTCACGCCTACCCCTTCTGCCTGCCTATTTATACCCAAAACCCCCATACGTTACAAATACATACAAACTTACATATGTGCTTTGCTTGCCTGTTCGAAATTGTATATCAACAATGTTTGTGTGGTACGACGTTACGTCTGAGTTAGATAAGCAGCTAGTAAACAAATCTACCACTATACAAAGATGTTCAAGATTAATTATTTTCGCACAAAGGGCTCGCTATAAAAAACAAATACAAATTGAATGTATGTACATATGTACAACTCTATACAACTTTTTTGCAGTAAATAAACATACATATGTATGCAGATTACATTTTCATAAGTTTCTATTTGTTAGTGCGTTTGTTTTTGAACTGTATATACATATATATTTGCACTTGCATTTTTTGTTATATATATGTATGTACAATAGAATGTTAAATGTACGTACATACATGTGTATGTATGTACATATGTGGATTTGCAACACCAAGCAAAGCTAAAAATGTCAGCTCGAAAATTATATCAGAACAACAATGGCAATAGGTATTTGTGTGTTAAGTTTTGTTTGATAATTAGCACGTATGTAGGTGAAAACCACCCCCGTAACATATTCTGGTGTGCAAAACTCTTCTACGCGCACCAAGTTATGTTTTAATTGATTTGTTTTAAATCAATGATACCAACAAAAAGAAGCATTGCGAGCCCAACAACAACACTTACAACATCAACAAACGGTACTTGGGTCGTAAACCAATTGTCAAAAGCACAAAGAAGAAAAGAGAATAACGGAGACACATACACAGCGCATGTGTTTTGTTTTTGTAAACTCGGCCGCAATAGCTTGTGCGCAGACGGCAGTAGTGGAATGGGTCATGTGTTTTGTTTTTGTACACTCCCATAGGGGGACTAAAGTAGGAATGGAGATCCATGCTCCGCGGTCGACCCGTCGACTGCGTAGTGTGGAACCCCACTCCTACTCCGTAACTGCCAGACTGTCGGAAGTGCAACTTATACCTCCTCGTGGTGGCTGCTGGTAACAGGGTCCTGTGTAGGTGACGTCTCTGGCAGGATACCTGGCTAAATTAAGTTTGGCTAAAGAGAGTAAACTAATCTAATGGTGGAACAGCATATGCCAAGAGATGCGTGGCTAGGGGGGCGCCTAGTTACTAGTATGCTGACTTGGGGTACGATGGCGCGGCCTCATTTTAATCTGCCACACTACGGTACGGCACGGCGTAGTGTTTACCGGTAGCTATCTTACTCGTGGGATCAAAACTTATGAATCTAAATACAAAAACCTATGTTGAGAAGGAGAGTGGCCCTATGGGACACAACACAGAGGTGACAACACCTCAAACCCAACAACACCAACGTGGAGGTGCCTCAGTGGTGGAACCACCACAAAGCACCAGTACACCAACCGACAGTGTTGTTGGAAGGGAGCAACAAGCACCAAGGCCCACAAGAAGCAGCATGCTAAACCAAATGAGGCTGGTGTTGGAGTCAAACTAGCGGTATTGGCAAGGGACTTTCCCAAAACGGCCCTAACAACCGCGCAAATGGATTCCATATCCAGCGCAATTGAAGATAAGGTACTGGAGCATATGGATGGGCAGATAAAGCCGGGCTTCCTAGGCTCCACCTACAAAGCTGGGTATCTCGCGCTTCTTTGCAAAGACTGCGACACAGCTGAGTGGGTTAAGGCGATGGTGGTCAAGATGACGCCGTGGGAGGGCACTGCACTCTGGTCAACAGAGGAATCGAAGATTCCTCACCCCAGAATAGCAGTCGGCTACTTCCCCAAATCCGCTGGCTTGGAAACGGCCAAAATTCTTAACTTTCTGCAGGCTCAAAACAAAGGCCTAAATACCTCGGCCTGGAGGGCCCTAAGGAGAGTTGAGAAGGGCTCCAACGCCATGATAGTGCTGGCTGTGGATCAGAAGTCGGCAGCCATAATTGACGAGTCTAAGGAAAGGGTTAATTTCCGCCTGGGACAAGTTAACCTAAAAGTCAAGGGTGAGGACATCACTGAAAAGGAGCTCATCAACCAAGTCAGCGGGATGGAGATTGAAGAGAGTACGATAAGCTCTCCAAATGCCTCCGATGCTGATCCGCCGCCAAAATAAGATGTTTGCAGGCAAACCTTCATCACGCTAAAGCGGCGACGGCGGAACTTAGCAGAAGGTTTGCTAGCAACACCAAGGACATCGGGCTACTACAAGAGCCCTGGTTCTTCAAAGGCCGTATCAGAGGCCTAAATACTAAAAACACACAGGTAATATATGATAGAACAGCGGCCAAACCTAGGGCAGCAATAATCATTAACACTGACATTAAATTTCTACCTCTCACAGAATTCATAGACAATGACACGGTGGCAATACTACTGGAGCTGGACATCGAAGGGGGCAAGAAAGAGGCTGTATTGGCCTCGGCTTACTTCCCTGGCGACACAGAAGTGGTTCCAACGAACACTATCAGGGCCTTAGTGGAATACTGCAGAACACACCGGAAGGTCCTGATAGTTGGATGTGATGCAAATGCCCACCACTTAGCATGGGGTAGCACACACATAAACAACAGAGGTGAGTCACTCTTAAATTATCTCATATCAACTAACTTATCAGTAGCAAATAGGGGGAATGAACCAACTTTTGTTAACTCAATAGGTAACATAACTAACTTTCGTTGGTGACGGTTGTATTTTTGAGTGCTCCTGCTAAATAATTATTTTTCGAGTGTTTGTGCTGTGCATTAATTGGTTTAATTGTGGTAATCATACTAAATAGTGATCGCAGATATACGTTGTACGGATTTATGTGTTTCCTTAAACATTTAACTTATTTTATTTTGCAGTCAAGCGGACGCTGCTTTGTCTTGAAAATACATACATACATACATACGTATATTTGCTCTCGCTTGCTTTCGTTTGTTTTCGTTTACTAACAAAAATTACCTATTAACGCACTCTTGCTCTCCAGCTTCAGTTCTCTCTCGCTCTATTTCACAGTTCTTGCGGTTTATCTGCCTACGCGCTCACGCCTTTTCACTCAAGCACTATTATACTCAAGCGCTCTCCCACTATTGTCCGTTATATTGCGCTCGTTGCTACGCTTACATTCTTTCACCTACTTTGCTTTGATCAAGCACATTAATTTGCCCATATTTTATTTTATTAACTTTTAAAAAATGTTTGTCTGCTGCAGTAAGAACTGTAAAATTGTTACTGCAACCAGCGCTGATTTCATCGTATGTAGGATGTGCGATAACACGATCCACTTAAAATGTGCAGGTTTCACTGCCAAAATCAAAGACTGTTTAGGAACTGACTCTGGCCTTAAATGGTTTTGTGATGCCTGCAATGTGGTTGAGAAGGAGATGTCAAAATACATGAGGCAGACCTATAATTGTTTTAAAGCTGTGCATCTTGCTTTTGACAATCTTCATGCCAATTTTAAAGACCTCGAATTAAAATTTAAAAATGGGAAGATGCTTGACGACTCTCCAAAGCGCAAAAAGACTTCGGGCTCTTGCCCTCCTATTGCCCCTCTTGTCCTGCCTAAGCCACTTCTGGCTGCCAGCATGAATAGCCCAAATCCAATCGCGGTCCCGTTAATGGTATTTAACTTACCGGCAAATAATCCGATACTGCCCGGTGGTAATATTACCCCGTTACACGTTCCTGTTGTTGAACCTTCTTGTTCTAATGTTCGATTAACCATTCCTAGTAGCGTAGCTGCAGCACCTAAGCCGCTTGTAGTTGTCCCTACTAGAAAATATATTTTTGTATCTAGGCTAGCATCTGATACCTCCTCAGAAGATGTTAGTGCCTATATTAAAAGTAATATCGACTCCCCGTTGATTGTTGTTGAAAAGTTTAAATTTAAACACGCTCGTAACATATCTTCGTTCAAGTTGAGTGTGCCGCCTGAACTTTTCTCGACAATTAGTTCTGAAAAGTTTTGGCCGCCGAACATTCTCGCGAAAGAGTATGTTAACAGGCGAAACACAATAACAATAGCAATAACACTAACAGTGATACTAGTAGTGCCATCCCTATTAGTAACTCACTTCCTTCTACGTCTGTATCAAAAAACTAACTGAAGTAATTAGTCTATCCTATCAAAATGTAAGAGGCCTTAATACTAAACTTTCAAAACTTTACGTAATAGCCTATCCTTTGATTCACAAATAGTTGCTCTTACTGAAACCTGGTTAAAACCTGATATTTCTGATTACTCTGTTTTTCCAAATAAATATAACTTATACCGATGTGATCGCACAACCCGTAAGGGTGGTGGGGTTCTTATCGCTGTTGATTTCTGCATTTCTTCTGAACAAATTCAATCCAATGATCTTCCGGATACAGAGTTTGTATGTGTTAGAATATCTTATGGTAATCGTTCACTTTTTATTACATGTTCCTACATTCCTCCTAATTGTGATACTAACATTTATTCGTCCCATTTAAGTGCTTTGCAACATGTTTCGTCCTTATTGTTAGACATGGATCATCTAATTGTGGTTGGTGATTTCAATCTGCCAAATGTGGGATGGTCTGCGTGTGACTCATCTTCCACACAATTACCAACCACATCTGATGATTTTATAGATGGTATCCTGGAGTTGGGGCTATCGCAAGTAAGCGATATACTTAATTGTAGTGGTAGAATGTTAGACTTAGTATTTGTTTCTGATGTTGATTGTTGTAACGTAAACAGAGTACCCCCCTTAGTGCAGCCGGAAGACTCTTACCATCCAACTTTAGAACTTTCCCTTGAAATACTAAACCCTAACTCTAATACTTATATTTCTGCAAAATCACGTTGTTTCCGTAAGACTAACTTCACTTAATTAAATCAACTTTTGAATGCAACTACTTGGTCTCAGCTTTATTCCTGTAGTGATTTAGAAACTGCCATTGCCATATTTTATGGGACCTTGAATTCGCATTTGGACAGATGTGTTCCCCTCTGTCACTCCTCAAGTGATAACAAACCACCTTGGTTTACAAGGGAATTATCAAAACTAAAAAATGCGAAGACAAGATCTTATAAAAAATTCAGAAAATCGGGAAATACTATTGACTTGTCAACCTATATTATAGCAAAGTCTCTCTGTTAACTCATCCTGCTATAATAACTATCTTAATAAATGTAGAATGAATTTCTCTCGAGATCCTAAACAGTTTTATAAATTTGTTAACTCTAAACGTAAATCCTCCTGCCTGCCATCCTCAGTTTTTCTTGATAATACGAAAGCAAGTACGGATCAGGCTGTGGCCGATCTATTTGCTGAATATTTTCAATCAGTTTATTCTTTGAGTTCTCATAGTTCTAGTAATACTTATCCCTTCCAAATTCAAACATCAAATTGCATATTTGCCCCGGTCTTAACTGAGTGTTCGCTGCTAAGTGACCTAAACCTGATCAAACCTGGCTTCTCGCCTGGTCCTTATGGAGTGCCCGGTTGTGTACTTAGATATTGTGCTGATACACTATGCAAACCTTTACTAAAATTATTCAAATTGTCTGTTGAATCTTCAGTATTCCCTGATATGTGGAAGCAATCTTTTATTATTCCACTTCATAAAAATTCTTCCAAGTCCAATGTTAAAAATTATAGGGGATTTCGAAATTGTCTGCCATTCCGAAAGTCTTTGAAAAACTTATTTGCTCTCAATTGCAACACTCATGTAGTGCAATTATGTCGCCTTATCAACATGGTTTCGTAAAGCGTAGATCTACTACCACCAACCTTCTAAAATTTACATCGCTTGTTATTAAAGGATTTCAAAGCAAAATGCAAACTGATGTCATTTATACCGATTTTAGTAAGGCATTTGATTCTGTTAGTCATCAACTTTTGCTTCATAAATTAAACATTATTGGGCTCCCAACTAACCTCCTTTCTTGGCTTTCCGAGTACTTGTGTGGCCGTACACAAAAAGTTGTCTTTAAATCATCTGTCTCTAAACCTATTTATGTAACATCAGGTGTCCCCCAAGGTAGTCACCTTGGGCCTTTATTATTTAATCTCTTTATTAATGATCTTCCTGCGGTAATATCTAACCCGCACGTGTACATATTTGCTGATGATGTAAAATTATGTTTATCCTATAATGAACCTTATTCCAGTAACTTACTACAGTCAGATCTTAGTGCACTTTCTAATTGGTGCAGTTTTAACCAACTTAATTTAAATTGTTCTAAATGTAAAGTAATGTCTTTCTGTAGAAGTACTCCTCATACTGCTCAGTACTTGCTTGATGGCTCACCACTCGATCGCGTTTTAGAAATGAAGGATTTGGGTATTATTCTTGACCCAAAATTAAAGTTTGATTCTCATATATCGTGCATGGTTAATAAAGCCATCAGTGCCGTTGGTTTCATCAAGCGGTGGTCGAAAGAGTTTAACGATCCCTACACTACTTAAACACTTTATACATCCCTAGTGCGTCCCATCCTGAAATATGGATCTTGTGTGTGGTCTCCGCAATACAAGATTCATCAGGATAGAATCGAATCTGTTCAGAAGAAATTTCTTTTATTTGCACTTAGAAGTTTTAACTGGGTTCCCGGAGTTGATTTGCCTTCGTATTCAAGTAGACTTCTATTAACTAACCTTCCTTCTCTTTTAAACCGTAGAACTATGCATGGAGTTTTATTTGTTACTAATCTGCTCAATGGTGAAATCGACTCACCTACTTTATTAAGTCGAATAAAATTATCTGTCCCTATTAGATCTTCTCGTAACTTTGTACCTATTAACCTTGATCGTTGCTCTACCAACTATCTAATGCATGAACCGTTTCGAGTAGTGTGCGCAGACTACAATAAGATGTTTTCACTTGTTTCCTTTGAGGCCTCCATTCCCATACTAAAAAGATCCATACTGCTTTACTTATCTAGTCATAGTCACTAATCACTAATCTTATGATCTGATTGGGTTTTTCTGGGTTTTTCCCAATCCTTGCAACAAATGTTGGATCATTAAATTAAATTTTTGTTAACGCCCCAGAATATTTTAATTTTTAAACTTTTTCATTTCATTTCAGTTTATTTACTGAATTAATTTTAAATTTTGTTCATTAATCTTAAACATTTTTGTAGCTTAAGCTCTACTTTTTAATTTGATTTAATTTCAATAAATAAATAAATAAAAAAAAAAAATAAGAAAGGAGGTATTAGATCTAACACTGGTCTCAGACAGAGCCATAGACTTGGTTAGAGAATGGAGAGTGTCTGAGGAGGCCTCAATGTCTGATCACAGGCATATTCTCTTTGACCTTAAGGGCCCGGTGAGGAGCGCTGTGCTCTACCGTAGCCCAAAAACCACTAACTGGACGAAATACTCCGACACTCTAACGTTAAAACTATCGGGACATAGACCCCAACTAACAAATTCTGAAGAGCTAGAGAGAGCGGTCAATACACTAACGCATGATCTAGTCTTAACCTTCAATGACTGCTGTCCTAAAAGGGTTAAGGCCTCCAGCAAGAGAGTCCCCTGGTGGAACTCACGACTTGACAAATTGCGCAGGGAAGCAAGAACTGAATTCAATCGGGCCAAAAGGACCAACAAATGGGAAAACTACAGGACAACCTTAACTAGCTATAATGGGGAGTTAAGGAAATCCAAGAGATCCTCATGGAGAAACTTCTGTGAGGACCTTAGGGACGTACCCTCAACTGCAAGGGTTCAGAGAGTCCTATCAAAAGCCAGTGGAGGACCAATAGGGACACTTAAAGGCCCGAATGGTGTATACACCAAAGATTCTCAAGAGACTTTAGAGGTTCTTCTAAGATCTCACTTTCCTGACTGTTCATTCTGCAGCACAGGGGGAGACCCTGATACAGAAGAACTAAGGCACTCAAGGGCCAGAGACCCCATAATCAATAGCATAGTTAGCTATGAAAGGGTAGAGTGGGCAATAAACTCCTTCAAACCCTATAAATCCCCTGATCCAGATGGCATTTTTCCGGCCATGCTATCCAAGGGCAAAGGGACTATTATTAGGAAAATGGTTCCCATATATCGGGCCAGCCTTCTGCTGGGATATATTCCAAAATCTTGGAGAGCAGTAAAGGTAATATTTATACCTAAGGGCGGGGACAAGCCACCATGCTCTCCCAAATCGTACAGACCAATCAGTCTCTCCTTTTTCATGCTAAAGACCTAAAATGGCCCACTGGGCGTACACCCAGATGGTTAGACCGATGATTCTGTACGGGGCGGCGCACAGTGTACGATTTTGCCAATCTAGGGGGACTTAATTGAAAAAAAAATGTTTTTTAAGGTCAATGAGCTTTTAGAAGTCAACTTAGAAATGTTCAAATGTTATGAAAACACGCGCAAAACAAAACGAAAAATTTTTGTAAAGGAAATAACGGTTCTTAAACCGGTGCATTTGAAATGCATGCAAAATTGAGCGGACAACGACCGTCAGTTGACAAATTTAGTCGTTTTAATTAGATCATTTTGTCACAGTGAGCTGTCGATTTTTATTTTTCTAGTAATTTTTGGAGTATTATTGATTTTTTGATATATATAGGTTCTTTATAAGTGTCCTATACAATTTTTATAATTTGTTGGAAATAAGTTCCAAAAAGTAAGTAAATTTTTCACAATATCTATTTTTGATGGAAAAAAACTAACAACATTCAATCACATTCAAATCAACCAAAACATACATCGTTTGCAGAAAATCATCCTGAATCAGGATCATATATAACATTCTGCCCATATTTTGCCCTAAGAAGTTCAATTTAGCAATGACTTCAATTACAAGCGCACAGTTTTTCGAGGTGTGGTCAGGCAATCTAAGAACCGTTAAGCTAAACTCACTTCTTGATCACGCTGCGATGATTTTTGGCAAAGATATTAATTATAAAAAGTTAAAATTGCACTTCACTAAAATGAATGCCATGAATTTGAGTTGAGGTGGAGTAAATCTAGGAGAGATAAATCTAGATTTATGGTCAACAATGAAAGTTGGCTGCAGGGCACCATAAAAGAAGACGATTATAAAATTGATGTCGCGCCTTCAACCTCAAAGCAATGCAGAAGAGCTATTAAGCCGTTCTCTGATTGTTGCCCAAAAACACAGCAAAGAAAATGTAAAGATCTGCTGCGAAAACTTGATGAGAATCAATTGATTTCAGCGACAGAACTAAGTTTGCGGTCGAGCGGAAAAAGGGATTCGGCGAGGCTAATGATTAATGATAGTTTTTCTTTCAATTAATTAATTATCTTTAAAACAAAACCGAAATATAATTTTTTCGGCCGATATTTTTGAAGTTACAAGCAAAATCATGAGCATATAACAAAAGTAATCAATTTAAAAACAAATAAATTTTTTTTTCATTATAAATTTTAAAAAAATATTTTTTAATTGGCTAAAATCAAAACAAAAAAAAATAGCCTGATACTTTTTTGATAACATTTTTTTTGTTTTTTTTATGTTGATTTGTGTGTTGAAAAAACGAAAAATTTCTGGTTTTTCCGTATTTTACGCCCTTTAAACTGCCACGCCCACTCTATATTTTGATCCAAAAATTTCTTTGGGAACATTTAAACAATCACTGCAAATTTCAAGTTAATAGCTTTAAAACTACGACTGCTATTGAATTAAGTCCCCCTAGATTGGCAAAATCGTACACTGTGCGGCGGTTTGGTGGGAAAAAGATACACAAAGCACCGCTATCAACAAACTTTACAAAATACAAAGGCAAGCATGCCTCAGTATTACAGGGGCTTTGAGGACGACCCCGACAACAGGACTGGAAGCAATTCTAGACCTAACTCCCTTACACCTAGCAATAGAGGAAGAGGCTGTAAAACACCCTTTGGGACTCTATGTTAGCAACAAGTACCAAAAGGGCAATCTTAGAGGACACCTGGGTATATTGAATAGGGTAGAGGAAATCCTCGACAAGACCGCTAGACCATAGCCAAACATTCCATAGTTTCATTAAAAACTACAATGTCATTTTTCCAACTGGAGAGCAATGGACTTACAATCCATCTTGGATAAATGACGACGCACAAAACTGGTCCACAGATGGATCCAAGACAGCATCAGGGGTAGGAGCAGGCATCGTGGGTCCTCGCACACACATCTCTCTCTCACTGGATGCTGAATGCACCGTTTTTCAGGCAGAGCTTTTCGCTATTTTACAGGCGGTATACAGACTGAATAGCAGACAGTTGGTAGGAGTTAACATTCGTATACTCTCCGACAGTCAAGCAGCTCTTAAAGCACTAAACAGCTATAGCTATAACTCTAAACTTATATATGAATGTCACTGTGAGCTAAATGTTCTGGCAACCAGCAACAGAGTCTCTCTGGTATGGGTCCCAGGACATGAAGGCCACTCAGGTAATGAGGCTGCGGATGTAAGGGCTAAATTGGGAGCGGAAGCCCCGTTCATAGGCCCCAGTCCGATGTTTGGTTACTCAAACAACACACTCAAATCTGACATAGATAAATGGTTAGGAAACAAGAAAACAATGCACTGGAACAGTCTAGAGGGTCTCAGACACTCAAAAAGATTTGTGTGCCAAAATGCAACAAGAGCCAAGGAAGCTCAATCCTTAAACAGGACACAACTTAGGTCACTCTGTGGGGCGTTGACAGGCCACTTTCCTTGCAACGACCATCTACATAAGATGGGCCTTGTTAGTAACAGAACTTGTAGATTCTGTGAGGAGGATGTTGAATCCATGGAACATCTAATCACCAATTGCCCTGCCCTGGCACGAAGAAGAGCAACGCTGTTAGGCAAATACATTCTCAGTGAAGAGGACCTGATGCATATCTCGCAGACTGGTCTGACTCAGATTCTGAGAACACTAAAACTGAACTAGTGGTAAGGGGGCACAATAGATCCATGTGGGTCGCAATGCTGAAGGGCGCAAGCCCACCCTCGTTCGACATTACACATTACACATGGGAGGTAATCGAAGGATTGGTCCAAATTAAAAATCCTTTCTTAGTGCTCACATTCAACCTGAATGGAATATTATGTGAAAATTTCAGCCTTCTAGCTCTTATCGTTTAGGCTGTGGGTCTCTCAACAATCAGTCAGTCAGTCAGTCAGGACAAACTATTTTATATATATAGATGTACAAAAGAATGTTAAATGTACGTATATACATGTGATGTACACATGTGCATTTGTAACACCAACCAAAGTTACAAATGTCAGCTCCAAAATTTATCAAAACAACAATGGCAATAGGTATTTGTGTTTGTGTGTTAAGTTTTGTTTGAATTTGATAATTAGCAAGTATGTAGATAAAACCACCCCCGTTACATATTCTGGTGTGCAAAACATTTCTAGGCGCACAAAGCTATGTTTTAATTGATATGTTTTAAGTCAATGATTCCAACAAAAAGAAGCATTGCGAGCCCAACAACAACACTTACAACATCAACAAACGGTACTTGGGTCGAAACCCAATTGTCAAAGGCACAAAGAAGAAAAGAGAATAACACAGACACATACACAGCGCATGTGTTTTGTTTTTGTAAACTCGGCGCAGACGGCAGTAGTGGAATGGGTCATGTGTTTTGTTTTTGTAAACTCGGTCGCGTTCAAACTCACAGCTTGTGCGACAATGAGGCGCCAGGGTGGTGGAATGAGGTAAAGTGATAAATGCTGGACATTGTTTTGTATGGAAGGTACTCGAAGAAGTGGTCCAAATTAAAAATCCTTTCTCAGTGCTCACTTTCAACCTGAATGAAATTTCAACCTTCTAACTCTTATCGTTTAGGCTGTGGGTCTCTCAACAATCAGTCAGTCAGTCAGGACAAGATAATAGATAGATAAATAAGTAAGTTTATGTTTAACAACATATTAGTAAAGTATTTAATATTCTTTTTTTCTCGTTACCATTGAGGTAGAGAATCAGACGCGTCATTATACTTTGATACCAAAGGTATCATAGTATATTGGGTTTGTGCAATGTCCGTCATGGTGTCCGTCCGTCCGTCTGTCCGTCTGACTGTATGAACGCAACTTTTTTCGACACCCTTTAAGCTAGAGCCTTGAAACTTTGCAAATATCTTGGTACATGCCTTCGTCAGACAAAGTGTTAAATTTAACGCTCTACGACCTCAGGGGGCCTGGGAAATCGATAACAAGTCGATACACCTCGATGTGCGAATCGATAAAACACTTATATATCCCACATTTTAGCAGCTAGAGTCACCAAATTTGGGGGCAACATAGCCGATGACATTCTCCAAAAAACTGCATCAAAATTGTTGATGCCACGCTCACCTATTCCGCCCCCAGTCCCCCTTAAGTTATAAAAAAATGCCAGTATCTTCTAGAGTTTTGAAGCTATAGCCACCAAAATTGACATGAAGGTAGGTACTGACATCTGACAAAGTTATGATTCGAAACTTTGGACGCCACGCCTCCAAACAACGGGAAATGACCCACCGCCCTTATAAAAACTGGAATGTATGTATCTTCGCCAGTTTTTAAGCTAGTTACCAAATTTTATGGCAAGATAGCTGGTGACATTCCCCAAAAAACTGCATCAAAAGTTTGGATGCCACGCCCACATATTTCGCCCCCAGCCCCCCTTAAATTATAAACAAAAATGCCTGTATCTTCTACAGTTTTGAAGCTATAGCCACAAAATTTTCATGAAGGTAGATACTGACATCTGACAAAGTTTTGCAACAAAACATTGGATGCCACGCCCCCAAACAACGGGACATGCACCACCGCCTTAAAAAAAAACAGGAAGGCATGTATCTTCGCCAGTTTTATAGCTAGAGTCACCAAATTCGGTATGAACATTGTTAGTGACATCCGTAACAGATTTGCATTACTGTTTTGGTTGCCAAGCCCACTTATACCGCCCACCTCTATATCTTTCTTAGTTTTTGGGCTAGAGTCACCAAATTTGGTATGAACATTGGTTGTGACATCCGTGACAGGTGTGCATAAAATTTGTTTATACCACGCTCACTTATACCGCCCACCTCTATATCTTTGTCGGTTTTTGCGCTAGAGTCTCCAAACTTGATAGGGGGATAGAAAGTGCCATCCGCAACAGATAAATGTCATGCCTACACTTTCTGCCTGATTTGTATACCCAAAACCCTCATATATTACTATTTGCACTCAGAGTCCTTAACACAGCTATGTAAACTGGTATCAAAGTATATCGCAGTCGGTTGCGTCCGACTGCAACGATTTTACTTGTTTTACTTTGATACCAAAGATTTCATAGTCTATTGGGTTTGTGCAATGTCCGTCATGGTGTCTGTCCGTCCGTCCGCCCGCCCGAGTTACCATAGACTCCACCCCCTCACCCGCTAAACCCCCTCGCCTTTGAACGCCTAAACCATCCCGGCACAACGAACCGGGATGACGTACACAATAAGGCCACATCAAAATATACATTTCTTCATCGGCGACGCATCCGTCCAACTGCTGACGCTGCAGCCAGAAACATTGTAGGCGACCAGCAACATCCCAAGCGATCCGCTAACACAGCAGCCTGCGGCTAGCAGCCAGAAACATTGAAGGCGACCAGCAATATCCCAAGCGAATCGCTGACACAGCAGCTAGCGGCCAGCAACATCGTTGGCGACTGGCAACATTCCAAGCGACCAGCCACATTTTACATATTTCTAAGAATCTTACAATGTATAAGCAGAGGCTTCATGCCAACCATTGACACTTTTAATCAGAGCTGCAAACCCCTGAAAAAACGGCCAGGGTTTGGTTCGGGTTCCGAACCCTAGGTTAAAAATTCGAAGAGGTTCCAAAACCGGGTTCTGAATATTTTGAAACCTCGGGTTCGGTTCCAAACCCGGGTTCGTCGCTTTGCCATTTTTTTTATGCCGTTGCTTTTTATTTTTTGTCGTCGCTGGTGCCGCCGCAGTAGATGACCAATTTTGTGGCGCCTTAATGCCGACTTGCGCACCGACTGCGAGCAAACCAATATTAGTATAAGATCAAAACGCATTCGAAAAGTGTGCATAAATATATGTAGATATGTAAGTGAAACATTTCTACGTATGCACTCAAAGCTAACTCAGTTCTATACAGAGTGCCGGGTTTATTTTTTTGGCGTCAGGCTGACGCACAAGCTTTAACAGATCGTTACAAATGTACATGCATAACCTTTTTCCACGAAATTGTGGCCGAGCTTCGGGCTTCATGCCGGGCGCGCACAGCCTGTATACAAAATGCATGTACATAGTATTTGCGTGCTCGCTCTTGATCAGACCCTCAGCTTGTGCTTCAGTCTAGCGACAGATGCAAATATCTAGTAGGTAAATACATATGTATTTATGTTATTCGGCTCCTCTTTACTCAGTAACATATGGAAATTCGACTGTAACAAAAATTACACTCAAATAATAAGCATACATTTTTTTTGGACCGAACCCTTAAATAAAAGTGGAACCGGTTCGGTTCACGGTTCCGATACATTGCTTGGGTTCGGTTCAGGGTTCGGTTCCACATAGGGAGGAACCAGCAGAGAACCGGTTCCACAGGGTTCGGTTCCGGACCGGTTTGCAGCTCTGCTTTTAATACACACTTCTTTTTAGTATTCAACTGAGATAGACGCTTCTCATTTCTTTATTCTGCCAAACACATTCAACATACCAGGACAACATATATCTATATATATCAAATAGTTTGTCCTAACCGACTGACTGATTGTTGAGAGACCCACAACCTAAACGATAAGAGCTAGAAGGTTGAAATTTTCACAAAATATTCCATTGAGGTTGAAAGTGAGCACTAAGAAAGGATTTTTAATTTGGACCACTCCTTCGAGTACCTCCCATACAAAAAATGTCCTGAATTTGTCACTTTACCTCATTCCACCAGTCTGGCGCCTCATTGTCGCACAAGCTGTGAGTTTGACCGCGACCGATCTTGCAAAAACAAAACACATGACCCATTCCACTACTGCCGTCTGCACAAGCGATCGCGACCGAGTTTACAAAAACAAAACACATACGCTGTGACGCACTTTCTGATAATTGTCAAAAAAATGTGAGTCTCCGTTTTCCTCTTCTCTTCTTTGTGCCTTTGACAATTGATTTACGACCCGAGTAGCGTTTGTTGTTGTTGTAAGTGTTGTTGTTGGGCTCGAAATGCTTCTTTTTGTTGGTTTCATTGATTTAAAACATGTCTTGGTGCGCCTAGAAGAGTTTTGCACACCAGAATATGTTACGGGGGTGGTTTTATCTACATACTTGCTAATTATCGAATTCAAACAAAACTTAACACACAAATACCTATTGCCATTGTTGTTTTGATATAATTTTCGAGCTTATATTTGTAACTTTGGTTGGTGTTGCAAATGCACTTATGTACATATGTACATACATACACATGTATGTACGTACATTTTTCATTGTTTTGTACATACATATATGTATTTAAAAAAAAAAAATGCAAGTGCAAATATTGGTTAATGCACGCATACATTGTTGTATCTGTATCTGTAGCAAGCTAAAAGATAGCAAAAAAAAATGTTCACCGAATATATACAGTGCAAAAACAACCACACTAACAAAAAAAAACTTAAGAAATGTAATCTACATCTACATATATTCATAATGCAAAAAAGTTGCATAAATATGTACAGATGTACAGACATTCAATTTGTATTTGTTTTTTTATACCCTTTACCCATAAAATGGGTAAATAAGGGTATAATGGTTTTGTGCAAATGTATGTAACAGACAGAAGGAAGCATCTTCGACCCCATAAAGTATATGTATTCTTGATCAGCATCAACAGCCCAGTCGAAATAGCCATGTTCGTCTGTCCGTCCGTCCGTCCGTCCGTCTGTATGAACGCGCCGATCTGAGAGACTATAAGAGCTAGAGACTTCAAACTTGAAACTTAAACTCTCCTATACCATTAGCAGATCAAGTTTGCTTAAAATTTTCGATAACACTTCTGGTATCCGATATACACATGTGATCGATAACAAAAAATTCTTGAATTTCAAAATTGTAAAAACGAGGTTTTAAACTATTGATAAATAATGAACATTTCAAAAAATTATTAGATATCGTAGTTTTTTTTTCATTTTTGCCATATTGGTCACTGGGTAAATACACACAAATGACTGTACAGGATACGTATGGGGTTAAGGGTATGTAATAGTCGGAATTTCTCGACTAGAGCCTTCTTTCTTGTTTTATCGAGCCTTTTGCGCGATAATTTATCTTAAACATCTTTGTATTGTGGTAGATTTGCTTACTTGCTGCTTATCTAACTCAGACGTAACGTCGTAAAACACAAACATTGTTGATATAACATTTCGAACAAACAAGCAAAGCACATATGTAAGTTTGTATGTATTTGTAATGTATTGATGTTTTGGGTATAAAAAGGCAGGCGTGACATTCAAATTTGTGATGCATATCTGTGGCGGATGGCACCTTCTATCCCCTATCAAGTTTGGAGACTTTAGCGAAAAACTGAGAAAGATATACAGATTTTAGATTTTACGTCTTGGGCCGTATAAGTGGGGGCATGGCATCCAAAGTTTTGGTGCATATCTTTGTAAGATTTCAGCATATAGCTTCCTTCAAAAATTTTGCAATTATAACTGGTGGAGAGTGGGGGGCTCTGGGGCGGATGAGGTTGCCGTGGCATCCATACTTTTGATGCAGTTTTTTGGGGAATTTCATTGGCTATCTTGGCACAAAATTTGGTGCCTCTACTTGCTAATGTATAAGCATATAAAATATATATGTATGTGGTTGATCGATTTGCACATCTTTTTGTTTTGATTTTCCAGGCCCCCTGAGGCCTTAATTTAACACTTTGTCTGACGAAGACATGTGTAGCCGGACTGATATATACACACTGTGTATTACAGAGTATACATAGATTAACATAACATAAACTTTATCATTACATACACGCGATCCCTTTATCTTTATACTTTATGCTTTTCTGTTATACGTGTACTGATGTAAGCGCAAGTTCTGTTAACGCAAAGAATGTGCGTTGTAGTTTGTAAGCGAAAAACGGACGATCAGTCTTGGTCGAGCGATGAAATAAAGTAGACATACGTGTGCGAAACCTTTTGCGTTTTGTTATTTGTGAGCAACATTTGTCTACCACAAATTCAGAAGTGGTCATAGAACCTCGTGCCAAAATGAGCGACATTAATTTCAATGAGTTTTCGATTTGCCAAATAAAGAATTGGCTGGCGGTGCTAAACAAATCTACAATTGGTACCAAAGCCGAGTTAATAGCTCGCCTAAGTGAGATTTCGCCAGATTTCGACGACGACAGCATAATGATGCGGAGCCAAATTTGCAAGAGGATCAGGAATCTTGGCCAGAAATCATAGGCAACGATCAGCAAAACGCACAAAACGACATGAGTGACGCCGCAGAGTCGCGACAGCAAGCGATGGCGCAGCAGCAGTTGGCTGAAGTTTTCAACGCTATACACAAATTGCAAGCTGAAGTCAACGCAGTGAAACAGCAGCAAGCGACAAACGCCGTTATAAACGAAACAAGAACAAACGAAGACAACTACGCAGTAATGCAGCTGCATGCAACAAACGCCGTTATAGACGAAACAAGAACAAACGATGACAACAACGCAGTTATTCAGCAGCTAGCGACAAGCGACAATATAAACGCAGCGAACACAGACGGCGCAGACAACGGCATCACCAGCAACGGAACATTTAAGGAAAAGAGCAAAAGAGACGCACAAATGAAAAACAACGGTGCAGCTACGGCGCTCGTTTTCGCAAAAGAAGCAATGACTGAGTACAGTGGGCAAACATGCGCACGCAACTGGATAAAACATTTGAACAACATCGCACAAATTTATGGACTAGATAATGAAAGCGCACGCATGCTGTTGGTATCAAAACTGAAAGGAAATGCTCAACGCTGGCTGCATGGTAATTCAGCGCGGATGTTAGAGCCACAACCGAAATTATGCGACCATTTGATACTAGCTTTTGGAGAAAAAGTTTCCAAATCTGAAATGAGACGTAAATTTGAGCAAAGCAAATGGCAACCTGGAGAGAAGTTCGCAATGTACTTCGAAGAGAAGATGATGCTAGCCCAGGACATCAATGTTGACGATGACGAGCTTCTGGAGCAAATAATTGAGGGAATAACTTCGACGGCTTTCCGCGATCAAGCGCGTATTCAACGTTTTAGCGGTCCGTAGAAATAATGCTAGCATTTAGAGACATTTCATTGCCGGAACAAACATCAACGGTGGTAAACGAGAAGACATCGACAACAGCAAAAAACGCCAATGATCTACGATGCCGCAATTGCAACTCGAGAGGTCATTTCTATAAGGAGTGCCGAAAGCCGAAAAGAGAGCCTGGTTCATGTTTCGCATGTGGCGAAATAGGGCATTTTGTTGCGCAATGCCCTCAGAGGATAAACGCAAACAACAACAACGAAAATTATGTAAGGTATTTAAAAATATATTATATATATATTATCTTAATATATATAAATCTCGTGTCACGATGTTTGTCTAAAAACTCCTCCTAAACCACTTAACCGATTTTAATAAAATTCGCACACCATGTGCAGTTCGATCCAACTTGAAAGATAAGGCAGTTTAAATCTCAAATTATTGTCGCAATTTTAATTTATTGCTAATTATTTGTCTGACAGTCCTAGAGCTGTGTTTTGAAAAATCTTAGTAGGCTACATTTAAAATTCAGTAGGAAAAATAGTTCTATTCAACGTATAAATGAAATTATTTAGTTATCCGGCGCGCGTTGCTTCGCCAACAACTAAAATAAATAAAAAAAAATTTTTAAAAAACAAAAAAGTTTAGCTTCTGAATCAAAACAGTTTTTTTTACTGTTTAAAATCGTACATTTTTAAAATGCCTGCAATACGCAGAGGAGCTAACCTCAACAACGCGATCAGCAATGGGACACGACGCAAACGTGTTGAAAGAGCTCAGCAATTACCATACCAAATCGAAACAAGAAATGCAGCTCAAAGAATCAGGACTGCACAAAGTCGTGCACAAGAATCTCAAGAACAGCGTGACGAACGTCTGCAACAGAATATTACGAGACAAAGAGCGGCACGAGAACGAAACATAGGCAACGGATCAGCCGCTCATTAACACGTGCATCATTCGTTCGGCTTGCCTTTTAATATGCACCAGATATTAACTACTCACCGCATTCAAAAATTGCTATCGGTGGAATGGATAAAGTATGTCAATATTGTCAGGCATTGAAATTTCGGAATGAAGCAGCCGGCATGTGCATGTGCATCAGGAAAAGTTGTGCTGTCACCTCTACCTGCTCCGCCGGAGCCTTTATTATCCCTTCTTACTGGCAATTCAGATGATTCCAAATTATTTTTGCGTAAGATACGCAAATTTAATTCTTGCTTCCAAATGACGTCATTTGGGGCAACTAAAAATTGTGATCGTGCATCCGATGGACGTAATTTTGAAACTTCATTCAAAATTCAACATTTTCGTCTTTGTTCGTAAATAATTTCATTGTACTAAAGGGATATAGTAGTAAAATTTTTTGCCCCGGCTATAAAATACGTAGAATCAAAACAATTTAACGTTACAAATCTTTTTGACAGGAAGAAGTCTGTCGGGTCCGCCGCTGCAACGCGTGGCTGAGTTAGCTAGTATATATATATAAATAGAAGTCGACTTAACGTTTTTGGAAAAACTTTGTTTTATAAAAAAAAGAATTAATAAATGTTTATTTTGAATTAATTGCGGTTTCTGATGAATCTATGTGTCACGATGTAGTACTGGGTAGAGATTTTATGGCCGCATGCAATTTGAGTATAAATCTGGATACCCTAAAGATTGTTGAACAAATAAACATTAATGAAGGTAAAGAAGTTAGGTCAAACAAAGTCCATAGCCAAACAAACGACCAATTCAAACCAAAAGAAGCAACAAAAGTAGATGATATAAATAAAATATGCAGTGAAGAGCGAATATGTGATGCAACTGTGAATGCCAACACTACTACAGAGCCAATGTTAAGTACAGCTGTTAGTGATCAATTGTTAGAGAGTAAAACTGTTAATGGGGAAAGCAAAATCAATAGAAGTACAAATGTTAAGTAATTTTTACGGAAGGAAAATGTTAGTGACCAAATATTAAAAGACAAGACAATTTTTGAGCGACAAAAAAATAACAGAAATAGAAACAGCCAACATTCGGATAATATTACGGAAAGAAATGGTGAATCCATTAGAGAGCAACGCAAGAGAAATGACAGGACACAGCAGTGGCGTAGCAAGGGGGGCGGGGGGCGGCCCGCCCCGGGCGGCAGATTTTAGGGGCGGCAAATTTTTACAAAATATAATATATATTTTTGTGTTCACTTTTTCATTGGAAATTTTATTACAACCTTCGAATTTCGTCCTAAAGCACATTCTCTTCCGTAATCTTCGGTTTCATGAAACCGGCAACTTCAGGCAAACAAGCAAACAACCCACAACGTGAGTGCAGAGAATCACATATTTTAAACATACATACCTCGTACAAAAAATGATGTGTGCAATTTTGCTTTTGTTCAGTGATGGCCGATAGCCCCTTTAATTTACTAATACACACACACCAGAGTGCAGCAAAAAGAGCGATCAGCGATGAAAACTCAAGAGCAAATTGTGTGTCTGTGTGAGCAGCGGAATGTGCTCTGCTCTCTCTGCTTATCACTTTTTCTTCTTAATAGTTATTTTTTTGTATTTTGATGAATGCGTCGTAATTTCGTGGTGTGTTGCGGTTGCTATGCTACGAAAATTCTTTCATTCTATCTCTTTCGTTGTACCGTTACAGCAAAAATGTGTTGGTGCTTTGGGTATTGCGTAGTAAATATTTATATGTACAATATATATGTGCAAAATCAGTCTAGCTGATCTTTCTTGCGAGTAGTGTCGTGACAAAATCTTAATTCCGAAAAAGAACTTTGATTCGTATTTATTAATCTGTAGTTTAATTCAATTTAGCTTCTTTAATCTGCTGAAATACTTGAGGTTCGTACATATTAATATTTGTTTGTGTGTTAACTAATGTTTGTTTATATGTTTATGTGTATCTCTGTAATATGTGTTGTCCTTTATAAAAAAACGTTGCCGGGCAATTATGAGTGCTAATACTGTTTTACTTTATACTATTGTAGCATTAAGCATGAAACGAGTAAAAGAAAGCGGGGCTTTCTTTCGTAATAAGAAAAAATCTAAGGAAGAGAGTGAACGAAAATATGAAGGAGATATTCTTAAATATGTAAAGAGTGTCGAATCTGTGCCTCCTTGTTCTTCGATTCACTTAAATTTACCAAGTGCTGCAACAAGCCCAGAAAAAGATGAAGCTGTACAGGAACTTGATACAGTCGAACTGATGCCTGCTCCTTATGTCAATCCTGTAGATGAAACTCTGCAAACACCTGCTCAACATGAGACCTTAGATGATATTGGAAAATGGCCCAACCACATAAATGAAAATCTGCGATTATTCCTCGTTCGACAAGGCCAGAATATTGTTCAGCACATAAATTCGAACTTTGAGTCATCAGTAAAGCGTCCTGAGTCGTCATCGGATGCTATAAAAGGCGAAACAAGGAGATTTACCGTAGAATGGTTTTATCGAACATTGGCTAATGGTGAAAAAGTTCTGCGCACTTGGATGGCTTATTCTCCTTACAAAGCATCAATATTCTGCTTCTGCTGTCGGTTATTTGAGCAACCAAATGCACCGAATGGGTCCAAGTTTTGCTCATCTAACGGATTCAATACTTGGTGGAAACTAAATCCTAAGGTTTTAAATCACGAATCTAGTTCGCTTCACAACCAAAATTATTTTAAATGGAAAGAGCTGGAAACCAGATTTCAAAAAGGACTACTTATTGACAAAAAGGAGCAAGAAGTAATGGAAAAGGAATCAAAAAGATTCCAAGAAATTCTCGGCAGAATGTTCAATATTGTTAAATTTCTCGCAAAGCAAAATTTGGCCCTACGTGGACACAGAGAAGATGACACCAGCTGCAATAGAGGAAACTTTTTAGAATTAGTCCACCTACTTGCTAACTATGATCCAGTTCTTCGTGAACATCTTGTCAGAACAAATTTTAGTACCAAAATTTCGAGCACATATATGTCACCACAAATACAAAATGAATTCATAGCAACTTTGGGAAATGCAGTACGCAAAAAAATCATTGAAAGGGTTAAGAAAGCCAAATATTTTTCCATTATATTTGACAGTACCCCGGACATTTCTCACAAAGACCAAACAAGCCAAGTATTAAGGTATGTGGTAATCGAAAATCAAGAAGTCCAAGTTGTCGAATCATTTATAGATTTTATTGAAACGTACGATAAAATTGCTGAAGGAATTTCAAACATGATTTTGGACAAGCTTGAAGCTGATGGCTTAGATATAATGAACTGTAGAGGTCAGGCTTATGACAATGCTGCTGTTATGGCGGGAAAACATTCAGGAGTTCAGCAAAGAATTAAAGAAATAAATCCTAAAGCCGATTTCGTACCATGCTCAAACCATTCCTTAAACTTTGCCTGTTTGCACGCCGCGTCAGTTGAGGCCTGTGCAGTAACTTTTTCGGTACCTTAGAACGTTGCTATTCATTTTTTGCCATGTCCACACATCGCTGGAACATTTTAGTATCAACTACTGGAAAAAGCTTAAAAAGGGTGCAAGATACACGGTGGAGCGCGAGAGCTGATGCAGTTATTATGACACGTATTCATTACAAAAACATATTGGCCACTCTAGAAAAGTTGACTGAGATGGATGAAAGTTTAAGCACTAGAGCTGACGCTGGAACTTTGGTAGTTGCGATGCAGTCATTTTCCTTCCTTTGTTTTTTAGGCCTTTGGCAACCTGTGCTGTATGAAGTAGAAGATGCTCAAAAATATTTGCAAACAAAGGGCCTTAATATAACACTAAGCGCCCAGAAAGTAAGTGCTTTGCAGACGACATTGTTAGAAAGGCGAGAGGAATGGACAGATGGCGCTCTTAGCTATGCAAAAGATATATCTGAAGACCTTGGCATATCTATAGAACCACCTAGGCGTAGAATTAAAAAACATATCTTTGACGATGGCAGTAAAGACATTAATTTGTCATACGAAGAAGATATAAGACGGAAACTATTCCAATCGGTTGACAAAATCATTATGGAAATCAAGGAACGGTTTCGGCAACTGCAGGACTTGGAGAGTAAATTTTCGTACCTCTCCCCTGCAATTCTGCTGGATTCGGATGACACCAAGTGGAACTTACTGCATGCAGCATGCAACATGTATGATGAAATCAATGTAGAGGATCTTAAGATAGAGCGCTTACGTCTACGAGCCTTTGTAGCTGTCTCAGGGAGCACCAAGCAAATGATAAAAGATGACCCGCTTGCGCTACTAAAGTTCATCATTACATCAAAATTAGAAGACTCCGTACCAAACTTAATAGTTATTCTAAGAATTTTTCTCACAATTGCTATAAGCAATGCAAGTTGTGAGAGGAGTTTTTCCAAGCTAAAGTTAATCAAAAACTATTTAAGATCCACGATGAGCACATTACGGCTCACAAATTTGGCCATTTTATCAATTGAAGAAAAAATAACGGATTTAATTGATATTAAATATATTATTAAAGAATTTGCACTTCAGAAAAAAAGGAAAATAAAATTTTAAACAAAAAAGAAGTGAATTTTATTTTTAATTCATATAGATACAAAAGTTGGGGGCGGCAAATTTGGTTCCGCCCCGGGCGGCAGAGCCTCACGCTACGCCACTGGGACACAGTTATCAAATTATAAACCCTTACTGAACCAAATTCAAACGGTAAAATCATAACCAAAAACATAGGTAACAAAGAACAGTTGAAGAACAAATTGCCGACAGGTAACAATGTTAGGAACCGACAATCGGATAAAAAAGTTATTGTTAAGCATAACATAAACAATGAAGACGTTAATGAGCAACGGTTAAGCAGTGAGAATTCAAGCGGAAAATTGTTAGGTTTTGATAGCGAACAACTTTTATTTGATGCACATAATAGGGAATCAAAGCCAGAGGCCGATAACAGTTACGACACAAATTATAGCGTTTTCGACAAGTCGATGCTGAGCATAAATCTGGTAGACAGCGCGAAGTTAGATTACAATTGTGGGGAAAATGTACCTTATAGGATAAAATGTTATTTTAAAAACCAATTGATCCATTTATTAGATGTGAAATGAAAATATCGTTAGAAAAAAATAAACCCAGACGACTGTCTTATGATGAAAAGGAAAAATTACAAAAAATGTTAGATGATTATCTAAAGGACGGAATAATACGAAATAGTGATTCAGAATACGCATCACCAATTGTGCTCGTCAAAAAGAAGAGTGGTGATCTACGTTTATGCATAGATTTTAGGAAATAAAACAAAGTTTTAATAAAAGACAATAACCCTTTACCTTTAATCGAAGATCTTTTGGATAAGCTAGTTAATAGAACAGTATTCACTAAATAAGATCTAAAAAATGGATATTTCCATGTCTATGTCAACGAAGATTCAGTAAAGTACACGTCATTTGTAACCACGCTAGGACAGTTTGAATTTTTAAGAATGCCAATGGGCATTAAAAATGCATCAGCTGTGTTCCAAAGATTCGTAAACAAAATTTTTGAAGACTTGATAAGACAGAACAAGGTTATTGTATACATGGACGACATAATGGTAACGAGCAAAGACATGACAGAACATTTGACGGTGTTAAAAGAAGTATGCGCCAGATTAGTTCAAAACAAACTGGAGTTGCGTTTAGACAAATGTGAGTTTTTACAGTCGAGCATCAAATATTTAGGCTTTCTCATAACAGATAAAGGTATAAGAGCAGATGACAAAGGTATAGAAGCAGTAAAAAATTTTCCTGTTCCAGATAGGACTATGATTTTTAGGTTTATGTTCGTACTTTAGGCGATTTATTAAAGATTTTTCAATTCAAGCCAAACCACTTTATGACCTTTTGAGAAAAGAAAAGCAATTTGAGTTTAACGAAAAAGAATTAGAATGTTTCTGTACCTGTAAAAGGTGTGTGTGTGTAATGTTAGCATCCAGTACAAACTGACTGCTTAAATGTTGTCGCAACTGGCACTTGTAACCAGGTGGACTACGGAGAAATAATGAATGCTTCTTTAAGTTGTAAGAATACACTTATTTTATTAAGGTAAAAGTCACAATATTTATAGGTAAAAATTGCTTAGCTTAGAGGTGTGTGTTGTCAATTAAAATTAGGTTAATGTGTATTCAGCAGTTGCATGAAATGCAGACTAGCATATTTCGCAACTACCGGGTTGGCTGACCGTTACTATTGCGACACATATTGTGTCGTGTGCAGTCAGCGAAATTCTGTGTGTTCAGCAATAATTTGGTATTGCTTACAGTTTATTGTGTAATTGTGTATGATTTGACCTATTTAAGTAAAATGCTAACTGTGTTGCAATTTGTTCTTAAGTTATATATATGCGCACAAACATTCTCCCGGGCGTTGAAGCGGTGTTCAACCATCATCTAGATCCAGCGTAAATCGTCTTGGGGATGCTGAAGGTTTGGACGGGTTGACTGCTTCGTTCCTGGTGGCTGTGGGTGGACAAGTCCATCGTCGTTGCGTCCGCATTGCATATGCACATAGTAGTAAAACAGATACCGCTAAAGCAGCGTAAGCGGCTATGTGATGATGTTGGACCGAGCTTATTTGGTTGGGTAGCTCTTCTTTATTGAGTGTTGCCAACTTTACCTGTAAGTCATCCAGATCCTTGTCATTTTGTGCGTTGTACTCCGATATGTCGAGAGTTGTCTCGGGTACCTTTGTGATGTTTGGCTTGATAATGTCACCAAAGCGGGCGTAGCCTTGTCTTATTTGACTCGTGACAGTGCCAAAGGTACTGATGCTAATGTCTGCGTTGCGTGCAGTACAGCCAGATGATAGCGTTAGTAGTCCGCTGTTTTGTAACTGGATAGTTGACGGTATTCCGCTGCATACGGCTTGTAGTTCCATCACAGAATGTGTTGCGAAGATCCAGTTGTTCGGCTGTTGTGTTTTTTCCCATACCATTTTGGTTGTTCTGTACGTTATTTGACACGTTGTTGGTGTCTTGTTAGTAAACAGTTGAAATTCACATCGGTTGTTAACATCAAATACAGCTTGATGATATAATAGGTGTTTTTAGCTCGAACAATCTCCAACTAGTTGTGTTCCATACTGGAATTGGCACCATATTAAACAGCTTGAGTATTGATGTTGACACTAGGGGTAATATTACTCTGAATATCACATGAGTGTCGGTGGCTGTGCCTTCTGCTCGCATAATTCTGTAAAGTTGAATTACATTGGATGATGTCACGGGTACCATTTGATCTGGTGGCAAATGATCCCGTATTTGATCCAACTGCTCCCTCAATTGTTTAGGGGATACCAACATTGGGCTTATTGTGTGGTGGCGAACTCCAGTTAGTACGTCCAATATTTCGGATTGCATACGCTGAAGAGATGTTGCTAGCAATGTCAATTGAGTTGTCAATGCCAAGTAGTTTTCTGTAAGACGTGCGCCCGTGTACTTTCCTCTGCTTTGGCTAATGGCAGCTACTTGTTGTTCAAGTAGCCTGAGACGCTTGTCCGAGGTTGTCCTTGTTTTCTTGACAACATTAATGGTTGAGTCGAGTACAGAGGTTTGATTTTTCAGCAGTGTTAGTAGAAATTCCTCGTTATTTTGCACCTTCTTTATGACCTTAGTCATTTTGTTAGCATAGTCTGAGTCCAAACAGACTCCAAACAGACTGTTCGCAATATTACCCACAGCGTCAAATGGGGAGCGGCGTTTCCGAGTATGTTGCATGAGACCGTTAGCCATTTGACGCTCATCATACAAGTGTCGATAGTGCTGTGATATTGCGTCACATGTATGGTTGTTGTTTAGCTCTGGGCATATGTACTGGAACTCCTTGATGCCTGAATTAAACGTGTTCATGTCTCTCCAGTATGGGTCCAATTCATAGTCAATAACTATTGTCCAGTTGGATATCGCTCTCATCGTTGTGCCGATTTTTTCATAATATACTCCTGGTTTCGTGTCGAACCTTTTCACCGATACTGACTGTGCTAGTACCAGAGGTAGCATTAGAAGCAGAACTAACAAGGAGGTTATAGTAGGTGACGTTAACCGTCTTCTGAGCAGCTGGCGTATCCCTTTTATCCGTATCCTCTTCTTCCATACTGGGTCGTTTTTTGGCCGTTTCTTCTGGGAAAATCGGCGCCAGTCTGTTGATGGCGCGCTTGTAAATGCCGGAGGCGGTCTTTACGTCAACCACTCGTACATGGTTATCCAGTCCTGGATATGTTTTTATGATGCGTCCCATAGGCCAGCTCATCACCGGTATGTTGTCTTCTTTGATAAGGACCAACATGCCTTCCTTAATATTGGGATTAACGGTTTTCCACTTGTGTCTGGCTTAAAGCTCTTGCAAGTATTCCTCTGACCATTGCTTCCAGAATCCTTGCTTGATTCTGGATACTAATTCCCAACGTTTCAGTAGGGATTTCTCATCGCGGTCGGCGTTGACATCAGGTGGAGCCGTTAGCGTTTCACCAATCAGGAAATGTGCCGGGGTGAGAGCTGTAGTGTCCGTAGGATCATTTGACATCGGGGTTATTGGGCGTGAATTCAAGATAGCTTCAATTTCGACGATCACCGTGTTAAGTTTTTCAAATGTGAGGGTGGCAGTGTTGGTTGTCGTTACCAACAATCGCTTTGCCGACTTGACAGCAGCTTCCCATAGGCCTCCAAAGGATGGCGCTCGTGGCGGGATGAATTTGAAGGCAACTTGTTTCTTGTTGCAGTGATTAATGATCTCTGCTTGTGCCTTCTCTCCAAAAATAGTTGATTCCAGTTCCTTCAGCTGGTTGTTCGCTCCGACGAAGTTGGTTGCGTTGTCACAATGTATTGTTTGACATTTGCCACGGCGGCTTAAGAAGCGTCGCAAAGCTCCCAAAAAGGCGCTTGTGGTAAGATCGCTTACCAATTCAAGGTGAACCGCCTTTGTAGAGAAACAGCAGAATACGGCTATGTATGCCTTGTCTGGTCTTTTTCCTCGAATTTTGTGGTGAATCCATATTGGTCCGCAGTAATCTACGCCTGTTGTCAGAAACGTCCCTCCGCAGTCGTCCCTCACGTCGGGGTCACCAAAATGTACCTGTAAAAGGTGTGTGTGTGTAATGTTAGCATCCAGTACAAACTGACTGCTTAAATGTTGTCGCAACTGGCACTTGTAACCAGGTGGACTACGGAGAAATAATGAATGCTTCTTTAAGTTGTAAGAATACACTTATTTTATTAAGGTAAAAGTCACAATATTTATAGGTAAAAATTGCTTAGCTTAGAGGTGTGTGTTGTCAATTAAAATTAGGTTAATGTGTATTCAGCAGTTGCATGAAATGCAGACTAGCATATTTCGCAACTACCGGGTTGGCTGACCGTTACTATTGCGACACATATTGTGTCGTGTGCAGTCAGCGAAATTCTGTGTGTTCAGCAATAATTTGGTATTGCTTACAGTTTATTGTGTAATTGTGTATGATTTGACCTATTTAAGTAAAATGCTAACTGTGTTGCAATTTGTTCTTAAGTTATATATATGCGCACAAACAGTTTCCTCTCTCTTAAGGAAAAGCTAATTCATCCGCCAGTGTTAGCTATTTATGATTACAAGGATGAAATTGAATTACATTGCGATGCAAGTTCGTTTGGGTTTGGAGCTGTTTTAATGCAAAAGAAAAAAGATGAAAAATCACATCACATCTTTTATTTCTCGAAGCGAACAACCGAAACAGAGTCCAAGTACCACAGTTTCAAACTTGAGACACTAGCTATAATTTTCGCTTCGTAGATTTAGAATTTATTTACAAGGAAAATAATTTAAGATAATTACAGACTGCAACTCTCTTACCCTAACGTTGAACAAATTAGATTTAAATTCGAGAATAGCTAGATGGGCTTTAGAGCTACAAAATTATGACTATGAGTTGGTGCATAGAGCGGGAAACAAAATGCAGCATGTCGACGCTTTAAGTAGATGTACGAATATATTAATTATAGACACAAACAGTTTTGAAGACAATTTAATTATTTATCAGGGAAAAGACATGCAGGTTTAAAAGATTAAAATGATGTTAGAAAAAAATGAACACAAACTGTTTGAAATGAGAAACGGAGTTGTTCACAAAAAAACAAATGACGGCAGATTACTCTTTTACGTACCAGAAGACATGGAAAGCCATGTGCTTCACAAATATCATAATGAACTGGGGCACATAGGCAGGGATAAGATGATGGACAGTATATTAAAATGTTATTGGTTTACAAATTTAAAAGAAAAGTGTATAAGTCATATAGGGAATTGTTTAAAATGTGTGGCATTTTCCCCAAAAACTGGCAAATCTGAAGGGTTTTTAAACAGTATTCCTAAGGGAAATAAGCCGTTCGAGATAATACATATAGACCATTATGGACCGGTAGCTATAGGAAGGGCAAATAAGCACATATTTTTGATTGTCGACGGTTTTACCAAGTTTGTTCGATTATATACAACAAGGTCAACGACGACAAAGGAGGTGATCAAAGCATTAAAAGATTATTTTAGAGCATACAGTAGACCGAAATGCATAGTGTCGGATAGATGCAGTTGTTTCACATCCAAAGATTTTAAACTATTTATGTTAGAGTCCAACATAAAACACTTAAAGATTGCAACAGGATGTCCACAGGCAAACGGGCAAGTAGAACGGATAAACAGGAGTCTGGGCCCAATGATAGCAAAGCTTACAGAAACGGAAAAGGGGAAACATTGGGATACAGTTATAAAACAAGTTGAATACTCTCTAAACAACACATTACATCGGAGCGTCAGGCAGACTCCAAGTAAACTACTTTTTGGCGTAGATCAGAAGGGAGAAGTCGTCGACGATTTGAGAGAAACGTTAGAAGATATATTGAATATGGAAAGTACTAGAAATTTAAGTGAATTAAGAACAAAAGCAGAAGAGAACCAGTTACAAGCTCAGTTGAAAAATGAATTAACTTATAATAAGAAGAAACGGAAAGCCAAATCTTACGTAATGGTAAACAACTTCGACAGCACAGTCGGAGCAGCTAGAAAATTAATTCCAAGAAATAAAGGACCCTATGTCATTGAAAAAGTGTTACGAAATGACAGATACCTTTTAAAAGACGTTGAAGGATTTCAAGTGTCGAGAAATCCATACAGGGGTATCTGGAGTGCTCAAAACATGCGGCATTGGGTTGCAAACAAAAAATAATTAAATCTAGAGGTATGAATTACATATAGCACTCATATTAGCAATAAGTTTGTAGGTTAATCGATAATTATATATTGAATCTTTTAAATAACTTTTGTAACAAAAAAAAAAAAAAAAAAAAAATTAATAATTTTAAGACTTTATAAGACAATTGTAAAATACCAAAAATCAGGGGATCTAATTCGTCAGGATGGCCGAGTTGTAGCCGGACTGATATATACACACTGTGTATTACAGAGTATACATAGATTAACATAACATAAGCTTTAACATTACATACACGTGATCCCTTTATCTTTATACTTTATGCTTTTCTGTTATACGTGTACTGATGTAAGCGCAAGTTCTGTTAACGCAGAGAATGTGCGTTGTAGTTTGTAAGCGAAAAACGGACGATCAGTCTTGGTCGAGCGATGAAATAAAGTAGACATACGTGTGCGAAACCTTTTGCATTTTGTTATTTGTGAGCAACATTTGTCTACCACACATGTAATAAGATATTTGCAATGTTGTAAGGAACGTGGTACCTTCTATCCCCCTACCAAGTTTGAAGACCCTAGCTCAAAAATAAGGGTTCCTGGCATTGGTGACTCAAGCCCAAAATCTGAAAAAGATTTAAAGTTTTCAAATTTTAGAAGGTGGGCGGTATAAGTAGGGGCGTGGCATCCAAAGTTTTGGTGCATATCTTTGTAAGTGTTTAAGCCGAAAAGTATGCACCGGCACCTGTAGCAGTGTTCTCTCTCCATAACTCTAATGTAATTATGTTAACCATAATATTGTAATTATGTTAGCAGCCTGCTGAGCAAGCTCAACAGGCTGTTACATTTAGTACCAATTCAACATTAAAACGAATTACAACCTACACAAAAACCGCGCGTTATTCTTTTAAACCGCTTTCTATCTCGTATTTTAATACAAAGGTATTAAAAATCCTTATTGTATCGTGAGTGCTGTTCTGTTCACCCCTCCACGATTTTACATGGTCCTTCGAGCCGGATAATTTGATTTTGGAAACTATCCCTCGCCCCAGCTTGCTACGGTGGACAACACACATCATACATACATACAACATCTCTACACCACAAACCAAAAAAGAACAGATAAGTAATATAATTTAATTTGTTCACAAAACGTGAAGTCTTGTCGGAGATAGCCAAGCTCTTCGATCCAGCGGGATGGCTGGCACCTGTCATCGTTCGCGCGAAGATTTTCATGCAGGAAATCTGGCTTCACGAGCTTGGCTGGGATGATCCGTTGCCGTCTGAATTGGTTCAGCGATGGGAAGAATTCCCATCCTGTCGTCCCCGTCTTGGTGATATTCGGATAACACGATGGGTCGCCTATCAGCCAAAAGCGACCATTCAGTTTCATGGCTTCTGCGACGCCTCCCAAAAGGCATACGGAGCAGCGCTGTATGTTCGCGTGGAAGCGGGTCTCCAAGTGTCAGTCCACCTCTTAACGTCCAAGACCAGAGTAGCTCCAGTCAAAACAGTGTCACTGCCGCGACTCGAGCTGTGCGGAGCCGTTCTACTCGCAGAGTTTTCCTCAGCCCTCATCCCTCAAATGCCAGTTGAGAATTGCAAATTGTTTCATTGGACGGATTCAACAATTGTTCTTGCCTGGCTTCGCAAATCTCCATGTTCCTGGACAACGTTCGTCGCCAACCGCATTTCTAAGATCGGCCAAGCAACCGATTGTCAATCGTGGTCTCACGTACGGTCAGAGGACAATCCAGCTGACTTAACGCGGAGTTTCGCCACAGGAGCTGAAGGACAGCCATCTGTGGTGGAATAGACCTGATTGGTTAGGCTTGCCTCAAGAGCAATGGCCAGTCCCAGCTGACTCGTGTCTGGAGACTGACATAGAGCAGCGTCCCATTAAAGTCCACATTGCGGAGCTGTCTCCATCAGATCCTCTTGACCGCTTCTTCGACTTCGGCAGAGCATTACGGGTTCTCGCCTACGTTTTTAGATTCTCCAAACGGTGCCGTAATCCCTCGGTGCTGTTTCCATCACAGCAACTACAAAACAGTGAACTTAAAGAAGCTCAAGAGCAACTCATTGCCCTAACGCAACGCAACTTATACTCAAGGGAGTATAAGTGCCTTCGTGATAAGCGTGGCTTGCCACCTTCCAGTCCCATACTGAATTTTAACCCATTTCTTGATCCAAAAGGAATCATGCGAGCTTCCGGTCGAATCAGCAGATCGTGCAATTTAAATTACGATGAACGCCATCCTATTATCCTCCCATACTCTTGTGCGTTAAGTCGCTTACTCGTCCAATTCACGCATCGGATCTCGCTGCATGGCGGAAATCAATTAATGATGCGCCTTATTCGTTCCAAGTACTGGATTCCGAAGCTCAAAAAGCTTATTACATCCATGACCAATTCCTGTCGAGTCTGCGTGGTGTACCGCAAAAGGCTTCAAACTCAGCTCATGGGCTGTTTGCCGGAAGAGAGGTCGACTTTTTCACGCCCGTTTACGCACACTGGTATTGACTTTGCTGGGCCGTTCGACATTAAGAACTACACCGGTCGTGCCTGTCTTATCACCAAAGGCTATGTATGTGTCTTTGTGTGCTTCAGCACAAAGGCAATCCATCTTGAAGCCACATCCGACTTAACTACGGACAAATTCCAAGCAGCGTTTGCTCGTTTTATAGCAAGACGCGGCTGCCCGTCCGAAGTTTACTCCGACAATGGTAAGACGTTTGTTGGAGCCTCGAGAGCCTTTGCTCGAGATTTCCTGGAGGCTACCAAAAAGCAAGTCGAAACAAAGCACAGTCTCTCGTGGCATTTCAATCCGCCAGGTGCGCCTCACATGGGCGGCCTGTCGGAAGCCGGCGTCAAAAGCTTTAAGACGCTATTTTACAAGTCGACCTCATCTTTTAAATACACTTTTGAAGAGCTTTCCACACTCCTCTCCAAGATTGAAGCCTGCCTTAATTCAAGACCAATTTCCCCTCTGTCCGAGGACGTGACAGATTTGTTGGCTCTGACTTCAGGGCACTTCTTAGTATGGGGCCCACTTCTTTCCGTGGCGGAGCCAGAGAAAGAAGGAAATGCGGCATCAATCCTCAATAGATGGCAGCGACTTAAGGCTCTCAACCAACACTTCTGTTTCCGTTGGAAGGAGGAGTACTTAAAGGAGTTGCACAAAAGAAACAAATGGCAATTACCTGAGAAGAACCTGAAGCAAGGTGACATGGTAATTATCAAGGAGGATAACCTTCCATCACACGAATGGCGCTTGGGACGAGTCAAGGAAACTTACCCGGGACAAGATGACCAGGTCCGAGTGGTCGACGTGCTTACGACCCGCGGAGTTTTTAAGAGGCCAGTGGCCAAACTTATCCTCCTTCCACTCCTTTCCGAGTCCAATCCAACTTCTGTGTCAAAATCGTGACTAGTCGTTTCACTTACTAATATATGTGTTTTATGTTTTTCCAGAACCTCCTCACGACGCAACATGGCACCAACCAAGGCAAAGAAGCTAGCACAGAGGCCGCGTGGCACAGCATCCTTCCGTTGCCGTGTGTGCCGAGGGGTCCACGCCCTAAAAAAGTGCCAGCGCTTCATGCACTTAACTACAGAGAAGCGTCTCCGGGCAGTGCTTATCAATAAGTACTGTCCTAATTGCCTAGCACACCAGCACTCGGGGCGTTCGTGCAGGAGCGGCGACAAATGCAGCGTTTGTGGTGGTGAGCACCACACCTTGCTCCATCTAGAGGAAGAGTGCGTCCATCAACGCCACCCTCAGTTGGAGGGATCACAATTTTGCCTACTGTGACGGCTATCGTTGCGGTAGGTGAAAAATCCTTTAGACTGCGAGCCCTGATTGATCCGTGCAGTCGTGTCAGCCGCATTGACGCCTCTTTTGCAAAGGCATTGGGCCTTTCCGCAACCTGGCTCAATGCGGGTGAACGAGTCACGGCTCGCATAAAATCCATAAGTGGTCCCTTCGACCGAGAGGTGCGACTGTGCATTGAGGACGATTTCAAATTCCTGACACCGGACGCGCTGATAGACGAGGCATACCGGAAAGGCGTGGCCAACATTGTCCTAGCAGACGACGGATGGTTTAAGCCATCGCCGGTCAGCTTGGTGCTAGGCGCCGATGTTTACAACCTGATCATACAGCCAGGAGTGCTTCCAACCGATCACGGCTTAGTGATCCAGAATACCGTGTTTGGGTGGATCCTGTCCGGAGTTTACAGTCAGTAAAATCCGCTCCCCCCCCCCCCTCCATTAATTTTTTTTTTTGCAATTATATTGCAATGGGGGCGGAATGTTTAAGCCGAAAAGTATGCACCGGCACCTGTAACTCCCCATCCAAGCAGTGTTCTCTCTCCATAACTCTAATGTAATTATGTTAACCATAATATTGTAATTATGTTAGCAGCCTGCTGAGCAAGCTCAACAGGCTGTTACATTTAGTACCAATTCAACATTAAAACGAATTACAACCTACACAAAAACCGCGCGTTATTCTTTTAAACCGCTTTCTATCTCGTATTTTAATACAAAGGTATTAAAAATCCTTATTGTATCGTGAGTGCTGTTCTGTTCACCCCTCCACGATTTTACAGTAAGATTTCAGCATCTTCATTCCCAGCCAATTTTGTGATTATAGCTTAAAAACTATGGGAAATACAGTCATTTTTAATTATAGCTGGACGGCGGGGAGCGGAAGAGGTGGGCGTGGCATCCAAACTTTCGATGCAGTTCTTAAGGAATGTAATCTTCTATCTTGCCCCAAATTTTGTGATTTTAGCAGCTAAAATGAGGGATATATATATATATATATATATATACGTTTCATCGATTTGCACATCGAGGTGTACCGATTTGTTATCGATTTCCCAGGCCCCCAGAGGTCGTATGTAGCAAAATATTTGCAAAATTACAAGGCTATTGCTTTAAGGGTGTTGAAAAAAGTTGCATTATATATTATATAGACAGACGCAATGACGGACATTGCACAAACCCAATATAATATGATACCTTTGGTATCAAAGTATAATGATGCGTCTGATTCTCGAGAAAAAGAGAATATTGAATACTTTGCTAATATGTTGTTAAACATAACTTACTTATTTTATATATATTGCTAAAATTTTGTACAAACTATCGGCGCAGCGAAGCAAGCGGGTCACTTACTAGTAAAAATATATGCTAATACAATTGCTTGTTTTTTTTTTTCATTTCATAATTATTCCGATTTTGATACACTTTTGCACAATTTTGCCACAAAAATAAAACAAACATCAGCTGTTCACAGCTCATGGACAGCTGATTTCGAAAATTCGAACATACTTTCACGCTGAAATTGTAAACTACCAGCGTACGTCTCAGATGGTTAAAAGCTTTAACCCAATCTCACCCTTACATTTTAAACGCTGCCTAAACGAAAAGAGATAGAAGGCTGAAATAAGCACTAAGAAAGGATATTTATTTTAGACCACTCCTTTGAGTACCTCCCATACAAATATGTTGAAAATTTGTCATTTAGCTCATTCCACCACTTTGGCGCCTAATTTTCGCACAAGCTGGGAGTTTGATCGCGACCGAATTTACAAAAACAAAAAAACATGACCCATTCCACTACTGCCGTCTGAATGTCGCACAAGCGATTGCGAGCGAGTTTACGAAACAAAACACATGTGCTGTGACGCACTGCTGATAATTGCAAAAAACAAAATACAGTGTGTGTGTTGTGAAATTAAAGATGCTTTGTTTAGTTTGAAATTGTCTTTATTTAATTTGGAAGCAGCAATGGTGCCGCTTCCAACGCTCAGTTGTTTCTGAATCTTACATTCTTCCTTAAGTTCTAATTATGCCTAAGTCTCATAGCTGCGCTGCCCACAGTTGGACAGCAGAGAGAGACGCTTATGTATTACTATATATGTATGTATATTATGTATATGCTTATGCTCTCTTAAGCTGCATATGCATGCGCTTGAGTTCGTTCAAGTGGTCTGCGCGTGTAACAGAATGCTGACACTTGCACATTCTGTGAGCGCGCCGTTTGACTCAATATTCGGCCACTTGAGTTTAGGACCGGGACTCTGTTTATGCAAACACTGCAACAAAGTGTCACAGTGTGTTTACTTTAAGTACTCTTGGTACAGTAGATATTTAATATGTATGCCTACTACTACAGTGTCTCCGTTTTTCTCTTTTCTTCTTTGTGCCTTTGTTTTTTGTTGTTGTAAGTGTTGTTAATGGGCTCGCAATGCTTCTTTTTTTTTGTTTCATTGATTTAAAACAAATCAAATAAAACATAACTTGGTGCGTCTAGAAAAGTATTGCACACCAGAATATGTTACGGATGTGGTTTACTTACATACTTTCAAATTATCAAACTCAAACAAAACGTAACATACAAGCACATATACCTATTGCCATTGTTGATTTGATATAATTTTCAAGCTGACATTAGAAACTTTGGTTGCTGTTGAAAATGCAAGTATGTTCATATGTACATACATACACAGAAAAATTTGAACCCGATCCGACAACTCCTTGGGGCACCTTTCATACACTTATGAATTGGAGCGTGCTTATCTAACTAACTGATTGTTGTCATGTCCACAGCCTAAACGATAAGAGCTAGAAGGCTGAAATTTTCACCAAATATTCCATTCAGGTTGAAAGGAATTTTATTTTGGACAACTCCTTCGAGTACCTCATGAAAATATAAAAGAGTTTGTTCTGACTGATTGTTGAGAGACCCACAGCCTAAACGAAAAGAGCTAGAAGGCTGAAATTTTCACCAAATATTCCAATCAGGTTGAAAGTGAGCACTAAGAAAGTGATTTTATTTTGGACAACTCCTTCAAGTACCTCCTAAACACCTAAGTCCTTATTTTCCCAACTTTTTTACTAGAGCTATGTTTTAAAATTAATCAATATTAAGCTTAGTCAGGACATGAGGGCGTGTAAAAAAATTATGGATGCAAAATTTGGACCCGATCCGACAACTCCTTGGGGCACCTCTTAAACACTTATGTCCTGGAGCGTGCTCAGTTTGACTCATTCCACGTTTTAAAACTAGGCGCCAGACTATTGCACACACTGAGGGTTTGATCACGAGCGAGTTTACAAAAACAAAACACATGCGCTGTAAAGTCTCGCGTCGCATTTGCAGATAATTGTAAAAACAAAATACACATAGTGTGCGCCTGGGTTTTTTTTTCTTTTCTTCTTTGTGCCTTTGACAATTTATTTATGGCCCAAGTAGCGTTTGTTGTTGTTGTAAGCGTTGTTGTTGGGCTCGCACTGCAACTTTTTGTTGGTGTCGTTGATTTAAAACTAATCAATTTAAACATAGCTTGGTGCGTCTTGAAAAATTTTGCACACTAGAATATGTTACGGGGGTGGTTTTACTGCTGAGGATGAAGCGGCGGCAAAAAATATTGCTGCGGTGGCAAAGGAACCCAGTTATTATTACCATTCATGGTCAGTCACTTTTGGAAATGAAATAAGCCAATATGAAAATGACACACTGAATAAAATATAGAATACTTTGCTTTTATATGTTGTTAAAAAATTTTAACCTTATTTATTTTTTATCTAATGCTAAAATTTTGTAAAAACTATCAGCGCAGCGAAGCAAGCAATAACATGTTCACCAAAGATAGACAGTGCAAAAACAAACACACTTACAAATAGGATCTTAAGAAATGTAATCTATATATATAAAATAGTTTGTCCTGATTGTTGAGAGGCCCACAGCCTAAACGATAAGAGCTAGAAGGCTGAAATTTTCACATAATATTCAATGCAGCTTGAAAGTGAGCACTAAGAAAGGATTTTTAATTTGGATTAAATTTTGAACAACTCAATTAATTGCATTAATCACTTTACCTCATTCCACCACTCTGGCGCCTCATTGTCGCACAAGCTGTGAGTTTCAACGCCGCCGAGGTTTCAAACAAAAAAAATAAAAAAATGACCCATTCCACTTTTTGCCGTCTGTAGATGTGTCTCTCTCCGTTATTCTCTTTTCTTCTTTGTGCCTTTGACAATTGTTTTTCGAATTAAGTAGCATTTGTTGTTGTTGTTGTTGTAAGAGTTGTTGTTGCTTCTTTTTGTTGGTATCATTGATTTAAAACAAATCAATTAAAACATAATTTGTTTTTGTACACCAGAATATGTTACGCGAGTGGTCTTATCTACATACTTGCTAATTATCAAACAAAACTTAACACACAAGTACCTATTGCCATTGTTGTTTTGATATTATTTTCAAACTGACATTTGTAACTTTAGTTGGTGTTGCAAATGCACATATGTACATACATACACATGTATGTACGTGCATTTTCATTATTTAGTACCTACATACATATGTATTAACAAAAATGCAAGTGCATATATTGGTTAATGCACGCATACATTGTTGTGTCTGTAGCAAGCTAATCTATATATATAAAATAGTTTGTCCTGATTGTTGAGAGGCCCACAGCCTAAACGATAAGAGCTAGAAGGCTGAAATTTTCACAAAATATTCAGGTTGAAAGTGAGCACTAAGAAAGGATTTTTAATTTAGACCACTCCTTCGAGTACCTCCCATACAATTCAAGGTCCTGCGTTTATCATTTTTCCTCATTCCACCACTCGGCGCCTCATTGTCGCACAAGTTGTGAGTTTGAACGCCGACCGAGTTTACAAAAACAAACTTAAGAAATTGTAATCTGCATACATATGTATGTTTATTTAATGCAAATAAATTGTATAGATATGTATATATATGTACATACATTCAATTTGTATTTTTTTTTATATCGAGCCCTTTGCGCGAAAATAATTAATCTTAAACATCTTTGTATAGTGGTAGATTTCCTTACTTGCTGCTTATCTAACTCAGACGTTACGTCGTACCACACATACATTGTTGATATACAATTTCGAAAAAGCAAGCAAAGCACATACGTAAGTTTGTATATATGGGGTTTTGGGTATAAAAAGGCAGGCAGAAGGGGTAGGCGTGACATTCAAATTTGTGATGCATATCTGTGGCGAATAGCACCTTCTATCTCCCTATCAAGTTTGGAGACTCTAGCGCAAAAACTGAGAAAGATATTGAGGAGTGGCATTCAACATTGCACATTTTTTACGGATGGCACTAACAATGTTTCCAGCAAATTTGGTGACTCTAGCGAAAAACTGAAAAGATATAGAGTTTTCAGATTTTAGAAGGTGGACGGTATCAGTGGGGGCGTGGCATCCAAAGTTTTGATGCATATCTTTGTAAGACTTCAGCATCTACTTTCCAACGAAATTTTGTGAGTATAGCTTTAAAACTGTGGGAAATACAGTCATTTTCGATTATAACTGAAGAAGGGGGCTGCTGGCGGAAGAGGTGGGCGTGGTATCCAAACTTTCGATGCAGTTTTTGAGGAATGTCATCGGCTATCTTGCCCCCAAATTTGGTGACTCTAGCTGCTAAAATGTGATATAGATATATATATATATATGTGTTTCATAGATTTGCATATCGAGGGGTATCGATTTGTTATCGATTTCCCAGGCCCCTGAGGTCGTAGAGCCAAATTTAACGCTTTTTTTGACGAAGGTATGTACCAAGATATTTGCAAAGTTGCAAAGCTCTAGCTTTAAGGGTGTTGAAAAAAGTTGCGTTTAAACGGACGGGCGGGCGGACGGACGGACAGACACCTTGACGGACATTTGCATAAACCCAATATAATATGATACCTTTGGTATCAAAGTAAAATGACGCGTCTGATTCTCAACCTCAATGGTGGCGTGAAAAAGAGAATATTAAATACTTTGCTTATATGTTGTTAAACATTAACTTATTTATTTATGTTATATATATTGCTAAAATTTTGTAAAAACTATTGGCGCAGCGAAGCAAGCGGGTCACTTACTAGTCTATATATATAAAATAGTTTGTCCTAACTGACTGACTGATTGTTGAGAGGCCCACAGCCTAAACGATAAGAGCTAGAAGGCTGAAATTTTCACATAATATTCAATGCAGCTTGAAAGTGAGCACTAAGAAAGGATTTTTAATTTGGATTAAATTTTGAACAACTCAATTAATTGCATTAATCACTTTACCTCATTCCACCACTCTGGCGCCTCATTGTCGCACAAGCTGTGAGTTTCAACGCCGCCGAGGTTTCAAACAAAAAAAAATTAAAAAAAATGACCCATTCCACTTTTTGCCGTCTGTAGATGTGTCTCTCTCCGTTATTCTCTTTTCTTCTTTGTGCCTTTGACAATTGTTTTTCGAATTAAGTAGCATTTGTTGTTGTTGTTGTTGTAAGAGTTGTTGTTGCTTCTTTTTGTTGGTATCATTGATTTAAAACAAATCAATTAAAACATAATTTGTTTTTGTACACCAGAATATGTTACGCGAGTGGTCTTATCTACATACTTGCTAATTATCAAACAAAACTTAACACACAAGTACCTATTGCCATTGTTGTTTTGATATTATTTTCAAACTGACATTTGTAACTTTAGTTGGTGTTGCAAATGCACATATGTACATACATACACATGTATGTACGTGCATTTTCATTATTTAGTACCTACATACATATGTATTAACAAAAATGCAAGTGCATATATTGGTTAATGCACGCATACATTGTTGTGTCTGTAGCAAGCTAATCTATATATATAAAATAGTTTGTCCTGATTGTTGAGAGGCCCACAGCCTAAACGATAAGAGCTAGAAGGCTGAAATTTTCACAAAATATTCAATTCAGGTTGAAAGTGAGCACTAAGAAAGGATTTTTAATTTCGACCACTCCTTCGAGTACCTCCCATACAAAACATGTCCTGAATTTCAATGTTAGTATTAGTTTTGTAAACTCTACTATCATCTTTAATAAATAAATAAATAAATGTCCTGAATTTATCACTTTACCTCATTCCACCACTCGGCGCCTCATTGTCGCACAAGCTGTGAGTTTGACAGCGACCGAGTTTAAAAAAACAAAACACATGACCCATTCCACTACTGCCGTCTGCACAAGCGATCGCCAGCGAGTTTACAAAAACAAAACACATGCGCTGTGTATGTGTCTCCGTTATTCTCTTTTCTTTTTTGTGCCTTCGACAATTGATTTACGACCCAAGTAGCGTTTGTTGTTGGGCTCACAATGCTTCTTTTTGTTTGTGTCATTGATTTAAAACAAATCAATTAAAGCATAACTTTGTGCGCCCAAAAGAGTTTTGCACACCAGAATATGTTACGGGGGTGGTTTTACCTACATACTTTGTAGTGTTCAACTGAGCCAATAGTACCAGTTGGGTAATTTCCAGCCAGGGATGCCTGCATAGGCGTCCGTAGCTCACACTGTCTGAAGGACAATGCGTACAGAGGATTCAGCGGTCGTGCACTTCTAGCGTTGCTCTGTGCTATGCTCGTCGGATATGGCGTGGGTTGTTGCTTCTTCCCGCTATATGGCGCTACTTGACACGGAAAATAAATATAAGTGCACTTTCTGAAATCTACGATAAATGGTTCAAAAATTGTGTTTGGGCTGTACCCACGTACAAGAAAAGACAGCAGGGTATAAACAGGTTGATGATTAGGGCGGCTGAGGTGTAGATAGCCCCTTTTATTTGTACCCTCCCTACCTTGGTAACTGAATGGAAATTTGTTGGTTACCCCTTATCAAAGACTTTATTTCATTTAGTTCAAATAGTGTACACGCAATATGTCGATTCGGCGACGGCTTCAATATAATTCTACTCAATCATAATTTCGTTTATCTCTACAATTTATTATTCCAAATATATTTTGCATGGTCCATAAGGATTGCATGACGCTACGCGATTTCAAAAGGTAATGACTATAAGCTTGTTTAGAAAATCATATTCATAAATAAAATACAAAACGATATTCTTGCTGATGCAAGTTGAACTCACGAAATTTTAACAGTTTATATTTCAAACTCACAATCCTTCCATCGATGTAACTTCGCCGGGCCCGTTGAAGTTACAGCTGATGCGTTGGCGTTAGTCGACTGTATAAATTAATAAAAACAAGTAAAAACGTTGCAGTCGGACGCAACCGACTGCGATATACTTTGATACCAGTTTACATAGCTGTTTTAAGGATTCCTAGTGCAAATAGTAATATATATGGGCTTTGGGTATAAAAATCAGGCAGAAGGGGTAGGCATGACATATATCTGTGGCGGATGGCACTTTCTATACTCCTACCAAGTTTGGAGACTCTAGCGCAAAAACCGACAAAGATATAGAGGTGGGCGATATAAGTGGGCGTGGAATAAACAATTTTATGCACACCTGTTTCGGATGTTACAACCAATGTTCATTCCAAATTTGGTGACTCTAGCCCAAAAACTAAGAAAGATATAGAGGTGGGCGGTATAAGTGGGAGTGGCATCCAAAACATTGATGCAGATCTGTTACGGATGTCACTAACAATGTTCATACCAAATTTGAAGAGCCTAGCTCGAAAACTGAGAGAGATATAGCGGTGGGCGGTATAAGTGGGCGTGGCATCCAAAATTTGTATGCACACCCGTTACGGATGTCACTACCAATGTTCATACCAAATTTGGTGACTCTAGCTTAAAAACTGACAAAGATACATGCCTTCCGGTTTTTTTAGGGCGGTGGGGCATGTCCCGTTGTTTGGGGGCGTGGCATCCAATGTTTTGATGAATAACTTTGTCAGATGTCGACATCTACCTTCATGTTAATTTTGGTGGCAATAGCTTGAAAACTGTAAAAGATACAGGCATTTTTGTTTATAATTGGAGGGGGGCTGGAGGCGGAACAGGTGGGCGTGGCATCCAAACTTTTGATGCAATTTTTTGGGGAATGTCACCAGCTATCTTGCCATCAAATTTGGTGACTCTAGCTACTAAAATGTGGGATATATAAGTGTTTTATCGATTTGCACTTCGAGGTGTATCGACTTGTTATCGATTTCCCAGGCCCCCTGAGGTCGTAGAGCCCTAGATTTAACACTTTGTCTGACGAAGACATGTACCAAGATATTTGCAAAGTTGCAAGGCTCTAGCTTTAAGGGTGTCGAAAAAAGTTGCGTTCATACGGACGGACGGACGGACGGACAGACGGACAGACACCATGACGGACATTGCACAAACTCAATATACTATGATACCTATGGTATCAAAGTATAAACATTTAAGCGGGAGTTCTACTATTACCAAAGTTTAATACTCATTTATCTTAAAGACAAATTTCAACCGTTCACAATTTTCTGTCGCTGAGAGTTTCGCCCCTTTTTCCTCAAATATAAAACTGTATGCCGCTAAAGTATAGCACTCCTGATCCTTCTCACAATTCCTATAAGACTTTTCCGGATCATTTCGGGGCTTCTTGGACACGCAAATTGGTGCGAGACACTTGACTCGCCGACCTGTGGCACTTATTGAAAGAGAAGCGCGAAAGCTCGATGCACTGACCGGCCGGCGGCGAATAGCTGCTTCTGCCGTTATTGCTACCTCTATACAAAATACAACTGAACGTTAGGTCACTATATTTGATCTAGGAATATATTCAAATCACCTTTCACTTGCTGCTCACGCTGCAAAACACTTGGTACAGTGGGTCGGCAGTATGTAAGCACACGCCTTGCCGATTTTCTTATAACTTTTACTTAGCGTGATTGAAATTCACTATCATATATTTAATTGTACATATGTATGACTTTAACTAGTCTTAAATGACTTTCGTAGTTCCGTTTGCACATGCACTTAGAAAAGAAACCACGCGGCCTTATGATGCGCTTTTATAGCTCTTGTAGTGCACTTGGAGCTCAAATTCTCACAGACTATACACATCTATATAAATCATTATTTCGTCAAATTATATCCGCATATTATCTAACGGATACTTTTAAATTGACATCCGAAAAGTAGGCAATGCTATTTTTTTGTGTTGCAGCTGTGCACTGCAGTGCAGCTAAAACTGCATTCGCCAATTATATTTTTTTGTTCTCAGCTGATGCAGCGCCGTATTATTTCGATTAAAACAAAATTAAAAACAAGTAAGAAGGCTCTAGTCGAGAAATCCCGACTAGGACATACCCTTAACCCCATACGTAACGCGTACAGTCATTTGTGTGTATTTACCCAGTGACCAATATGATCAAAATGCGATATCTCCGGTGTTTCTAAACCGATTTTATTCAAATTTTTCAAATGATCATTATTTTACCAATAGTTTAAAACCCTGTTTTCACAATTTTGAACTTCAAGAATTTTTCGTTATCGATCACATGTGTATATCGGAAACCAGAAGTGTTATCGAAAATTTGAAGGAAACTTGATCTGCCTATGGTTAAGGAGAGCTTAAGTTTTAAATTTGAAGTCTCTAGCTCTTATAGTCTCTGAGATCGGCGCGTTCATACAGACAGACGGACAGACAGACAGACGGACAGACGGACATGGCTAGATCGACTCGGCTGTTGATGCTGATCAAGAATATATATACTTTATGGGGTCGGAGATGCTTCCTTCTGCCTGTTACATACATTTGCACAAAACCATTATACCCTTATTTACCCATTTTATGGGTTAAGGGTATAATAAACACCAAATCATTGACTAATTTAATGATTACGCTAATTACCGACGTAAATACTGTTGGCCTTGAGATCGATAAGTAGATTGCACTCTATCAGTATTTGGTGCAGTATTTTATACGTGACCCCTGGTCATCCAGCTGATTTTTGCCAATTAGCCATGAGGGTTATGCGCCAAAAAGAAAATATAGTTAAAAGAGATTTCCGGAAAACGAATTATCGTCAGCGACCGGATTCACCTACCACGTTCTTTTTGATCTCGATCTCGTGCGATCAAGACGTGTTTGTTGGTGCCTCAAATACTTATATTGTGGAAAGTGCAAAAATTGTGAACTGTACACACCGGCAGAAGACCAGCTTGATTTATTAAAAATCAGTATTGAATAAAAAGTGCCTGTTCTAACAAAGGTAATTAACCCAAAACCTATTCTGAGGCTAAAAACTTATTGGTCGTATTTATTTATTCCTCAGAATGGGCCCTTCCTTACTACTTATTTAATTACCTATCTACTACCAACGAACTTAACCTAGGCTCACCCTAAGTTCACCTTAGGCTCACCCTTGGCTTTAAGCCTTGGCATCGCCTCTGACGTATGTCTATGCCTATGCACAGACTGTGGAGGAGTCTGGTGCCTACCTTTTGACGTGTTTGGGCATACGCATGGTGAGGCACCGCAGCTCTTAAATTCATCGAGCTACGCTTAGCTGCGACAAAGCCAGCATTATTGTCGCCAATTCGGATGCTATCCAAAAGTGCAGTGGATTAGCACTCGTTCAGCCAGTGCTTGCCTTTTTCGTTTCTCGATTGGTGGCCGATCTGACGCACATTCGACCTAACCTTCAAGAGGCATGGAATTTTTGTACCACCGTCAATCCAAGAGCATTGAACAACGATAGCATATCTGCTACAATCTGGTGCGCGTCGACCACGATTCTCCTCTTTGGCTTCTGAGCAGCGAGAGTTCGCTTATTTGGTTATGGAATAACCAGAATGATTGTATCTCTATTGTATTTTTAATTTTTCTATCTTTATATAATATGTATACCATATACTAAAGTCGATATATTTTTAGAACCAAAGTATTGCATATTATTGGCAACTATAATTTTCAACGGCGACTAACTCCTCTTATTAACAACTCTTCAAAATCTAACTGAGAATGAGCTTTTGGCAAACTTCATTTAATCAACAGAAACGGGAACAGCGGCAGAAAGTACTTTCGGCGTTGGAACCAGTGTAAGTCGTTTACGTGCAACAAGCAGAGTAAGTCAAGCTCCGTCTCAAAAAGAGAAAAATGCAGAATTTTGTAAGAGGTTAAAGCCCTCGTTTCGCGCGCAGGCTAATCTTCTCCTTGGCGCTTGTTTAAGCCACTCATCATACTTATAATTGCCAATAATAATTGCTAACAAAGCTTCCCTTAATTTCCCTTTTCGGTTTAAGCCGCAATGCTCCACATTTTTTTTATTAGCCATTGTATACTTCGCTCTAACTATTTTCAAAAGAATTACATATGAACTTGTTAAATGAATTATTTACATATAAAATCACTTATATATTATATCTATATTCTGAGTACTATGTTACTTTTCTATAATGTTAACTTTTAGTTGTATACTCTTAAAAATGAATTATTATTAAACCCTTTTTGAAATGGAGTCATGCATCGTCGTAGTCATTTAGTTCAGTAGCCAGTTTTAGGGATCACCGGTCTAAGCTGGACCTGCGGCAATTGGTGATCATGGATGGGTGGGCAATAGCTGACGCTATCAACATCAGCGCAGCCAATGGCTAGCATCTGAACCAAGGAGACATTCTCATCGCTACGCAATCTTATATTTAGTCTTTTACTTCTTTTTAATCACCTGACTGTCCGCTATCTACCTTCTCCTCAGAATCGATGCTCAAAACAGCACGCGAATTATAAATTCGAAAGTTATTATGACGTGAGCGTGTGTCACTGCGGTATCCATTTTTAAACCCCCCCTACGCCGACATCGCTTGAGCCGGAACCAGCGCGTGCTCCGCTTCGTCGACACCAACCCCATCTGCTCGCCAACTGATCAGCTTCGTTGCATGCTACACTCTACTCATAAGAAAAAGGTACAAAGCGAAATTGGCCTACGTGCAGTTTTACTTCCAGATATTGGAAGGACATAACTGTGCTTGATCTGCCTATTGCTGGTTCTATGCTCATTCGTTTGCTCACTTATTGTCAAATATATACTACACACACGCAATCATGTGGGACTGCGGTCGCTGAGAGCGCTCTCATACAGAGAAATATGTTAACAGTGAAATATGTTAAGTCTTACATGTACTCAAAATATACAGACGCAAACTTATTTATGTTACTGGAACTGGCCACTACAGCGCAGATACTGAGACGAGAGTCCCATCTCGATAATTATTATCTGAAAAAGGGTCAGTTCTCTGTACTTGACTCTAGCATTTTATGTCTTTCAGGTGGTATACGCCTATAGACTTGCCTCGTTCATTTGCTACCTCGTAATATCGCATTGGAATATTGTGCTCAGCAATCGCTGCAGCAAACATCAATTCGGCCTTCTTCACGGAGGCAGATAGTGAGTGTTCCGCGTCTTTGAAATGCGCATCAATCTAAAAAAAATTTGCAAGTTGCAACTCGTAATGAAAAACAGAAATAAAATGTTCATTTAACTTTTGCATTCTAAACGTAAACAAACGTCAAACACCATCACCATGAGTAAGAAAGAGACAAAACATGTTTGATCGCTTTTCAGCCAGTTGTTGATACTGATCAAGAATATATACACTTTATGTGGTCGGAGGTGTCTCTTTCTGCTTACATACATTTGCACAAAGTTATAATACTTCGTACCTATGGTACGTGGTATAAAAAGCATATAAGGAACTCACCTTTGACTTTCCACAGAAGAATTTCATTTTATTTATATGTTTCTGGGTAGCCGCGTGTTGTTTTATTGACGCCAGTCTGCTCACTATATTGCACTCGCATGCCTTACAAAAGGCATCCATTTTATTGGCGCTCCTGCCAAGCCATTTTTTATTTTCGGGGATGGTCTCCCACTCATCACGATATTTTTGTTTGCTCATAGTCTTCTTAAATTAATTACCAATTACCAGGAGTCACAAAATCAACGAAATCATTTGTAAAAGTGTGGCCAAACAAAAAATACCATAAAATACCATAAAATCGAGCAAAAAGATCACTATATACCAATATACCATAAATTTACAATTGAACAAAATCTGAGCTGATTATATACCAAAAAGTATATAAAATACCATATTCGGTCACGCTGCTGACCGACTACGCAAATTATAAGATCTAGCGTTAGCGTCATGAGCTTGCGCTATATTGGTTTTAGCTTCGGCGCGTGCCAATGACTCAGATGCACTGAGCATTGTGTCATCAGTCAATAGTTTTAATTTTCTAAGGAGCTCATAGTCGTTGCCGTTAATTATCATAATTAATTAATTGTCATCAGTCAATAGTTTTAATTTTCTAAGGAGCTCATAGTCGTTGCCGTTAATTATCATATTTTGTCCGAAACATAAATAGTACGGAGAAAATCCTGTGCTACGATGTAAACTAGAACGCAATGATGCGCTAATTTCGTTCAGGTTTCGGTCCCAATTCGTATGATCTGTGCCGACGTATGCGCGAATAGCTGCTAGAACAGATCGATTGAGGCGTTCATTAGCGTTTGCCTGCGGAGAGTACACTGCTGTGCACACCTGCGAAACACCGAATCGAGTGAGAAAAGCTTTAAAATAACTAAAGATCTAAACTGCGAACTGTTGTCCGTTAGAATTGACTCAGGGACCCCGAACGTAAAGAAGACATAATTTTTTAGAAACTCACAGATGCGATTACTCGTAAATTTCTTTAATGAGTGCAAAAAGTGAAACTTCGTATTATGATCGACAATGATCAAAAGACCTATGTTGCCATTTTTCGACATTGGGTATGGTCCAAGCAGATCCATATAGAATTTCTGGAATGGTCTCTCTGAGGTAACTGGCTTTCCCATTGGTGGTCTAAGAACGACGTTAGGGCTCTTAGTTGACTTACATATAGAACAACTAGATATGTATCTACGTATTTGTGTGACCATACCTGGCCAGAATTAATATCGCTCTAGCTTCTCCACCATTTTTCCCATGCCCAAGTGAGCTGAGTCAGGAGGATTATGTGCACGAATCATAGCTTCTGTTCTCATATTCTCTGGAACCCAAAGTTTCCAAGATTCGGCTTCCTGCAGAGCATCACCTTCACTGTGCTCTGTCCGCTTATACACCATATTATCGACTATCTTAAGGTCAGGGAGTCTAGTTTGATTTTCGCGAATCCTGCATATCAAGTCTACATACTCTGGTGATTTAAATTCGTTCGAAGCTAAGTCGATAATCGGTCCAACATCTGATAACTCACTAATTGCGATTTCATCTCTTCGAGACAAGGCATCGGCTACAATATTCTGTGAACAGCTATGATGCTTAATTACGAAAGAAAAGCCTTGTAATCTAATCAACCAGCGAGCTAAACGTCCAGATAAATCTTTTTGCTTCATTAGCCACTGTAGTGAAGCGTGATCAGTGACCACAATAAAATCTTGCCCTTCTATGTAGGCTCTGAATTTCTTTATGCCCTTGATAACTGCTAAACATTCGAGCTCTGTAACTGAATAGTTACGTTGCGCCTTCGACAATTTCTCAGACATATTAGCAATGGGCATCTCGATGCCGTCGTCACTCTCTTGTGCTAAGGCACAGCCTAAACCATACAGACTTGCATCGCATAATAATACAAACGGTTTCGAGAAATTTGGAGTCTGCAAAATTGGTGCAGATGTTAATTTCGATTTCAACAACCTAAATGCTACTTCTGACTCACGATTCCAGTCGAATGTCTAACTCTTTTTTAAAAGCTCAGTCAACGGAAGGGTAATATGTGCGTAATTTTCCACAAAACGTGTATACCATCCGGAAAGTCCCAAGAATCTCCTCAACTGTTTTACGCTTCGGGGCGCTGGAAAATTATTTATGGCGTCTACTTTATTTGGATCGACTTTCAGTTCTCCTTTTCTGATAATAAGACCAAGGTATTTAATTTCTTTCATGCAAAACTTTGACTTAGCAATATTAATTGTTAAGTTAGCTTTTCGCAAATACATAGCTATTTCTTCTAGTACTTGCATGTGAGAAAGAAAATCGTCCGACAAAACCAAGAGAACATCTATATAGACAAATACTCTCGTTCGTAGGCTGGCTGGTATCACTTGATCCATTAGTCTTACTAACGTCTGCGCTGCATTACATAAACCGAAAGGCATTACCTTGTACTGATACAGCGGTCCATTTGGTATCGTAAACGCGGTATATGGTCTAGACTTTTCTTCCAGCGGAATTTGCCAGAAAGCATGTTTCATATCGAGTGATAAGCCGTGCTGGCGGCAATCTGCTTAGAATGCCATCAACGTGCAGTAATGGGTAAGCGTCTTTCAGGGTCAGCTTATTTACTTCTCTCGAATCTAAACATAATCGGACTTTTTCTCCCCGTTTGACGAGAAAGAAATTGCTACTCCACGGACTCTTAGACTCTTCGATAACTCCTAAAGCTAACATATTTTCAATCTCTGCAAACATTTCCTTTTCCTTAGCGGGTGATACAGGCCAATGACGTTGTTTGATTGGCCTGGCATTGCCAACGTCAATGCTGTGCTCTATCACATGCGTTCGCCCTAAGCCTTCTGTCTCATAGGATGGAAACTTGCTTTTGGCGGAAAGTAATATCTTCTGCTGTTCAGTGGAAAGGGTATGCTTTTGTGGAATCTCTTCGGTATCATCGTCCCGACCTACGTCAAGTTCGCTGACAAACTCTGATTTTGTCATGATACTATTCAACAAACCAAATTCTTTCCAAAAATCGATGCCTAAATAAAGGTCTTGCTTCAAATCTGGGATTAAGAAAAATGTCATAGCCTTCGTACAGTCCTGGTACGTAATGTTTATGCGAAGTCTGCCTATCACCGGGCATTTTGTACCACTGGCCGTTACAATGTTTCCCGAACATGTTCGGAATTGAGGATGTGTTTTAAGTTCTGTCGCTGCAGTGTTACCAATGCAACTAATTGTCGCGCCTGAATTCGGGTCGTTGACCGTTTAGGTTCTCGCTGCCACGCCCAACCACTAACGTCACCGAAGATACGCTGTCTTGCTTTTATGTATTGAGCTGCTCTTATATGATATGGCTGGTGTTCATTTGTTTTCGTCCTTGAATAACTAACTAATAATCTGCTTTGTTTACTCAGATCCGAATCCGCAGAAAGATCGGTCTGTGTACTGACATCGGATTTTAGTGTTTCGGATGCGACAGATAGACTTTGGCTGTCGCATCCCCCTGACGATTTTCCGTCGGATTACATATCGGACATTTGGGCTTGTAGGTGTCCTTCGCTCCACATCCGTAACAAAAGATACTGCGTGTTTCAAAACATTCGTCAAAACGATATCCTAATTTTTCGCAGTTCCAACACTTAATTTGTTTGCGCTGAAACTTCAGCTTGCTCAGATTCGTTTAAATCTTCAGCAATTTGAAATATGCCTGCTCGTTGAGTGGGATTATTCTTACTATACTGAGATCTGACTTGTTTGTTAAACTGTTCGTGTGTACGAATTTCTGCTCTCAAGCGTGCTAACGTGTTTATACCTAAATGCATTAACTCATATCTCAGTGCCGGTTTTGAATGGCGAATGAGTAAATGTACTAACGCTTCTTCAGAGATCTCACATTTCAAACGGGCTACTAATCTTTCAACTTCAAATTGATATTCTTCAAAGGATTCTTTATCACCTTGACGCCTGCTGTTAATGGATTCCCAAGTATCCATATCAGTATCGATGTTCTTGAACTTTTCTCTAAATTCTCTGCAGAACTCAGTCCAGGTAAACTGTCTGTACGATCGGTGAAATTTCCAGAACCACTCGTTGGCTTTACCAACAAAGAACAAATGTAAATGGTCACATAATGTTTGATTATCTAAATTCAAATTCTGCTGCGCCAAAGCTAGTACCCTGTTTAAAAATTCTTTAGCCTGGACACCGTCTCTAGCTCCATCAAATTTAATGTGCCAGCTTTGTATAATATTCGGTACTTTCTCAGGCTGAACCGAACTACGAGTTCTACCTTGACTGATCGGGTAACTATTCTGGTCTGAGCTTGAACGTCTGTTGATATTATTTAGTCCAAGCGAAGGCTGCTGAACAAAAGCTGCTCTAGCTGTTTCGGTTTCTAAGTGCTGCCTGTTGCTACCTAAATGTACGTTAGACAACTGGGTTTGTATAAAAGCTGTTAGAGTCTGAATCAGCTGTTGCTGTTGAGTCTGCATTGCTTCCTGTACCATCTGACTTATTTCTGTGGCGCTTATGGGTCTCGAATAATCCACTGGGTTATTTGGCACACTTGTTGTGCTGTTATTCGGCTCTTCTTGTCACGCCTCTACGAAAGCTCGTAATACCTCCTCTACTACTTCTACCTCTGCTTCTACCTCGAGATGCGGCTTTACTTGTACTAGGTCCTGCGTTGTCTATTGCTATGTCTCGATCTTGTTGCGACGCTAGCAGTTTAGCTTGTAAGTTACTACCACCTGAAGGTAATTGTTGCAATGAGCATGGCTGTTGACACGTAGAACAACAGTCAGACTGCTGCAAGTTTTGGGATATGCAATGCCGGTAAAATTCGTGTCCGCATGGCGACACAGCGGAAAGATTAAGAGAACTTATGGCCTGCTGACAAATACCACATAGCGTTTCTTGCCTGCTACTAATATCAACTAAATTTTCAGTACTACGTCGAACTGACATTGTTAATAAATCAATTTACTTTTTTCTTCTTGTTTTGTAATTCTTTGTCCGTCACCTTTCAACCATATGCGGGTTATACTTTTTGATCATCAACTTGCTTTACTACTACTGCTGCTAAAAACTGAATTTAAATGTTGCTGTTTCTGCTTCAGCTCAGTTTGTGTGTATTGGTCATGTACCGAAGTCTTTTCGGTGACTGCAATTCCTAATACACCGCACTGGCCATTCACAGTTGTTTTTATAAGTTACTTAAAATGTTGTAAACGATGAGCTGCGCACTAGTCGATTGATCTGAAAGCTCTCGAATCAAGATCGCAAATTCATAGTGTCGAGGATCTCAATCGCCCAGTAACAATATCATTTAACTGTGTAGTTATTTTATACTCTGAAGGTTACTCCTGAAGTAAGCTTCGCTTTTGGTCGACCAATCCGTAAGTACTCGAATTGAAGTCGCTATTCCAGAAAACGAGATTCTCAAAATCATTAACGTAATCTCAAACTAAGAAAATTGTTGGATTATAAAAATGCAAAGCTTGTAATTTAATGGATGGATTTACAGAGCAGTGGTGAGTTCGACTCTTTGGGGCGACTCTTTTCATAAACATGAAAAGGTGCTGACTACTAAATGTATTCGAATCGGCTCATTGGGGTGGTCTCTTGTTCACTATAATCTCTGCCCCACGTTTTGGCGCCAATTTATTATACCCTTAACCCATAAAATGGGTTAATAAGGGTATAATGGTTTTGTGCAAATGTATGTAACAGACAGAAGGAAGCATCTCCGACCCTATAAAGTATATATATTCTTGATCAGCATCAACAGCCGAGTCGATCTAGCCATGTCTGTCTGTCCGTCTGTCCGTCTGTCCGTCTGTCTGTCTGTCTGTATGAACGCGCCGATCTCAGAGACTATAAGAGCTAGAGACTTCAAATTTGAAACTTAAGATCTCCTATTTCATAAGCAGATCAAGTTTGTTTCGAATTATCGATAGCACTTCTGGTTTCCGATATACACATGTGATCGATAACAACAAAATAATGAATTTTTAAATTCTGAAATCTGAAATAAGGTTTGAAACTATGGATAAAATAATGAACATTTAAAAAAATTTGATTAAAATCGGTTAAGAAACACCAGAGATATCGCAGTTTGAAGTTTGGTTATATTGGTCACTGAATAAATACACACAAGTTACTGTAAGCATTACCTATCGGGTTAAGGGTATTTCCTAGTCGGGATTTCTCGACTAGAGCCTTCTTACTTGTTTTTATTTAGTGTTCAACTGAGCTAATAGTACCAGTTGGGTAATTAACAGCCAAGGATGCCTGCATAGGCATCCGTAGCTCACACTGTCTGAAGGACAATGCGTACAGAGGATTCAGCGGTCGTGCACTTCTAGCGTTGCTCTGTGCTATGCTCGTCGGATATGGCGTGGGTTGTTGCTTCTTCCCGCTATATGGCGCTACTTGACACGGAAAATAAATATAAGTGCACTTTCTGAAATCTACGATAAATGGTTCAAAAATTATGTTTGGGCTGTACCATACCTGTTAAGTAGTGATTACTAATTGTAGTCAATAGTAGTTAAATTATTTTAGTTGAAAAGTTGAACTAGTCATTACATTACGACTATTTTTGATTTTACACAACTATATAATGATTACGATTAGAAAAAATCAAAAATAATCTAAAACTATCACAAATTATCAAAATAATCAAAATAATCAGAAATAATCAAATTATTTTTTTTGATTATTTTCGATTGTTTTTATTATTTTGATTGTTTTTGATTTTTTTGACTATTTGCGACTATTTTTGACCAATTGTGACTATGTTTCACTAAAAAAATGTACAAATTATTCCAACATAGTTTAATACTTAAACAACAACACCTAAGAGTCTGAAACTTTACAAATTATCAAAATAATCAAAAATAATCTAAAAAATCAGAATAAATAACAAAAATAATTCAAAATAATCAAAAAAAACCAAATAATCATTTTGATTATTTTTTTTATATTTTATTATTTTTTTTAATTTTTTTATAATTATATATTTTTTTAGACTATTTTTGATTTTTTGTAATCGTAATCATTTATTATTATTATTTGGGGTGAATGCACTGCGACCTAAAAAGTATACTCTTCTTTATTGGGTCGATGTTTTCTAAATCACTAAGTTGTATAATATGTCTTCCTAGGAGACGACTTCTTTTCCTTATTAAGGCTACACATTCTGCTATGATGTGCAGGGAGGATTCTTCCTCCATTTCGCAGAATCTGCACATTCCGCTTCTGGTTATGCCCAGCTTTGCTAGGTGACTTCTTAGTCTACAGTGTCCTGTCAGGAGACCAGTGAGTATCCTAAGTCTATTCTTTCCCATAGATATCAGAAGCTTAAACCTCTTTAGGTTATAGCTACCCAAGAGAAGCTTTGCTTGTCTGAGTCCAGGTGTCTCTGCCCAGCTCATTTCCCGCATAAGCCTCTCTTCATTCCTAAGCTCCTGCCGTATCGTGCTTCTCCCTACCCCACAGTACGGCTCGGGTCCTATAAGGGGTGTCGCAGCTCCCCTCCTTGCTTGCTTATCTGCCTCTTCGTTCCCCGCTATATTAACGTGTCCCGGGACCCACCTTAAGGCAAGCCTATTCTGTGATCCCAGGGTGTTTAGCTTGGTTTGCACTTCGCGAACAGTTTTTGACCTGATTTCGGTCTTACTAAGTGCCAATAATGCTGCTTGGCTATCCGATAGGATGGCTATCTCCCTGTTTTGATAATTGCGCTTTAAATTAGAGTCCACACACCTCCCTATTGCACACACCTCAGCTTGGAATATGCTAGTGTGCTTGCCCAGGGATTCGAAATAAGTGAGCCGTGGGCCTACCACACCAAGGCCGGAGCCTTGGTGAGTCAGGGATCCATCAGTGTACCACTTTATGGTGTGTGGTTTCATTTTGTGGACCTCTTCTTCAGATGTCCACTCATTTTTGTTACATAGGTGAACTTGAAATTTCTGCACGAACATGTGTTCGGCTTTCATTTCGTCCCTTGGCTGTGCCAGAAGGGGAATTTCACCCGATAGCAAATCCACCTCTGTCTGACTAAGAATGTGCCCCCTCCCTACTCCTTCTGCGGACATTCTTAAGAGGGTTGCTTTCTGTTGTAGCCTTATTGTGTGGTGAAGTGGCGTGAACTCCAAAAGAACCTCAAGTGCTGATGTTGGACAAGTCCTCATCGCTCCAGTGATTCCAACACAGGCCATTCTTTGCAACTTTTGTAGTTGCTTTTGCACAGTGATTTGCTGTGCCTTATCCCCTACGCAATCGCTACGTATGTGAGCATGGGCCTCACAACCATGAGATAAAGCCATCTTAATATTGTTGGCGATGTTCCCCATGATTTCCCAGCTATTCTACGACAGGTATAAAGTGCTCTGCAGCACTTTGCGATCGTATTTTGAATATGGGTTCCAAAATTTAGTTTGCAGTCAAAAGTGACCCCAAGGTATTTAACCTCCTTGCTTGTTTCTATTGGACTCCCAGCGAGCCTAATTTCCCTCATCCTTAGTAACTTATATCTTCTGGTAAATGGAACGATGATGGTTTTTGTGGGGTTGAGGTTAAGGCCAACTTCCAAACACCAATCTGCGTGATCCTAATTCCCAGTTGAACAATGTACAGAGTTTCTTCGTACTTGCCCCTGGCTATTATCACAATGTCGTCGGCATAACCCTGACACTGGATACCCCTGCTGGCAAGTCTACCTAACAGCTCATCAACTAGTATGCTCCACAAGAGTGGTGATAAGACACCCCCCTGTGGACAGCCCCTTGTGGTCGTAACTGTTAGTGTACTATCCTGTATGGATGCCGTAGCCTGTCTAGTTTTTAGTAGGGATGAGACCCATCTGCTAGTCGTAGGGTCCAGGCCTCTTCTATTCAGGGTAGCTCTGACTGCATCATGTGACGTGTTGTCAAATGCTCCCTCAATGTCTAAAAAGGCACAGACTGCTACTTCTTTGTTTACTATCGCCGAGCGTAAGCTACGGTGCAATTCATATAGTGCCGTGTCCGTAGATCTACCTGCCCTATATGCATGCTGTGTCGTCTGCAGTGGGTTCTGCATAAGCAGCGTGCTCCTGATGTTGTGGTCCACTATCTTCTCCAACGTTTTCAACAAAAACGATGTCAAGCTAATGGGTCTGAAGGACTTTGGGTTGGTGATGTCTGTCTTCCCTGCTTTGGGGATGAAGACCACCCCTAGCTCTACTCCATGTGCTTGGTATATGACCAAGTGCTAGGCTACTAATCATAATTTTCCTCAGGGCGGGTAGGAGTTTCACCTGTCCTTGCTGAAGGAATGCGGGTGATATACCATCCAGACCAGGAGATTTGTACGGTTGGAAAGTTCCAATCGCCCATTTAATTTTCTCCAAAGTAACCATTGACTTGGCAGATGCCCAGTCGGAGATGGTCGGTCTGTGTTGTTCCTCTGTTTCAAGTACTACACTCTGTTGCCAAGGGATACACCCTGGGAAGTGAGTCTCGAACAGAAGCTCTAACTTTTGCATGTTGCCTGTCGTAAAGCTGTTGTCCCTACGTTTCAAGGCTAGATTCGCCTCCGGCGCCCGCTTTGATAAGGCTCTATGGAGCCGGGCACCCTCATTTGTGCTTGCTATGCTTTCGCAAAAGTCCCTATAGTTCTTGCGTTTGGCCTTCCTAATCTCCTTGCTGTAGGAGGTGAGGCTTTCACGGTATGTGTCCCATGATCTATCTCTCTTGGCTTTGTTAAAGAGATAGCGGGTGGTTAAGCGCAGTCTTTCAAGACTGTCATTCCACCATGGGGCATCTTTCTCTCTACGCGCCTTTCCCAACGGGCAGCTTTTTTCAAATGCATTATAAATGCCACTACTCAGATTTTCCACAACCCTGTCTAACTCGCCTATGCGTCTGGGTGTTCCAGAGATTCCTGTCACCAGATTCAGCTCTAGGGTCGACCTAAACTTTTCCCAGTCTGTTTTCCTTGGGTTGCGGGTTGGAGCACTACTATCCGTATTAACCTGAAGCTTAAAAGGATGATCTTATGATCCGACATGGATTCCTCTGGAGAGACATGCCACTCCCTGAGGTGTGGTGTTAGACACCGACTAATCATGGTGATGTCCAGCACCTCTTCTCTAACTCTAGTTACGAAAGTCGGTGTAGATCCGACATTTCCTATTTCTAAGTCATATCTGAATATAAAGTCTGTGAGGTACTCACCTTGCGTTGATATCGCTACTTCCCCATATAGTATGGTGCGCATTGGCATCACAGCCAATGACCAATGGCATCTTCTCCTTTTTACAATACTCCGCCAGCCTCTCAATCTCCGGTGGTGGGCACGCCACATCACCCGCGAAGTAGGCCGATGCCACAATCATAGGGGGGGCGTTACCGTTTGCCTTCAAGGCGATTGGCACGCAGTCCCTAGTGAGGAATTCTGAAAGAATTGAATAATCAATATATTTCCTTACCATGATACATGCTCTAGGCATTGGATCTCTTTGATCCCATACTACCTTTGACACGGCGGTATACAGGCCATTAATGCCACCGTTGACCCATGGATCCTGTATGAGGGCTAGCCCAAGATGTTGTGTGAAAAACGTCCTGGCTAAGACAGCCGAAGCTGCCTTAGCTTTATGGAGGTTTATCTGGGCTAGCCCGGTAGTGGTGACGCCTGTTGTCACCATTACTCTACGATCGCCTTCTTTACTGGTGGTGTAGGAGGGGAGTCACCCTCACCACCGCTGCCCGTCATCGTCACGTCAGCTTCATCTCCTTCCGTTTCCTTCGCCAGTTCCTCTGCCAGTTCCTGGGACGACATGGGTTCCCCAAGGTCCATCCCTTCCAGCACATCCTTGACGAGCGTCTGGTCTGCCAGGTCTTCATCTTCAGCCAAGTCTTCCGATGGGTCGGTACGACCTGCCTGGTGGACGCTCGGTTCGGTGGCTGTGGGAGGGGGGTACCACTTCTGGTGGCTTTGGTGCAGCTGGGGCGGCAGTGTCCTTTTTGCCAGCAGTTTTCTTGAGACCGCTGACCGGAATAGTTCCGTAGCGGAATGCTACTTGGTGGCCCCTGGCCACTATTGCGTCCTTTGACACCTCGTCTATCCCTATTACCAATAGGGCGCCTCCATTCTCTGTCCTCCTTGAGAGCACCTTCCATGCACTGGTCTCGATCCCGTTCTGATTCCTCAGCAGAATCAACAAGGACTCGGTAGACCGATCCGCGCTTCTGGGACAGTACAGCGTGATGTTGTGGGGTGACGGAATGTCACCACCCACCTTACAGTCGAGTGGAGCTCCTTTCCACGACTTTAGCCTCGACACCGCAGTCTTGAGGAATTCCGCGGAGTGCTCGTCCGAGCATTCGATCACTAGGTGACCCACCCTGAAGTGAATTCCCGCGAACTCCACTGCGGTGCCCCATCCACTGATGATAAGTTCGTCAAGGATGGCCTCCTCCAATGCGGACAAGTCCCCGTGACTGAGCATTACCTGGGGATACTCCACAGGCAACACGGCCACCTTGACTCGTTTTGTCATCGCCGCGTACGACGATCGAGCCTCGGTGGACACTGTAGAGGAAGGCTTCTCTACTGAAGTAGCGACGGCGGCTGCCTTCGACGTACTCGGACGCTCCTCTGGACATACCCTTTTGGGAGTGTCAGCAGGAGGCGTCAGAGTATTGTTAAGGCGTTTGGGGGCTGGTCCCCTTGCCTGCTCCGTCGTCTGCCTATTGGCCGTTGCCATACTTCGGGCCTCAGCAGGGGGAAATCCCTGCTGAAGGTACCTTAGGTACCATTTAACCCTTGAGCCGCACAGACCCATCCTGTTTGGGTCGTCTACGCCTCCCGGCTCTCCACGTTTTGGCAGCTCCGCCTTCTGCTGCCGCTGGTGTGCACCTTGCCGCCGGACCGCATTTAGGGCATTCTTTTACAAATGCCAGAATGTCTGCTGTACTAAGAGTAGTGGAAATGTTGCTAAATCCACTAACTGTAGGTGTTATGGGGGTTGAGTTGTTACCGGAAGAGTTGCCAGAGTCCATTGTAATTGGTTGAGTATGAGGAATTTCGGGAATTTCTGTAATTACAGAGAGTTGGGTTCGTCTGCTACTAGTAGCCCTGGTTGTTCTTGGTTGAGTTGTATGAACTCCTAGTACAGATCTTGTTGTTTTTCTTATAGTCTGAGTAAGCTTTTTATACTTTGATACCAAAGGTATCATAGTATATTGGGTTTGTGCAATGTCCGTCATGGTGTCTGTCCGTCCGTCTGTCCGTCTGTCCGTCTGTCCGTCCGTCCGTCCGTCTGTATGAACGCAACTTTTTTCGACACCCTTAAAGCTATAACCTTGTAACTTTGCAAATATCTTGGTACATGTCTTCGTCAGACAAAGTGTTAAATTTGGGGCTCTACGACCTCAGGGGGCCCGAGAAATCGATAACAAGTCGATACACCTCGATGTGCAAATCGATAAAACACAAATATATCCCACATTTTAGCAGCTAGAGTCACCAAATTTGATGGCAAGATAGCTGATAACATTTCTCAAAAAACTGCATTAAAAGTTTGGATGCCACGCCCACCTATTTCGCCCCCAGCCCCCCTCCAATTATAAACAAAAATGCCTGTATCTTCTACAGTTTTGAAGCTATAGCCACCAAAATTGACATGAAGGTAGATACTGACATCTGACAAAGTTATGCATCAAAACATTGGATGCCACGCCCCCAAAAAACAGGATATGCCCCACCGCCCTAAAAAAAACCGGAAGGCATGTATCTTCGCCAGTTTTTAAGCTAGAGTCACCAAATTTGGTATGAACATTTGTAGTGACATCCGTAGCAGGTGTACATCAATGTTTTGGATGCCACGCCCACTTTTTCCGCCCACCGCTATATCTCTCTCAGTTTTTGAGCTAGGCTCTTCAAATTTGGTATGAACATTGTTAGTGGCATCCGTAACAGATCTGCATCAATGTTTTGGATACCACGCCCACTTATACCGCCCACCTCTATATCTTTGTCAGTTGTTGAGCTAGAGTCTCCAATTTTATACCCAAAACCCTCATATATTAGTATTTGCACTCAGAATCCTTAACACAGCTATGTGAACTGGTATCAAAGTATATCGCAGTCGGTTGCGTCCGACTGCAACGTTTTTACTTGTTTGACATCGAATTGTGTGGTATTAACAATGAACAATCTTTTAAATATATATATACATATAAATATGTATGTATTATATATACTTTAGAAAAAGTTATTTATCTTTTTGGTATGTGTTTGCTAAGTAAAACTTTATATATATATTATTTTTGAATATTTGTTGTGTTAAATTCGTGTGTACTTTTGTGTTTGTTTCTTAAATGTATATATGTGAGTTTGTCTTAAGTTTTTAATTTTTTATTTTTTTTTATTTTTATATATGTATTTGTGTTTTTGTGGAAGTGTGTGTTCTTATATAGTATTAGTGTTGTTGTTTGGTTTTGGTTGGTGTTTGTTGCTTTTCGATATTTCTGTAATACACATAATACAGTGATATTAATACGTGTACATTTTTGGTATAAATTTTATTTATTATAGAAGAGCAAATATATGTTCGTATATAGTTTTATTAAAAGAAATGTATATTTGTTGTTTTTTTTTTTTTTTTTTTTTATTTTTATATACATATATACTCGCTTATTTGTGAACGTTTGGTTCACTAAAATTGTAGTTGAAGTAAGATCTCAATGAATGTGTATGTACGTCGCAGCGATAATTGTGTTTGTAAGCAAAGTTTAGTTGTTATATTTGTGTGTTTGGCAGTTGTAAAATTTCATTTCTTGGGTAGGTAATTATTTGTCTGTGTGAACTCGTGTAAATGTTAATCAGCGATTGATTTCGTTTACACACTGAGTGCACTGACAAAATTGTTGGTAGAATTTGTATATATATGTTTTTTGTTGTTTCGTGTATATTTTTGTTTTTGTATGTATATATATTTTTGTTTTCGAAACGATTCAAATACTACACTTGGCCTCACTGTTGGTTTCGGCAGCGAATGATCAGCGATTGATTTCGCGCAAATGTATACGTATGTATGTTTCGTTTATTGTTTGTCTGCATGTAATTGCATAAATGTTACTCAGCGATTGAAAACATTTAATACAAAGTACACTGACAAAATTGTGGGTAAAATTTGTAGATGTGTATATTTTGTTGTTTCATGTATATTTTGTTGTATATATTTTTTTTTTTGAAACGATTTAAATACGACACTTGGTCTCACTCTTAGTTGCGGCAGCGAATGATCAGCGATTGATTTCGCGCAAATGTATACGTATTTTTTAATTATGAAATTTCGTTTTTGCTTGTTTTACACATAACACACATTTTGTTGGGGATTGGTTTTAGTTGTTACTTTGCATACACTTTTTATTTTTGCTGTTGCGAATAGACATTCTTTGTTGAGAATCTTTACGAGTGGTTTACATATAATTTTTCTTTTCGATTTTTTTTTTTTATATACTTTACATATTTTTGCACTTTCACATTACTTACAATAATGTTAGAAAGAGAATGGTAAACATTCTGTTTACCGGCTGCGCCAGTTACCTCTCCGGAGCCAGATGAGTTGAGGGAACGATGTTGTATCTGTTATTTTGTGTGATATTGCCTTGTGTTTTCCTTGTAAGTTTTGTGAAGGAGCGAGAATTAAAAAGTAAGACTGATGTGTTCTGTTGCCAAACTCGGACTGATTTTATATTTTGACTCTTGGTCTCACTTAACCTAAGTACAGTAAGTATATAGAGAAATGTATATATAATGTATGTGTGTCAGGCACACATGCTGCTGACACAATAACTTCGCCTAAGCACGAAGAGAAGTATGAAATAGGAACCGTCACTTCAGCGGCAAATATGCTGAGTCGGTTTTGTCGGCGGATGTTTACACATGTGTAGGCGGCGAGTTGGTCGCCGCTGTGTTGCAACTTTGTAGTCGCTGAGTTGCAACTAAGTGGTTGCTGGGGTGGTCGTTGACCACTTGAAACTGTGTCACTCGTGTGTGGCATTTAGTATATACGTATTTAGTCCATGTGCTGATGAGTGACGACAAATGTGCATCACATGTTGATGCGAGGGGGTTTGAGGGAGGGGAAATATAGGATACCGATGGATCGGTAACTCGTGCATTAACCAATATTTGCACTTGCATTTTTGTTAATATATATGTATGTACTAAATAATAAAAAATGCACGTAAATACATGTGTATGTATGTACATATGTGCATTTGCAACACCAACTAAAGTTACAAATGTCAGTTTGAAAATTATATAAAAACAACAATGGCAATAGGTATTTGTGTGTTAAGTTTTGTTTGATAATTAGCAAGTATGTAGGTAAAACCACTCGCGTAACATATTCTGGTGTACAAAAACAAATTATGTTTTAATTGATTTGTTTTAAATCAATGATACCAACAAAAAGAAGCATTGCGAGCCCAACAACAACACTTACTAACAACAACAACAAATGCTACTTGATTCGAAAAGCAATTGTCAAAGGCACAAAGAAGAAAAGAGAATAACGGAGACACATGTTTTGTTTTTGTAAATTCGGCCGCAATAGCTTGTGCGCAGACGGCAGTAGTGGAATGGGTCATGTGTTTTGTTTTTGTACACTCGGCGGCATTGAAACTCACAGCTTGTGCGACAATGAGGCGCCAGAGTGGTGGAATGAGGTAAAGTGATTAATACAATAAATTGATTTGTTTGGGAGGTACTCGAAGGAGTGGTCCAAATTAAAAATCCTTTTATAGTGCTCACTTTCACCGAGAATAGAATATTTTGTGAAAATTTCAGCCTTCTAGCTCTTATCGTTTAGGCTGTGGGCCTCTCAACAATCAGTCGGTCAGTCAGTCAGTCAGGACAAACTATTTTATATACTACTAGTAAGTGCTCCGCTTGCTTCGCTGCGCCGATAGTTTATACAAAATTTTAGCAATATCTATAAAATAAATAAGTTAGAAAATGTATAACAACATATAAAAGCAAAGTATTTAATATTCTGTTTTCCACGCCACCATTGAGGTAGAGATTCAGACGCATCATTTTATTTTGATACCAAAGGTATCATAGTATATTGGGTTTGTGCAATGTCCGTCATGGTGTCTGTCCCAACCCAACTTTTTTTGACACTCTTAAAGCTAGAGCGTTGTAACTTTGCAAATATCTTTGTACATACTTTCGTCAGACAATGTGTTAAATTTGGCTCTACGGCCTCAAGGCCTCAAAATCGATAACAAATCGATACACCTCGATGTGCAAATCGATGAAACACATATATATCTCACATTTTAGCAGCTAGAGTCACCAAATTTGGGGGCAAGATAGCCGATAATATTCCTCAAAAACTGCATCGAAAGCTTAGATGCCACGCCCATCTCTTCCGCCCCCAGCCCCAGTCCAATTATATACAAAAATTCCTGTATCTTCTACAGTTTTGAAGCTAAAGCCACCAATTTTGGTAGGAAGTTAGATGCTGAAGTCTTACAAAGATATGCATCAAAACTTTGGATGCCAAGCGCCCACTGATACCGCCCACCTTCAAAAATCTAAACTGTATATCTGTTTTCGGGTTTTTGGGCTAGAGTCACCAAATTTGTGCATTTTTGCAAATGTGCAATATTGTATGCCACGCCCACTTATATCGCCCACCTCAATATCTTTCTCATTTTTAGCGCTAGAGTCTCCAAACTTGATAGGGAGATAGAAGGTGCCATCCGCCACAGATATGCATCACAAATTTAAATGTCTGCCTGCCTTTTTATACCCAAGACCTCCATATGTTACAAATACATACAAACTTACATATGTGCTTTGCTTGCTTGTTCGAAATTGTATATCAACAATGTTTGTGTGGTACGACGTTACGTCTAAGTTAGATAAGCAGCAAGTAAGCAAATCAACCACTATGCAAAGATGTTCAAGATTAATTAGTTTCGCGCAAAGGGCTCGATATAAAAAACAAATCCAAATTGAATGTATGTACATGAACATACATATCTATACAACTTTATTGCATTAAATATATGTACATACATATGTTTGTAGATTACATTTTCTTAAGTTTCTATTTGTTTGTGTGTTTGTTTTTGAACTATCTATATTTGGTGAACATATTTATTGCTTTCATTTAGCTTGCTACAGATACAACAATGTATGCGTGCATTAACCAATATTTGCACTTGCATTTTTGTTAATATATATGTATGTAGTAAATAATAAAATATACACGTAAATACATGTGTATGTATGTACATATGTGCATTTGCAACACCAACTAAAGTTACAAATGTCAGTTTGTAAATTATATAAAAACAACAATGGCAATAGGTATTTGTGTGTTAAGTTTTGTTTGATTATTAGCAAGTATGTAGGTAAAACCACTCGCGTAACATATTTTGGTGTACAAAACCAAGTTATGTTTTAATTGATTTGTTTTAAATCAATGATACCAACAAAAAGAAGCATTGCGAGCCCAACAACAACACTTACTAACAACAACAACAAATGCTACTTGATTCGAAAAACAATTGTCAAAAGCACAAAGAAGAAAAGAGAATATGTTTGTTTTTGTAAATTCGGCCGCAATAGCTTGTGCGCAGACGGCAGTAGTGGAATGGGTCATGTATTTTGTTTTTGTACACTCGGCGGCGTTGAAACTCACAGCTTGTGCGACAATGAGGCGCCAGAGTGCTGGAATGAGGTAAAGTGATTAATGCAATAAAAAGATTTGGTTGGGAGGTACTCGAAGGAGTGGTCCAAATTAAAAATCCCATCTTAGTGCTCACTTTCACCGAGAATGGAATATTTTGTGAAAGTTTCAGCCTTCTAGCTCTTATCGTTTAGGCTGTGGGCCTCTCAACCATCAGTCAGTCAGTCAGTCAGTCAGGACAAACTATTTTATATATATAGATATAGATTATACTGATGCTCTCGATGCGCGCTTACAAAAAACTTATTAAAGCTGCCTTCACACGGTTGGTTTTTCTGTAGCTTTTTTTAACCGACCAAAAATGTTGGCGTTCACATTATTCGCATCGGTTAAATCCAAAACTCCGCCACTTCTGTTCTGTCACAAAATCTGGTTACTTTCTCCAGTTAATTGCTTGAATTTGTGCCTAAAATTCCTGAAAAACTCCATAAACGCAAAAATGAGCAAAATAGAACGCGTTCTGAAAAATTTTGTGTGTTCACACGAGAGCGCTGGCTTTTTTAAAACAAAAACCGAAGAAAAACCGACCGTGTGAAGGCAGCTTAATGAAAGAATGGAGAACTGGGAATGGGCAAAATGCGAGTTGCCAGATGGCTTACATATTTTCGCATGTTGCCAGATTGATACTTTGTAACTTATAAATACTTCAACAAAATGGAAAAGGATTAATAAAACGACAAAAGAGAGGTTTTATAAATTTAGTAGGTAAAACTTACAAATATTTGTTTGGAACTTTAGATTCAGATGATATAGATGAGTAAGAACAAAAATTAAATAACTTTACCACAAACAACGTTCAGATAAATGAATTAAGTCTTGTAATAGAAACAGTAAACAAAATAATAGAAACTATGGACACTCTTAAATCACAGAAAAAACAAGTAAAAACGTTGCAGTCGGATGCAACCGACTGCGATTTACTTTGATACCAGTTCACATAGCTGTGTTAAGGATTCTGAGTGCAAATAGTAATATATGAGGGTTTTGGGTATACAAATCAGGCAGAAAGGGTAGGCATGACATTTATCTGTGGCGGATGGCACTTTCTATCCCCCTACCAAGTTTGGAGACTCTAGCGCAAAAGCCGACAAAGATATAGAGGTGGGCGGTATAAGTGGGCATGACATCAAAAATTTGTATGCACACCTGCTACGGATGGTAATGTTTATACCAAATTTGGTGACTCTGGCGCAAAAACTAAGAAAGATAGGTGGGCGGTATAAGTGGGCGTGGCATCCGAAATTTTGATGCCCATCTGTTATGGATGCCACAAACAATGCTCTCACCAACTTTGGTGACTCTAGCTTAAAAACTGGCGAAGATACATACATTCCGGTTTTTATTAGGACGGTAGGGCATTTTCCATTGTTTGGGGGTGTGGCATCCAAAGTTTTGATGCACAACTTTGTCAGATGTCAGCATCTACCTTCGTGTCAATTTTGTAGAAGATACAGGCATTTTTGTTTATAGTTGGAGAGGGGCTGGGGGCGGAATAGGTGGGCGTGGCATCCAAACTATTTATGCAGTTTTTTGGGGAAAGTCACCAGCTATCTTGCCATCAAATTTGGTGACTCTAGCTGCTAAAATGTGGGAAATACTTGTGTTTTATCGATTCGCATATCGAGGTGTATTGAATTGTTATCGATTTCTCAGGCCCCCTGAGGTCGTAGAACCCCAAATTTAACACTTTGTCTGACGAAGACATGTACCAAGATATTTGCAAAGTTACAAGGCTCTAGCTCTAAGGGTGTCGAAAAAAGTTGCGTTCATACGGACAGACGGACAGACGGACGGACGGACGGACAGACACGGACACTTGCTAATTATCAAACAAAACTTAACCCACAAATACCTATTGCCATTGTTGTTTTGATATAAATTTCGAGCTGACATTTGTAACTTTGTTTGCTGTTGCAAATGCACGCATGTACATATGTACATACATACACATGTACGTACATTTTTCATTGCTTTGTACATCTATATGTATAAAAGAGTTTGTCCTGATTGTTGAGAGACCCACAGCCTACACGAAAAGAGCTAGAAAGCTAAAATTTTACTAAATATTCCATTCAGGTTAAAACTGAGCACTAGGAAAGGATTTTTAATTTGGACCACTCCTTCGAGTACCTACCATACAAATTACCTGAATTTGTCGTGACGCACTTGCTGATAATTGAAAAAACAAAATACAGTGATTATGTCTCCGTTTTTCTCTTTTCTTTTTTGTACCTTTGACAATTGATTTACGACCCATGAACAGTTTGTTGTTGTTGTAAGTGTTGTTGTTGGGATCGCAATGCTACTTTTTGATTGTATCATTGATTTAAAACAAATCAATAAAAACATAGCTTGGTCCGTCTAGAAAAGTTTTGCACACCAGATTATGTTACGGGGGTGGTTTTATCTACATACTTACTAATTATAGAATTGAAACAAAACTTAACACACAAACACAAATACCTATTGCCATTGTTGTTTTGATATAATTTTCATCTGACATTTGTAACTTTGGTTGGTGTTGCAAATGCAAGCATGTGCATATGTATATAAATACACATGTATGTACGTACATTTTTCATTATTTAGTACCTACTTACATATGTATTAACAAAAATGCAAGTGCAAATATTGGTTAATGCACGCACACATTGTTGTATCTGTAGCAAGCAATGAAAGCAAGAAACATGTTCACCAAATATATACAGTGCAAAAACAAACACACTAACAAATAGGATCTTAAGAAATGTAATCTACATGTACATAAATACACATGCTGGGAGTTTGACCGCGAGCGAGATTACAAAAACAAAACACATGAGTTTTTTTCATTTCTTCTTTGTGCCTATGACAATTGATTTTCGAATCAAGTAACGTTTGTTGTTGTTGTAAGTGTTGTTGTTGGGCTCGCAATGCTTCTTTTTGTTTGTGTCATTGTTTTAAAACAAATCGATTAAAACATAACTTTGTGCGCCTAGAAGAGTTTTGCACACCAGAATATGTTTCGGGGATGGTTTTACCTATATACTTGCTAATTATCAAACAAAACTTAACACACAAATACCTATTGCCATTGTTGTTTTGATATAATTTTCGAGCTGGCATTTGTAACTTTGGTTGGTGTTGCAAATGCACGCATGTACATATGTACATACATACACATGTATGTATGTACATTTTTCATTCTTTTGTACATCTGTGTATATATATAAAAGAGTTTGTCCTAATTGTTAAGAGACCCTACCCTACACGATAAGAGCTAGAATGCTGAAATTTCACACAATATTCCATACAGGTTGAATGTGAGAAAGGACCACTTCTTCGAGTACCTCCCATACAAATTTGTCCTGACTTTGTCACTTTACCTCATTTCACCACTCTGGCGGCTTATTGTCGCACAAGCTGGGAGTTTGACCGCGACCGAGTTTACAAAAACAAAACACATGACCCATTCCATTCCTGCACAAGCGATCGCAACCGAGTTTACAAAAACAAAACACATGCGCTATGACGCACGTGCTTATAATTGCAAAAACCAAGTACACAGTGTGTGCCTCCGTTTTTTTCTTTTCTTCTTTGTGTCTCTGACATTTGTAACATTGGTTGGTGTTGCAAATGCTTGTAGTACATTTACACATGTATGTACGTACATTTTATATTGTTTTGTACATACATATATATACCAAAAAATGCAAGTGCAAATATAGGTATATACCGTGCAAAAACAAACGCACTAACAAATAGAAACTTAGGAAAATGTAATCCGCATACAAATTGTTACCGCGCAGAACTGCTATGCAGCCCTGCTGAAAGCTCGAACAGATAATCTATATAATAATGTGCGTTACAGTTCAAGGATAATGTTTAACGTTGAACTGTAACGCATTAAACTGAACTGTAACATTAGTTAACATAACATTGAACTGTAACGCGTTTTTTGTTTGCCATGTGAATAGCATGAGAGAGGAGTTGCAAAAGTGAAGCGATCGTGGCTGGCTGTGAGTGCAGACTACTAATTTTTTCCCAACAACCACGTAACGGGTTATGCTAACAGACTGTTTGATCTAGATCTAACATCTTTAATTAATTTTAGAATTCTTCTCTTCCTACACAAAATTATATATACACAAGAACCTGAGTATTTATATGGCAACCAGGCCCGTGCGCAGGGGGGGGTTTTGGGGGTTCTAACCCCCCCCATAGAGAATTTTTCCACATAATTTTCCACTAGCAATAGTCCTTATTCTACGAAAGTCAAACCGACTTGATAATTAATATTTTGTTGTAAATTTTTGTTTCCACATTCTCAACTTTCTCGATCTTGTGCACGTTTGTTATTGAATTTTCCCACCTTTTTTACCTCCTATTATCAGTGTCATTGTGAATGCAACCATCGTCATTGTGAATGCAACTAGTCAGCTGTTCGAGCTGTGCGGACATGTGATGACATTGATTGATTTTCGATCCTTATATTTTTTACCAAGGACATTCGTCGCTTTTTGTGTAAAAAACCGCGGATTGAACACAAAAATGTAAGTATCGAATGCTGTTGATTTCAGTAGATTATCAATCACAGCAAGGATTTGCAGGTTATTGTGCTACAGTCTATAGTATTGAATATACCTTTTGTTTATTGATAGGACGTGGGTGAATGTAATCAAGATAAAGTTATTCCTGAAGTTCCGAAAAGTCCATCTTCGCCAGTTTGCTCTACGAATGATAATCTAAGTTTATACGATATAGGATTATTCGTACAAAGGTCTTCGTCTGATGGGATAAATATAATCCCTGGATTGCAAAAGAAAATTTGGACTCCACCTGACGGCTACAGTTTTCCCGCATCGGGCCCTAGAAATTTAAAGTTCCAACGCTCTTGGCTCCTGACATACTCATGGCTTGCGTACTCGGAGAGAGAAGGGGTCGATCCGCAACGAGTTTTGGAGAAGTTTTTTTCTACACCTCGCATAGTTAATTTATTATATAATAACTGAATATCAAGTCAGACACAATAAAATGTCTTCATTTGTAATAAAAATTTCTTATTCTTTTTTTATAACTTTATAACCTAACATGATACACATATGTCAAAACCCCCCCCATAAACGAATTCTGCGCACAGGCCTGATGGCAACATAAAGTTTACTTCGTCTCAACGTGTGAATAACCTCGTTTGCATGAGAACCAAACTATCCTGTTCTGATAGGCAGTTCTTTATCTTTGCTATTCGACTGTGGAACAATCTTCCTCCCTACATTAAATCAATACGCAGCGCACACCATTTTAGAATTAATTTAGAATCATATTTTAAAACTTAACTTTAACGCTTGAAACTACATTACAGTCCAACTTATGCATAACTTTCAATATATAATTCTTGTGATTCCATTTGATAAATAATTGTTTACAATTTATAATTTAGATTAATACTTTTACATTTTCAATTTAAATATATGTGATTAATGCTTTAATTTATAGTAGCAATACTGTAGCATTAAGAACCGTTCCAAATTTAAATAAATAAATTTAAATTTAAATAAAACAATCCGGTTTAACGTAAAGCTACTACAACGTGCTTCAACAACTACAACAACTACAACAACTACAAATACGAAGACAAATACTACTACACACACACACCATTTCCCAATAAGCCTAAATAAAATTAAATATTTTAAGCTTTAAATAGCGCGTTTACTTGGTGATTTGGTTAGGCGTAAAAAACGGTCTGCCGACCCAAGAGTTCGGCTAACGCTTACTTGCTGCAGGTGCAGCAACATTCGAAAAAATTAGTATTCGAAAACGTAAGCGAAAGTGAGGTTAAATACGAACCACTGCACGAGGCAGTATACGGACATAACCTCGGAACAACCAACCACGAGTTTGCCCATGGCGAACATGAACGATAACATGCTGCCAGTATCTGCCAGTATCAGCGGCAGTAGCTAACAGAGCTTCGTCACTGGGATCGCAGGTGAATGCAGACAGCGGTGTGGAAATGTATCGAGCAGGCGGTACGCACAGGAGCGTGACCTCGGTGGAAACAATTGCCACAGCCAGCACGTCCACAGCCGCTGAAGTCACATGGGCGCAGCTAGCAGCGAAACCAAGCTGCAGTGCGTCCCGAGAGGCCACTACTGGAATGCAACCAAGAGCAGCAGCATGGGAAGAGCAACACGTGACTCCAATATGCCACAAAAGGGCCAGCCAGGCACCAGGGGTAGGTCCAGGGCTAACTATGCACGACGGCATATTGCATTCAACAGTTTGTGGAGTCGGTGGGGAATGGGACCGACCAACAGTGATTGCGCGAAACCCGCAGACAATCACACCAACTGACGCTGAGGGTGCAGTGTTAAATGAAAACGGGTGTGGTTGTGCGAGTTCTGCGAGATATGGTAACGCGCTGATTGATGAAAGACAGGAGCAAGCAGGAAGTTGAAGCGCGGCGGCGACTACGCTACCAGCACGCGGGTACCATGACGCGTTAAGAGCTTGCCCTGGTGGCTACACACAGTCGCAAGTACCAACGTATATGACGAACGTTAATACCACCCAGGATGTTTCTCTTACAGCATCCCAGTTAGCCACAAGACAAGTGATCAGCAGGGACTTGCCTAGCTTCGCAGGAAGCCCGGATGAGTGGCCGATGTTTATTGCCAACTATGACCAGTCGACTGCAAGGTGCGGGTTCACAGATCAGGAGAACCTCATCCGACTGCAAAAGAGTCTACGCGGAGCCGCCCTTGAAGCCGTACGTAGCAAGCTCATGGTGCCAGCTACAGTGACAAAGGCCATGGAAACTCTTCGCATGCTCAATGGCAGACCAGACGCTATCTACGAGAGTCTACACACAAAGTTAAGAGCAGAGCCGCCAGTCAGAGGCGGCAATCTGGAGTCCTTGGTTCATCTAGCGTTAGCAGTGCAGAATTACTGTGCAACAGTGTGCGCAGTAGGGATTGCTGATTACTTCAGAGACCCAATGCTTTTGCGCAATTTACTGGAAAAATTGCCGTGTGACTTGAGGCTGGATTGGGCACGCTATAGCTGTACCTTAGTTAAGGTTGATATGGCGGCATTTGACGAGTGGCTGTTTAAATTGGCATCATGCGCGAGCACCGTTATGCCAATTATCACAGCAACAGATCAACGTAAGACCAGGACGAACAACAAACACACACGTGCCAGGCTAATGATTCACAACGATAACGTGGAAGAGTCGACAAAACCGGGAAAATGTCACATATGCGAGGAGAACCACAAGATGGAATCCTGCAACGAATTCAAGAAAATTAAGGTTCAAACCAAATGGAAACTTGTCAAGGAGAACAAGCTATGCTGGCTTTGCTTTGGGAAACACTTTTCAAAACACTGCAAGAGCAGGGAGACATGCGGTGTCGACGGGTGTACCAGATCACACCATCTGCTGCTCCACGGGAACGGATACAAGAACGTAAGTACGGCTCCAAACACCCACGCTAATAGCGCTGTTATTTTACACACAGGCCAGAGCGACAAAGCGTTATTACGATACGTGCCAGTCACACTGTACGGACCGGCCAAGATGGTGCATACATACGCGCTGATAGATGAAGGATCAGCGTTTACACTCTTAGAAGCTAGGGTGGCCGAGCAGCTGCAAATCAATGGACCATCAGACGAACTGTGCCTGAAGTGGACAGGCGACATCACACAGAAGGAACCCGCCTCGAAGAGAGTTTCGTTCCGTATATCGGCAAGAGACAAAGAGGCGCGCAAATACTCGCTGAGTGACGTGCGCACCATTCGCAGCCTGGACCTGCCGTGCCAGACTGTAGACTCTGCAACTCTACAAGCTCATCGCCATCTGCAAAGAGTGCCTATACAGACGTATAAAGAAAAACGAGCCACAATGATAAAAGGGCTGGACAACGCAAAGCTGGGAGTACCGCTGGTAGTCAAGGATTCAGACAATGCTGAGTTTATTGCTGCCAAGTCCAGGCTAGGTTGGTCGCTTTACGGGCGCTGCAAACGGCTCGAGTCAGTTTTACGAGTGATGCATGTATGTGAGTGCAATCACGACAGACGCCTAGAAGACATTGTGAAAGCGAACTTTGCTCTGGATGCAATTGGCGTGACCGCCACTAAGGGAACGCTTCGGTCAAAGGAGGAGCAACGGGCGCTTGAGGTACTGGAAAAGACTACGAGATATCTAGCTAATGAAAAGAGATGGGAAACAGGACTGCTATGGAAGCAGGAAAAGATATCCATGCCCAAATCTTGGGGCAAGGCAATGCACCGGCTTCAGAGTCTGGAGACTCGAATGGAGCGGGATGCGAAGCTGCGGGAGTTCGTGAACGCGACGATAAAGCGTTACGAGGAGCAGGGATACGTGCGCAAACTGGAAGCGCACGAGCACATGGATAAAGATCGATCGTGGTGCTTGCCGATCTTCGTGATTAGCATTCCGAACAAAGGCAAGCTGAGACTAGTATGGGACGCGGCCGCCAAGGTAGACGGGGTCGCTCTCAACTCATCGCTGTTAAAAGGGATGGATTTGACACCATCGTTAGTCGGTGTGCTAAACCGATTCAGAGAGAAGGCTGTTGCTGTGTGCGGCGACATAAAAGAGATGTTCCACCAAGTAAGGATACGAAAAGAAGATCAAGCGGCGCAGCAATTTATATGGAGGTATGGCGATCGCAAGCGTGAACCAATGAGGTACATTATGCAGGTCATGACCTTTGGGGCTTCCTGTTCTCCAATAGCAGCAAACTTTGAAATCTCGAAATGGCGTCACTGGCTCAACCAACTTCATCTTGTCGGCGATATTAAGATACAGCGTTGTTTAAAGGTAACAAGCAACACTAATATACATTTCACATATTAACAGATGCAAGCATAGACGCATACGCAGCCGTAGCATTTCTGCGAACTGAGAGAGACGGCGCCGTAGTCTGCTCCCTAGTAGCGTCGAAGACGAGAGTAGCGCCGCTGAAACCGATTTCAATTCCACGCATGGAATTAATGGCAGCTGTTCTGGGTCTACGCTTGGCAAGCTTTCTAGAAGCTCAGATGTCTGTAAAGGTGCAGAAACGAACGTTCTGGACTGACTCTAAGAACGTGCTCTACTGGATTAGTTCTGACGCGAGGAAATATCACCGGTGCCGTCGCACTTAAACGTAGCAGACGATGGCACCAAATGGACAAAGGAGCTGCGATTCCACAGCAGCGCAAGGTGGTTTGCCGGGCCAGCCTTCCTAGCAGAGGACCCAGACAACTGGCCCACAACAAACCTGGACTACAGACACCGGACTTGAGCGTGTACACTTAGTTCACGTGGATAACGAGACAAAATCTGGATTGGCAACGGTGCTGCCCGACGTGAACCGCATCAGTAAATGGGACAGGTTCAGGAATGCGTTAAAATACGCAATGCGATTTCTGGACAAAATTTACAAAGGGAAACCAGAAGGCCTTGTACGCTCGTACGATATTGATGTATACAACATCATCTATAAAGGTGTACAGGCAGAGGCATACGCCGAGAAAATTTCGTGCTTACTAAGGGAGAACTGCGTTAGACGAAGCAGTACAATCTTTAAGCTGTCTCCTATTTAGACGAACATGGAGTACTGAGAGTGCGCGGCAGGATTGACGCTATTGAAGGCATTATTGTGTCAATAAAACGACCAGTGATATTGCCAGGCCGGCATAGTATCACGCTACTGCTCGTCGATTTTTACCATCGCAAGTTTCACCACCACTTGAGCGAGGTTGCGATCAACGAGATGAGGCAGCAGTACTGTATACAAGGACTGAGGGCCAGAATGCGTGCCGTGATTAAAGCCTGTCAGAGATGTCGCAACAAGAGAGCCACGCCTTCAGTACCAGAAATGGGTGATTTACCGCCGGAGAGATTGGCTATTAGCATGCCTCCTTTCTCCTACACTGGAGTTGACTACTTTGGCCCAATGGAGGTGACGGTGGGTAGAAGACGAGAGAAGCGATGGGGCGTGCTATTCACGTGCCTGACCATACGAGCCGTGCACATCGAAATAGCAAACTCACTTTCAACGGACGCCTTCCTATTGGTGTTCGATACGTTCGTAGCGAGACGGGGAGTGCCACGAAAAATCGTGTCCGACAACGGGATGAACTTCCGAGTCGCCAGCAAGGTGCTAGCACAGGAGATTGAACGAATATCCACGGACGAGCTGGAGCAGAAACTTCCAGATATTGGGTGGACATTTATTCCGCCAGGAGCGCCTCATATGGGTGGCGCATGGGAGCGAATGATTCGCTCAGTGAAGTCCGTGCTGACGGATATACTGGAGGAGAAGTATGTGGCATGCCAGTGCTAAGAGCTGCGCTTGCTAGAATCGAGAATACGCTTAACGCCAGACCGTTGACCTACATCCCACTGGAGTCAGCGGAAGCTGACGTGTTGACCCCGAATCACTTCTTACACGGAAAGACATGCGCGACAGCACTAAAAGAAGACCAAGGCGAGCTGGGGGTGCTGCTGTCAAAGTCCTACAAGGTTGCAGGGATTATTGCAGAAAGATTCCGTAAACGCTGGATAAAGGAGTATCTTCCACATCTCACTCTGAGGGCTAAATGGTGCGGCCAGCTGACTGAGCCCATTGAATCCGACGACGAAGTGATCATCGTGGACGAAACGAATCCGACGATGCACTGGAAAAAGGGCGTTGTGATGGAGCTGCATACCGCTAAGGATGGCCAAGCACGCAGCGCTGTAGTGCGCACATCTGCCGGACTGCTGCCGGACTGCCTATCGTCAAGCAAGAGAGATGCAAACGCAAGAGATGCAAACTCACAGACGAGCGTAGGAGTTTGCAAGGGGGGGAATGTTACCGCGCAGAACTGCTATGCAGCCCTGCAGGGTGAAAGCTCGAACAGATAATCTATATAAT
>JAECXP010000248.1:600000-865000 GCA_018152965.1 Scaptomyza pallida
AAATTATGCGATTTCATGTCATTATTTTGTCGCCAAACGACGCGCGCCTCACTTAGCAATTGCCTGGATTTCTCTTCTCTTTTTTTCATCCATCGAATGTTATCCTGGGTCTGGCCAGGACCTTAAAAAAATGGAAGAAGCGTTTCGACAAAACAAAATGTGTTCTTTATTGAGATTGGGAAGCGTCGCCGATTTGCGCGACATCAACGAGTTAAATTGTTGCGGCCTTCTTTCTGCCTTTGGCCTTGTGTGTCATAAAGCTGGCTCTCTGTCTCGCTTTTTTTTTTTGTTGTATTTCGGTGGGGATTTTCCAATAAATTCGTTCTAGTGAAAATTTATTGACATTGGTTTTTAAACCGCGACGCGTGTTGCCAAACGATTTTATGGCCATTCACTGATGTGTCGGAAATTGACATTGAACGTTTGGGCCATAACTGACCTTTAAAAATGTATTTCAAATAGCACAACAAAAATGGCGATACGGAAATTTTTTGTATATGAAATTGATATCAAAAATCCGTTGAATTTGTAATATTTACTGAAATTGTTAGGAAATTTTATGTTACAATAAAGTGTAAAAACAGGATTCTTAAATGTTAATCCAATTGGATGTATAGAAAAAATTAATAAAAATCCAAGTACACAACAATTATAATTACTTTTGTCTATCATAGTATATTTTATTTATCTGAGATCTTTTACTTTTAGGTCTCCTTTTTTTTAACAGAAAGCATTACATTTGTCTTCTTTTATATGTATTAATAGGACAAAAACACAGAGACAAACTTTTGCATACATACTAATTTCCATTTGAAACATTTTCTTTTTGAGCGCCCAACTTTCGTGGCATATGTTGAAGAGTTGTTTTGACAAGAGACACTATGCCAGAAAAATAAAAGCAATATGCCCCTTAGGGCTTGACACCCACAGAAGCCACCGCGTATACAGCCAAAAAGCAGACATGACATAAGGCAAAACAAAGTACCCGCTGGGCAAAGTAGCCACAGCGACCAAATGAGTTACTTATCAACACACACAGACAAAAAGAGAGACCGCTGAGTGCCCGGAGAGGCGGATGAGCTGCGACAAGGACGACACTGTCCTTGCTTATCGGTGCGTTATCTTTGGTTGCTATTGCTGCATGTTGCATGTGCTCAGCAAACCGCGAAATGGAATCCATAGATCAAGCGGGCAGTTAAAGCAAGAACTGGGAAAAAGAGTATACATAGAACTGAATCAACTTGTGCATTGATAAATTAAAAGCAGCCCAAATGTTTGCGATTGCTTTGACATGTTTGACAACAATGGGCACTGAGAGGGGGGAGAGAAAACGGGATGGGGGATGGGGTTGTAAAGCGCGGATTAAAGCCGCTGACAAATGCGATTGCCTATAGAAATTGAAAAACCAGAACCAAAGCAATATAACAAAAAAACAACAACAAGAACAGAACAGTATACAACCCTTGAGGATTTCAGGGCTAAAGCATTTGCATTGATTTCAATTAATTTGCTTGTCCGCTGCCTTTGTCCCTGATCCTCAACCGACCAAAGTGGTCGACGTTTTCCCGTGTTCTGTTGTGTTTTGGTTTGCGTGATTGTAATTGATATTTGGTTCGGGCTGTGCTGGTGATGGGATTGGTTAGGTTTGGGTCGCTTCTAATTTTCGTTCTGGGTGCTTGCCTCGAGTCAAGTGCTTCTCTCTGCAGTGTCTGGGGAATTATGTAAATGTCAAACATGCATTAGAGACGCGACATTTCTCTGCTACCTTACGAATTCAAGCGAGTTTTTGTGGGGGACGAACTTTGCATTCGGCGAACGAAACATTCTATGGAATTATTCAGCCCACTAACAGCGCTCAGCTGTGCGAATTTCGACTCTGTCCAGAGGGTGACAACAACGAGGCAACTGTCTGTCATTGGCAGCTAGTCTGCTTAGATGCGTTGCAAGGTAAGGTGAGGTGTTGTTCTGGGCAATCCTTCGGCAATCCTCTTTTGTCTTGACAAGTTTTGTTCTTGATGTTGTTGTTGTTGGCTTGGCTTGGCTTGGCTTCAACTCCCCTTTTAGTTTTGTGAATTTCGAATTCGAGGACATCTGTTCAAGTATCCCAATGCTAATGCGTTTTATGCGAATTTTCTCGCTAAGCAGCGCGCTTTCTATGGGGAGCTTTTCACATGACTTTATCACACTTTCCTCCAACAAACGGGGATTAGATAGCACTTTAAATGAAAAGTATCATTATGTGATGATTAGAGCCATTGAGCTATGTAGTAAGCCCATTTAATGAATGACACAAAACTGTGCAAAGATTTTCAAACACAGTTTGTTTAACCTGTTTAAAGCATACAAAATGAGATTATTTGTGTGCCCTTAAAGTGCATTTTACTAGATATTATAAAATTATTAAAAAAATTTTTTTACTAAGTTAGAACATTTTTTCTCATATTTTTCATCTAAGTTCAAACAAGGTTTCCCTATAGTTCCCAATTTGGTTTCCATTTCACATTAATTGAATAGAAAAAGTAATTAAATGTATTCAAGCATCAACTCCCTTTCAATTGTTGCCAAAAATGCGAACATTTAATGTGAAATATTCTCAACTTTGCTGTTCAAAATATTTTGCGTAATTTCCAATGCTAATGACTACATTTGCCTGTCCCTTGTCAGGCGAAGAGAACAGAAAAAAAACGCCACAATGAGCACAGCGCAGAGTAGCATAGAAGGGCGACATTTGACATATTCAACTCATTAAACCAACATTGAGAAATGCTCAACACAATAGTGGGCAACAAAAAAAAAAAAAAGAGGAGAAGCCATAAGGTAGTTAGAGATCGCCGGCTGTGCATGAGATGTGCGGATGTGTTTGCCAGGCTAATAATAAACACCATACAACACACAAAAAATAGCAGGAACTCAAAGGCAAATGATGTACTATAGAGGAGAGCGAGAGTGCGAGAACAATGGCCACAATGGCAACAGGATCAAAAATCAGTAACAAGAAAGCGTTGAGGGTTCATTAAAACTGCGACACAACCGTTCATTTACCGGGGTGCAAAAAACTACCCCCTGCAGCAGAGCGAGAGAAAGAGAGTGAAAGAGAGATCAAAGCAACTGCAACTGCCATTAACAAAAATGTTTTACTACTCGCTCTGTATTTTTTTGGTGTGTGTGTGAATAGAGTATTGCGAAAGCAAAACTTATTACAAAGTTGACATTGTGTCAAACACGAAATAACGAGCGAACCAGAAAAAACAAAACAACAAAAAAAGGCGAGACACGCGTCCTTTATGGCAGCGGGACACACACACATACACACCTTTGGCATTGAATCCCGTCGAGCGTTGAGCGCCGTGCGGTTCACAGTCGCAATTATTGCGTTTGAATTGTCAACACCCCGAGTTGGCGAGTTGGTTGTGTGTGTGTGTGGTGTGGTCAGAAAACCGAAAAACGCTACAGGCGATGCCCGAACCCCCTTTCACCCTCTCGCATCGTTGCTGCCATTGGCAATCGTTGTAGCATTTCGTATGTGTTTAACGCGTTGGGTGTTGATTGTTACAATAACGTTGCCCACAGCGCAGATTTACGCCTCTAACGAGTCTGATGAGTAGCACAGAACGTTCATGTCGATCCCGATGATGATGAAGCCGTCCAGTTAACTGCTGGACAGCGACATCAAACTCCAACCCCATCCTGCAATTCTAACTCAACTCCAACACCCGTATCGAACTCTCGAGTCCATCCTTCACATTTACGAGCCGCTAGCTCTGATTACCCCAAAGGAGTTGGGTGTTGGGAAATATGTGTCATTATTTTTAACAATTCTTGTTTGTGTGTCTCTCTCTGTGTGTGTGTGTGTGTGTTTTGTGGCTATTAGCACCTTCTGTAATTTATGACTTTTGCTTTTGGGCAATCGTTGATGGACTTTGATGATAATTGGGGACAGCAGCAGCAGCTGTAATGGCTATAATGGGCATTGCTCAAGGCATAGATTAACAGACAGAATTTTTTGTGAAGATGATGAGCAAAAATGTAGTAAAATGCAAGCAATGTTATGATTAGGCTTTATTGTGTTTTTTTCTAAAGGATTTTATAAGACTAGTAATGTGATTTTCTTCTTCAATTCCATAAAGTTTGCTTTTTAATACCTCAAAACTAGATTGTTATTCTGTAAAATATAAGCCCGATAAAGATAATTAATTTGATTCTAAAGTTTGACCCGTTAATGACAAAAACAATGCATTCGTATTTGTAATACCCATACAACCACTTGTGAACACAATAATATTCCACAAAAACTAAGAAAGAACTTCCAATTTACAGTCGGACAGACAGATGTCGAGATGGGTCGAGTTGGTAACTGGCAGTCGGCCAATAAATCAGATTTATTGGTTTTCAAAACAGATTTTCCAAGCTAAATACCAAAAACCACAATGCAAGCAAAACGAAATGAGTGCAATTTCATTTCAGCTTTTTTTCATTTCATTTCTCTCCACTCTACTCGACTACTATTGTGTTTTTTGCCATAGGCAACGCTACTTGGCGCCATATGGCAGGATTCGTCGATTCAAACTATTCCAGCGTTGAAGAGTTGGGTTTTTTGCAAAAATCCATCAGGACTATGTTGGACTACTCCGCATTGATGACACAAAGCGTGAAAGGATTAAGCGCGGCCAGGAACAATAAAAGTTCATCATCGTGAACCTCCTCTTTCCAGCCACAGGCTCTGGCAATTTGTCGCTCGTTTAGTCGAGTTGTGCGACAAAAATAGAATAAATCGCACCAGATAATGAAAGGAGCAAAAAAAAATGGACAGCTGGAGTATATGGCATAAACCGCTGTCGAGTACCGCATCCACGTCCGCGTTCGTCCATGGGCAGCGCTCCTGGTAATCCGACGATTAATTAAAAACGCTGTCTTTGCTGTAAAGGGCTTAAAATTGAAATTGATTGCCGCAGTGCACGGAGATCGCTTGACTGCCTGCCCGCCCTGACCGCCTACCCGCCTGGCTTATGTAAAGTTTGTGCAATTTAAGCAAAGTTGTTGTTTATGCTAAATAACATAAATACATATATATAATGATGCGCGTTTGGTGCGTTTGCGCCTTTCGGCGAAAACAATCACATTTATTACTGACAAAATACTCCAGGGAGCTAAAGTCATCAGCAACAAAAGAGAGAGACAGAGCAAACTCATCATCATCATCATCATAATCATTGCCAACACCTGAAAGAAAGTCGCTTAACAAGCTCGCAACTCCCCAGGGCCATATGCCAAAAAATTTGTGCTACAAGAAATAAAAATAAAGCGACCCAAAAGCGAAACGCAGTAAAATCGTGCAAATTCATTTAGACAAAGTTTACGCAAGCACAAAAAAACAAAGTTTAAAGACAATTGCCATGAAAATGTCAGAAGCGCTACGCAAAAATTTCTTGTTTATTTTATTTCTAATGAAGTTGTTTTTTGTTTCTTCTTTTCAACCCTCCATGAATACTCTTTGATTGCGTTGGATTTTTCATTTTGTAAGTCAACTTTTGGTTTAACTGTTGATTAGCTGCATAAATATTGATGTTGGCTATGATTTCCTTTTAATCGAAATGGTTCACATGCAAATTAGCATGGAAAACCACCGATACACACACACACACACGGCCCAGTACACACACGCGACCATTCAAAAACGAAAAAACTGCACAATCAAGAAGATTTTTCCTTTACTTTGACCTGGTTGCTTATCAGTTTCAACCCCCTCTGGCAGCAATAAAAGGCCATGTCACTTTCTCATATCAATTAGTTACAAGCGAGTACACTTGATTCATTAGCGTGATAATTACAACCAGCCAGAGGACAACGAGCAGGACGCTGGCAAAGGATGCTTGACATGCTTAGAAAGTTTTCCCACGCACCATGGAAAAAAAGTGAAAGCGGTCATGATGAGGCCAAATATAATGTCAACAAAGAGCTCAGAGCATCAGCTTAAAGTCATAAGCAAAACGAAAGTGGAAATGGACGACGGAAAGAAAAATAAAAAAAACAAACAGAAATGAAAATGAAGTCAAAGCTAACTGCTGCGACAACAAATTGCTGGCCAACGAAGCATGAAACTCAATTCTCGACCAGGTAGATGAACTAACTAGTACCACAGAAAGAATGTCCAGAAAGGATGACAACAATCAAGCGAAATTGCAATGGATCTTTTACCCGGCGAGTCTTTCCTAATTGGACTATAAAGCTGAATGAGCTGCGGCTTCTGTGCTTCCTTAAAGCTACAGCATATTGCACAATAGGATTTTGAAGTCGGTTGTCAAGACAATTGATGATATACCAACTCCCTATTCTAACCCTATTCCTATTCCATATGTCATGCTAGACCCCTTATTTATCTGTCTAGCTCACAATCACACACACACACAATGATATTGTTCACCTTTTAGATTTTCGTTTCTGAATTCGCGTCGCATTGCTTTTGATTTGTGTAAAATTACAGATGCGGCATTGCGAACGCGCGAATCGAACTGAAACACCCTTAATTTTTCCCCCTCCGTAGAAACTGTATGTCGTGTTTGCTCTTTGTGTGCGCTAATTGCAGTTTGTCTGTCGGCTTCACTGAGGTTAAGGCCTTCTGGGTGCATATTTGCTTAGTACATTTGTTGACTGGTTGAATTTTGGGAGGCCTTGTGGGATTTGGGATTGCAAAGAGCTTCACTTGATGATGTTGATGAGAAGTTTTCCACTGTTGTTGTTGATAATGACAATGTGAAGTGATCTAAATTGAAATGTAATTTCTGAGTCTACAGGAAATGGGATAATCTGCAAAGCAAATAAGAAATGTTTGTTGTTAAGGTTTTTTCTAGTACTTTTTTTAAGTGAAGCTTTGTGAGAACATCATTTCTAGATCCATTGCTTAACATGATTATGTTACTGACCCACTGACATTGTCAATTAATATTTAATATGAAACAATTATCACATAACAATTTTGTACCCTCTCCAAACTCAATGTTTAATTTCCTTTCAATCTATGCTACAAATCGACGCTATTGCCAATAACCTAGAAGAGAAGCAGGCTCAGGCCAAGGGGCAAGAACTGAAAGCCAATTTGCCAGAATGTTGATGAAGAGCTGCCTATACATTGCATATGTAAGTATGTGTGTGTGTAGAAGAAGAATATATGCATGTATGTGTATACACTGCCGAAACAAGTTCGCTTGAAGAGCAAACCAAAAACGTAACTGAAGATGAAACCTCAGAGCCATCGCTGTCGTCAAGTCAAGTGGCAGACAACGCATATCAATGGACGAAACAGCAAACAGCAAAAAGTGGAGAGCAAAAAATTTCACTTCAAGTGTCAATCAGTGACAACACACAGACAGAGAAGAAGAGAGAAGAGCGAGAGAGCGAGGTGTAGACACATATTCACATGTGTGGCAGACTGCTGGAAGCTAATCGATTTATGTTGTAATATTCAAAAAGTTCCCCATAAGGATGATGGCGATGAGGATGACAACAGTCAGCCAGCGACCTAATCCAGTTGCACTACCCCATGTTCATCTCCTCCTTGTTATAATTTCTATCAAGCCACGTGTTCAATGCTCAACTAAAGCACCCTGTAACTGGGGTACACTCATGGTATAGAGTATGAAGCAATCTAATGCCATGAGCCCACGGCCCAGCAGCCAGGAGACAGTGTGTGTGTGAGTGTGTGTGTGTGTAAAAGAGAGCTGATTCTGTTGTCGGTGTCGGTGTCTGTTTATCTGCCTTCGTTTGTCGCATTAAAATTGAATAAAAAATCAATCTCAATTCTAGCATAATTTGATTCCTGCCTTCGATTATGTGTGTAAATGTGTGTGTGTACGTATGTGTGGGGATCAGCGAGGTTGGCGCTTTGGATTGGGGCTAAGTGCATAAAAAAAAGTAAATAAATACTTAAATCAAAATATGTATACTCGAGAAATGATGATGAAATGATTAAATTGACGATGGAATGAGACAAAACTTAAATAAATATTGAAATTAATCTTATGATCTGATTGGGTTTTTCTGGGTTTTTCCCAATCCTTGCAACAAATGTTGGATCATTAAATTAAATTAATGTTAACTCCCCAGAATATTTTAATTTTTAAACTTTTTCATTTCATTTCAGTTTGCTTACTGATTTAATTTTAAATTTTGTTCATTAAGGCCCATTCCCAGCACGCCCGGAATGGAATTTTTATGTTCAACTCTATATAAAAACAAGTAAGAAGGCTCTAGTCGAGAAATCCCGACTAGGACATACCCTTAACCCGATACTTAACGCTTACAGTTACTTATGTGTATTAACTCCGTGACCAATATGACCAAACTTCAAACTGCGATATCTCCGGTGTTTCTGAACCGATTTAGATCAAATTTTTTCAAATGTTCATTACTTTATTATTAGCTTGAAACCTCTTTTTTAAAATTTGGAAATTCAAGAATTTTTGTTATCGATCACATGTGTATATCGGAAACCAGAAATGTTATCGAAAATTTAAAGCAAACTTGATCTTCTCATGGTATAGGAGAGTTTAAATTTAAAGTTTGAAGTCTCTAGCTCTTATAGTCTCTGAGATCTACGCGTTCATACAGACGGACAGACAGACAGACGGACAGACGGACATGGCTAGATCGACTCGGCTGTTGATGCTGATCAAGAATATATATACTTTATGGGGTCGGAGATGCTTCCTTCTGTCTGTTACATACATTTGCACAAAACCATTATACCCTTATTTACCCATTTTATGGGTTAAGGGTATAAAACAGTTGTCAGAAATTTTCCTGCCTGTTAATTTTTATTCAATTCCCAGCAAGCATCAGCAAAGTTAATCGATAGTTCCGATAGTGGAACCAGTGTGGATTCCATAATCAGCTGTTCTTAAAAATGGAATTAGAAGTTTACTATTATTTCGGGCAGCAAGTGAACAAGATTGAAAATGGACTTTGGAAAATTTTGATAAAACACCGTTGGGGTGTAAATCATGTTGCGAAAATCGCTTATGAAGCGTCCTTTGCACCCCGTTTTCTTAAATATGAGTTGACCCAACATCTACGGCGCGGCATGATGCTTTTCAGCTCATTGGCCTTTCTCCTTCTCCTTAGAACTATAAAGCAGCTATTGCCATCATGAATTCATCGTTTTCCATTTGTTTTTATTTAATTTTTCACAATTTGTTGTCACAATGACCGATTTATTTTGTAGTAATCAAGTAAGGTGACCAACAAATATTTACATTTTCCATAAAAATATTTAGAACATCTGGTCACCCTAACTTTATGTGGAACCTAACGAAATAATAAGACTTTTCATAAATGAAATTTTTATTTGCTGGGAATGGGCCTTTAATCTTAAACATTTTTGTAGCTTAAGCTCTACTTTTTAATTTGATTTAATTTCAATTTTTATGTCGACTGATATTAGTTGACAATAAATAAAATAAATAAATAAATAAATTTAAGAAAATTCGTCAAAGTATTTGAAAATATTTATTCGACAAACAAATATATTTAACATATTTTGATTATAATGAAAAAAACATATACACCCAACTCTTTTTTTACACGGTAGATACGTTCCTCAGAAATCCGTGTAAAAAAAACCGTGTAAAAAAAGAGGCGTTTCCTATAGTAAAACGGGGGATACGTTCCATGTGATTTGAAAACCGTGTAAGATAAAATAAAGAACTATATTTACTTCGAAAAACCGTGTAAAAAAGTTGAAAGCTATAAAATTTCATACAAATTGTATGTTCATATGGCATTTTAATGAGCATTTAAACTTAAAATACATAATTTATATTGGAATCTGTTAATTAAGAATTAAAGAACAGAAAAATTAGAATGGAAATAAAGAAAAATATTTACATAGCTACATAATTATTCGTCGCTACTTGATAACAAGAGCAATTGTTTGCGACGATCTGGACTAAAGGCGGTATCACCACTGGAGATATTCATCAAATCCAATGGTGAGTGTCATCCGGTAATAGAGTTTTGAACTGTCGGACTACTTTCCCAAAGGTTTTGCGCCGTCGACTTTTTATATTAAGAAATCTTTTATAGAACTTATGTGAAAAATATGTGTGTCAGACAGAGACAAAACATGTTCCAATCTCACGCTGACATTGTAAACGCGCCTTAAGAAATTTCGAATAAGGGGATTTCCCCAGTTATTACTATGTATGTTCATTTCAGCAATGGTGCCAAGTGTTGTAAAAACAAACATAATTACAAAACCGTACTAGATAAAAAGAAAAAAAAATTTGAAAAAAATTTTCAACCGTGTAACTTCAAATCCGTGTAAAAAAAACAGTGTAAAAAAGAGTTGGGTGTACCTGAAAAGTCAGGGATAGCTAGATTGGGATCCCTGAAAAGTCAGGGATAGCTAGATTGGGATCCCTGAAAAGTCAGGGATAGCTAGATTGGGATCCCTGAAAAGCCAGAGATAGCTAGATTGGGATCCCTGAAAAGTCAGGGATAGCTAGATTGGGATCCCTGAAAAGTCAGGGATAGCTAGATTGGGATCCCTGAAAAGTCAGGGATAGCTAGATTGGGATACCTGAAAAGTCAGGGATAGCTGGATTGGGATCCCTGAAAAGTAAGGGATAGCTAGATTGGGATCCCTGAAAAGTAAGGGATAGCTAGATTGGGATCCCTGAAAAGTCAGGGATAGCTAGATTTGGATAGCTGAAAAGTCAGGGATAGCTAGATTGGGATCCCTGAAAAGTCAGGGATAGCTAGATTGGGATCCCTGAAAAGTCAGGGATAGGTAGATTGGGATCCCTGAAAAGTCAGGGATAGCTAGATTGGGATCCCTGAAAAGTCAGGGATAGCTAGATTGGGATCCCTGAAAAGTCAGGGATAGCTAGATTGGGATCCCTGAAAAGTCAGGGATAGCTAGATTGGGATCCCTGAAAAGTCAGGGATAGCTGGATTGGGATCCCTGAAAAGTCAGGGATAGCTGGATTGGGATCCCTGAAAAGTCAGGGATAGCTAGATTGGGATCCCTGAAAAGTAAGGGATAGCTAGATTGGGATCCCTGAAAAGTCAGGGATAGCTAGATTGGGATCCCTGAAAAGTCAGGGATAGCTAGATTGGGATCCCTGAAAAGTCAGGGATAGCTAGATTGGGATCCCTGAAAAGTAAGGGATAGCTAGATTGGGATCCCTGAAAAGTCAGGGATAGCTAGATTGGGATCCCTGAAAAGTCAGGGATAGCTAGATTGGGATCCCTGAAAAGTCAGGGTTAGCTAGATTGGGATCCCTGAAAAGTCAGGGATAGCTAGATTGGGATCCCTGAAAAGTCAGGGATAGCTAGATTGGGATCCCTGAAAAGTCAGGGATAGCTAGATTGGGATCCCTGAAAAGTCAGGGATAGCTAGATTGGGATACCTGAAAAGTCAGGGATAGCTAGATTGGGATCCCTGAAAAGTCAGGGATAGCTAGATTGGGATCCCTGAAAAGTCAGGGATAGCTGGATTGGGATCCCTGAAAAGTAAGGGATAGCTAGATTGGGATCCCTGAAAAGTAAGGGATAGCTAGATTGGGATCCCTGAAAAGTCAGGGATAGCTAGATTGGGATCCCTGAAAAGTCAGGGATAGCTAGATTGGGATCCCTGAAAAGTCAGGGATAGGTAGATTGGGATCCCTGAAAAGTCAGGGATAGGTAGATTGGGATCCCTGAAAAGTCAGGGATAGCTAGATTGGGATCCCTGAAAAGTCAGGGATAGCTAGATTGGGATCCCTGAAAAGTCAGGGATAGCTAGATTGGGATCCCTGAAAAGTCAGGGATAAGTAGATTGGGATCCCTGAAAAGTCAGGGATAGCTAGATTGGGATCCCTGAAAAGTCAGGGATAGCTAGATTGGGATCCCTGAAAAGTCAGGGATAGCTAGATTTGGATAGCTGAAAAGTCAGGGATAGCTAGATTGGGATACCCTAATCTTTTTACACGGTAGATACGTTCCTCAGAAATCCGTGTAAAAAAAACGTAAAAAAAAAACGTTTCATATAGTAAAACGGGGGATACGTTCCATGTGATTTGAAAACCGTGTAAGATAAAATAAAGAACTATATTTACTTCGAAAAACCGTGTAAAAAAGTTGAAAGCTATAAAATTTCATACAAATTGTATGTTCATATGGCATTTTAATGAGCATTTAAACTTAAAATACATAATTTATATTGGAATCTGTTAATTAAGAATTAAAGAACAGAAAAATTAGAATGGAAATAAAGAAAAATATTTACATAGCTACATAATTATTCGTCGCTACTTGATAACAAGAGCAATTGGTTGCGACGATCTGGACTAAAGGCGGTATCACCACTGGAGATATTCATCAAATCCAATGGTGAGTGTCATCCGGTAATAGAGTTTTGAACTGTCGGACTACTTTCCCAAAGGTTTTGCGCCGTCGACTTTTTATATTAAGAAATCTTTTATAGAACTTATGTGAAAAATATGTGTGTCAGACAGAGACAAAACATGTTCCAATCTCACGCTGACATTGTAAACGCGCCTTAAGAAATTTCGAATAAGGGGATTTCCCAGTTATTACTATGTATGTTCATTTCAGCAATGATGCCAAGTGTTGTAAAAACAAACATAATTACAAAACCGTACTAGATAAAAAGAAAAAAAATTTGAAAAAAATTTTCAACCGTGTAACTTCAAATCCGTGTAAAAAAAACAGTGTAAAAAAGAGTTGGGTGTACCTGAAAAGTCAGGGATAGCTGGATTGGGATCCCTGAAAAGTCAGGGATAGCTAGATTGGGATACCTGAAAAGTCAGGGATAGCTAGATTGGGATCCCTGAAAAGTCAGGGATAGGTAGATTGGGATCCCTGAAAAGTCAGGGATAGCTAGATTGGGATCCCTGAAAAGTCAGGGATAGCTAGATTGGGATCCCTGAAAAGTCAGGGATAGCTAGATTGGGATCCCTGAAAAGTCAGGGATAGCTAGATTGGGATACCTGAAAAGTCAGGGATAGCTAGATTGGGATCCCTGAAAAGTCAGGGATAGCTAGATTGGGATCCCTGAAAAGTCAGGGATAGCTAGATTGGGATCCCTGAAAAGTCAGGGATAGATAGATTGGGATCCCTGAAAAGTCAGGGATAGCTAGATTGGGATCCCTGAAAAGTCAGGGATAGCTAGATTGGGATCCCTGAAAAGTCAGGGATAGCTAGATTGGGATCCCTGAAAAGTCAGGGATAGCTTGATTGGGATCCCTGAAAAGTCAGGGATAGCTAGATTGGGATCCCTGAAAAGTCAGGGATAGCTAGATTTGGATCCCTGAAAAGTCAGGGATAGCTAGATTGGGATCACCCAACTCTTTTTTACACGGTAGATACGTTCCTCAGAAATCCGTGTAAAAAAAACCGTGTAAAAAAAGAGGCGTTTCATATAGTAAAACGGGGGATACGTTCCATGTGATTTGAAAACCGTGTAAGATAAAATAAAGAACTATATTTACTTCGAAAAACCGTGTAAAAAAAGTTGAAAGCTATAAAATTTCATACAAATTGTATGTTCATATGGCATTTTAATGAGCATTTAAACTTAAAATACATAATTTATATTGGAATCTGTTAATTAAGAATTAAAGAACAGAAAAATTAGAATGGAAATAAAGAAAAATATTTACATAGCTACATAATTATTCGTCGCTACTTGATAACAAGAGCAATTGTTTGCGACGATCTGGACTAAAGGCGGTATCACCACTGGAGATATTCATCAAATCCAATGGTGAGTGTCATCCGGTAATAGAGTTTTGAACTGTCGGACTACTTTCCCAAAGGTTTTGCGCCGTCGACTTTTTATATTAAGAAATCTTTTATAGAACTTATGTGAAAAATATGTGTGTCAGACAGAGACAAAACATGTTCCAATCTCACGCTGACATTGTAAACGCGCCTTAAGAAATTTCGAATAAGGGGATTTCCCCAGTTATTACTATGTATGTTCATTTCAGCAATGATGCCAAGTGTTGTAAAAACAAACATAATTACAAAACCGTACTAGATAAAAAGAAAAAAAAATTTGAAAAAAATTTTCAACCGTGTAACTTCAAATCCGTGTAAAAAAAACAGTGTAAAAAAGAGTTGGGTGTACCTGAAAAGTCAGGGATAGCTGGATTGGGATCCCTGAAAAGTCAGGGATAGCTAGATTGGGATACCTGAAAAGTCAGGGATAGCTAGATTGGGATCCCTGAAAAGTCAGGGATAGGTAGATTGGGATCCCTGAAAAGTCAGGGATAGCTAGATTGGGATCCCTGAAAAGTCAGGGATAGGTAGATTGGGATCCCTGAAAAGTCAGGGATAGCTAGATTGGGATCCCTGAAAAGTCAGGGATAGCTAGATTGGGATCCCTGAAAAGTCAGGGATAGCTAGATTGGGATCCCTGAAAAGTCAGGGATAGGTAGATTGGGATCCCTGAAAAGTCAGGGATAGCTAGATTGGGATCCCTGAAAAGTCAGGGATAGCTAGATTGGGATCCCTGAAAAGTCAGGGATAGCTAGATTGGGATCCCTGAAAAGTCAGGGATAGCTAGATTGGGATCCCTGAAAAGTCAGGGATAGCTAGATTGGGATCCCTGAAAAGTCAGGGATAGCTGGATTGGGATCCTGAAAAGTCAGGGATAGCTAGATTGGGATCCCTGAAAAGTCAGGGATAGCTAGATTGGGATCCCTGAAAAGTCAGGGATAGCTAGATTGGGATCCCTGAAAAGTCAGGGATAGCTAGATTGGGATACACCCAACTCTTTTTTTACACGGTAGATACGTTCCTCAGAAATCCGTGTAAAAAAAACCGTGTAAAAAAAGAGGCGTTTCCTATAGTAAAACGGGGGATACGTTCCATGTGATTTGAAAACCGTGTAAGATAAAATAAAGAACTATATTTACTTCGAAAAACCGTGTAAAAAAAGTTGAAAGCTATAAAATTTCATACAAATTGTATGTTCATATGGCATTTTAACGAGCATTTAAACTTAAAATACATAATTTATATTGGAATCTGTTAATTAAGAATTAAAGAACAGAAAAATTAGAATGGAAATAAAGAAAAAATATTTACATGGCTACATAATTATTCGTCGCTACTTGATAACAAGAGCAATTGTTTGCGACGATCTGGACTAAAGGCGGTATCACCACTGGAGATATTCATCAAATCCAATGGTGAGTGTCATCCGGTAATAGAGTTTTGAACTGTCGGACTACTTTCCCAAAGGTTTTGCGCCGTCGACTTTTTATATTAAGAAATCTTTTATAGAACTTATGTGAAAAATATGTGTGTCAGACAGAGACAAAACATGTTCCAATCTCACGCTGACATTGTAAACGCGCCTTAAGAAATTTCGAATAAGGGGATTTCCCCAGTTATTACTATGTATGTTCATTTCAGCAATGATGCCAAGTGTTGTAAAAACAAACATAATTACAAAACCGTACTAGATAAAAAGAAAAAAAAAATTTGAAAAAAAATTTTCAACCGTGTAACTTCAAATCCGTGTAAAAAAAAAAAGTGTAAAAAAAGAGTTGGGTGTATATTCAATAAACACTAATGAGCTTGTAGAAAAAGTTGTAAGAAAATTATACCAAATTTAAAGGAACTATTTCAAGTATTTACTCGTATGATATTGCCACAACTTCTTAATACATCTTCTAATTAAAAAAATTACTGAAATCTATAAAAAGGTAAAAGCAGAAAATATTTAAAACTACATCGAATATTTTAAGATAAATTTGTAAACTTAGCAAACTGTTAAAACAGAAAAATAAAAAATATAATTTATGTAATTATATAATGGATTGAAACTAGACATAGATCTTTTTTGGTAATTCAAAATCGTATATTAAATCCACTTCAAAGCAGAGTTGAATCTTTTATTTGAGCTTAACACCAAATTCACTTTGCACCCAAAGAGTTTGCCAACAAGTTTCTTTTTTTTACTTTTATCCCTACAGCTTATCCACATATGTGAGTAAAAGTGCTTTTCGTGGAAGACAAATATAGAAAGCTGGGAGAGAGAGTGGAATGAAATGGTGTGGAGTCTATTTCGGTTGCGCGTTTATTCCAATGCATTTAATAAAGTGTTTATTTCTGTTGCAACAAATTTGCCAGCTCAATGCAGCGCGTAGTAGGAAAAACTCTAGCGGAAAACGTAGACGACAACGACGACGACTACCAAAAAAACAATCCGAGCTGAAACCTGAGCACGACACAAAGGAAAATTGCTTTTCCGCTACGCACACACACACACACTCTAACACACACGCGTGCACTAACTGGGCGAAAATACCTAGCACGCTTCGTGGCAAACAGGAAATATGTGGCCAACGCATCCGATCCCCCCGCCCGACTCAAAAAATGGAGACACTGCTGTGGCAAACCCATCGAAGTTTTCCATGATGACGTATAGCCAAAGGGATGAGGTGGAGAGGGGCGTGTGTGTGTGTGTGGCTGCATTCCTTGTCAATTTTGTATTATTTTGGGGTTTCGGTTTGGCGGCGCACAAGTTTTCAACCAACTGCGCGTAGCATAGTTTTTTTCGTCTCACTTTTTTGTCGATTTTACTTTTGTTTTCTATTTGTCTTTTGGTTGGGATTGAGTGGGCGGGATGGTGTGGGTGGTGCTGCAACTGGGTTCTGGACACGCTTGGCATTCGGCTTGAGTGGCACATTATTTGATGATGCTTTTCGCGATTTTTTCGCACTTGAGTGCCTGATTTTTATTAGCTGAATTCTTTACGGTTTCGCTCCGCAAAAGTTTCAGTTCAGTTTCTTGCTGTTACTTTTTTGTTCCTCCATTGTCTTCGTTTTGGGTTTTTGGCCCGTTTTCAATGCCGCCGCACGTTCGTTCAGTTCCAAAAAAAAAGAAACTTTTCTTCCGCCAGCTAAGGCAAACAAAGATTTTGAAATATTGGTAGCAAACTATGTATGTGTTAGATGGCTTGAGAAATACCTTTTGCACTGCAATAGATCATTCTGGGCTCTTAAGCTTAAGCCAAAAGTTGGCCAAAAGAATCAATTTTTATTTGTAGCCAAGTTTATTTATCTACCTGACAATTAATCAATATAGAGAGATAATATTATTTCTTGCTTATCGCTCAATTGTCAAGTTAAAGCTTTTAACTTTGAAATTCAGGTGGATAGCGTTTAATCGACATGGAAAAAGCGCAAAAATCTTGATGAAGAACAAAACAAACGAACGGAAATGAAAGTTAATTTGAATACATTACCAATTCTAATTACGATTTTTCAAGTACAAACGACGACAATGAAAATGGCAGCAGCAGCAGCAGCAGCGAAAGCAAGACAAATAAATGAGAGATGGCATGAATAAAATAATATTGGTTGGAGAATCACTGAAACGTAGGGACGGACAGTTGCCCCTCAGCTAACAGAAAGCCACGAAGCATTCAAATTGGAATTTCAAAAAAGGCGAATAGACAACATGGCAACAGACGGGATTGGGTGTCAGTGTTGGCTGACCAAAAGATTAGCTGAAATGTGCCAGCTGCTCTGCGGAGGGAAGCTGTTTTGTGAAGTGACAAGAAAATGGCGGCGGCGACGGTGGCGGCAACTACCAACTGAATTTGAATAAATTTCTTCTTCTTGGTTTCGCGCTTTTTGGTCCACACTGCATCTGCACAAGTGGCAAATGGATCAAGGAGTGTTAGGAGGGGAACAACGAATAGCGAAATAAAACTTGTAGGGATTCGCATTTCATTTTATTAAAAATTCAAATAATGTGCTTATCGCTTTAGATGCGCCAGGCTTAAGCCACCTGCAAAAATCAACCACACGCACCACCTGCCACCACCACTCTCGTCTACCCCAATTGACTTTTATCCACAACAACTTTCGCTATGAGCTACACTTATTATGCAGACATTTCTTTTCTGTTCGTCCATGGCCAAGGTCTGGTTCTGGTTCTGGTAGCAATTTCATATGCCTCATGCCGCCAGGAAAAAATTAGAAATGAAAATTAAGTAAATATTATAATATGTTGCCACCCTGGCTGTGGAGCTATGGAGTTGGGTCAGAAGATGTTGCTGCTGGCATCGAATCCATTCGCCTTGGCAAATAAATGATAAGCATTACATTTGATATTCATTATTTGATAACGTGGTAATAAGAAGGTAAAAATAAAAACGCCAACGGAAATGAAAATGTTTTTTTCTTCTGTTTCGCTCTGTCTGCATGCCAGACTCAGGTAGAATATACTTGGATACTAAGGGTGGAGGGGCAGAGCCAGACAAGTTGCCGGATTAAATGTTTGCCTAAGTGAAATATGTTAAATGTTATGATATGTATGTGCGGTCTCCAACCAGTCTGTTGCCTGTTATCCTGCCATACTGCCATCCTGTTGCTGCTCTGCCTATGCTATGGCTTTCTTAACGTGTGTGTTTGTTGGCATTTGATTTATGAGATTAAAGTGCTATAACCAAGTATCTGAGTGTGAGCATAACGTGTGCGATGAGTTTTTTCTTTTCTTTGATAGGCAAGCATAGCTTCTTTCGGTTGGGTGAAAAGGCCATGAATTCACTACTGAATAATTACAAGTCTATCGCATTTTTTATGGCTCTTTTTGCGAGTGTGCAATGACACAGCCATTCATCACATTAGCCCTGGACAGACCAATCCATTTAAAAGCCCATAAATACAAGCCAATGTGAGTAAATATATGCACACATAGACACATGTTCAATGCCAATTTTGACCATTTGCATGACATGGCTTAAAAGAAAAACTTGCTCGAATATTATGCTGGCTTTCGAGGTTACAGTTATGCCATGGCTGTTAAGAAGAACAGCTCATTAAATTTTAAAGGTTACAGGGTAATATAACACGTAAGTAAAATAGTATTGTTGATTGGTATATTTCTTAATTTTTAATATTTAATAACTTATTCCTTTAAAGAACTGTCATCATAATTAAATAATATCAAACAACGTTCTCATAACTTTCACTTATGATTTGTGCTTTAATGCAACATAAAATTTAAAAACAATATTAATAACCCTGGGCTAAATAACGTGTGGTAAGCAAAGCATGCAACGTCAGATTCATGATACCAAAGCTGTCGCCTGTCGGCCAAGAGCAGATCTTAAGCTGAAAGCGGCCACCGTTCAAGGCAAACGCACTTAAGTTTATTGGATTTGAAGTGGAGTCATCGCTGGCTGACTCGTTCTCTAGGTTGGTAGAAAGCTCAAAGCTGAAGCTAAATTGTTGCTGCAAATTGTGTTCGGCACACGCACACACAAGTGAAAATTCAATGGGAAATCTTCAGTTAAAGGCCACGAACGAGTGGCAGTCACAGGTGCAACAGGGCGAGAGAGGGACGCGTGTGTGCGTGGAGCGTGAAATTATGAGCCCTTTAACACGGCAACAACAAGAAACGAGCCAACGATAGGACGTCAACGACAAGCTTAAGCTGCTTAAAACAAGCCATTGCAATGGCAAGGGGTAAAATGAGGTGTGCTGGTGGTGGTTGGCATGGGTTGAGCATGGTCTGGGAGGGAGTGAGGCGGAAGTGAAAGCGAAAGTGTCAAGGATGCGGCTGCTGTTTCATAGTCAAATTAAATTGCTCACTAAAACAGCGAGACGTGAAGTCGACGCTAAAGTAAACGGATAATGTGAGCATAAAAACATTTTTAATGAAATCGAGACGACTTCCAACTGGGACAACGACTCAAAACTTATTCCTTAAAATGAAGGTAGCGAGGGGACAGGTGGATGAGACGATGTTTCAAGCTTTGAAAAATGTAACAAGTGAGTTTTAATTTAAACGCTGTTCAAAGTGGAAGATTTTTCGTTAAGGTGTGTGTGTGTGTGTATGTGTTTTCCAGTGTAATTTCTTTTGGGCTGCACATTATTTTCATATCCCGCTTAAAATTTTAATTAATTTTCAGCTTGATTGCGTTTTAAAGAGGCTGCCTGGTTTATGTCTTAGCTAAAGTTCGAGTGGGGCGGAGAAAAGTGTTGAAGATGTTGCCTCGGTGCGGTTTGCCGGGGAGAGGCCTGAGAATTTATAGTTATTGTGGTTTGGTTGAGTGTGTGTGTGTGCTTGGGTTATGCTTGTTGTGGTGCCTTTTGACTTTGTGTCTAGCAAAAGCAAGTTTTGGTTTGCAATTATTTCGACAATTTGCCTTCAAGAAGGACCTTCATTAATTTTTTTTTTTCGAATCTTAACAGCTCTCAACTAAATTTATTTTGAATAGCAAAATTATCTTGAACGATGCTTTTTGCATATTTTTTGAAGTTTGTTTGTATTTAAACTCAATCTGGAGACTTTTTTACATTAAAGTTTAAGTTCAGTACCAATTTCTTACATAATTTATTCTATTTGTTTTAATCTCTTTATAAACTAAAGCCTAATAAATGGCTAAGGTTTTGTAAATTGTCATTTTCAGCTTACCTTTACCAGTATGCCTATCCAAATTTGGATCCTTGAGGCCTGTAACGATATACAAATTAAAGAACTAACATTATTACAAACTCTTCTAGGACCAAGTTAGCTTGATGCTAAGACATAAGCATTCGCATTGCATCTAAACACCGTGTTCGCAATGTAGAAATTCAGTCATTTATCTCTGTCAGCTGGCAAGGTAACAGCCGATGTGAGAAATTTGTCTGTCTGTCCAAATGAATGTCCGACTACATTACTTGTCGACCCAAGAGCCAGACGTCACACACATTGCACTTGTAATGGGAACTATCAAATGGTAATCTTAATTAATTGCCACTAATTACATACTGCAACATTTAGACAGAGAAAGGCACCTCTAAGTCGAAGAGTAATGAAGTTGAAGCTTCAAGAGCCTTAAGGTGCATTTGGTAAACACAACAAAATACCGCAAACGTAGTAGGAAACTGCAGTGAACATTATTTATCCGCTGAGAGCTGATCTTTGCGAAAATGTTCTACAAATTGTTTGCCAAATGGGGCAACTGATGGTGCCAAGATAACCGGCTGAATAACTCGAATATGTTCTTAAAAGTCCAAGCCGGCTTCGAGTCAAAGGAAGTGAGAGCACAAAAGGCCAAAAAACAAACAAATCCTTTTACTGGCATCGAACTCAAAGATAACAGAAGGCCAACATTCGCGTGTTTGTGCAACTTCTAATTAATTTTTCGCAAAAATCTATGCCCGAACGGAAATGAATTTAAACTTTTAGTGCTACAGCGGAAGTGGAAAGTCCTAGCCAGAGTTAGTTGCATTTACTGCAATTGTTTCGTTTCGTTCGTTTCGTTTCGTTTCGTGCTTCCGTCCATTGCTGGGAAGGAGTTTTTTTTTTTTTGTTGTGCTTTGTTTTTGGTTGTGCTTAGTCTTGACTTGGTTGGGCGCATTTATTGTTATGCCATTTTCAATGAAGGCAAAAAAAAGAAGAAAAACGCAACAGCGGAAACAGACGTCAAATGTTGGGGGAACCAAAAGCCATAGAACCATAAAATCGCTTAAGGACAAGAAAAAAAAGAAATGCTAGTTGTCCGATTGAGCAAAGGGTTGTTATTTTAAAGTTCTTCAAGTGTGTTGAAGCTATACGAAATAAGTCAAAATCTAACTCGATTATGCAGTTAGGTCTTTAACTTTTCGCCCATTTGAAAGCCGTTTGTGGCTTTATTTTAATTTAATTTGGCGCGGCGTTTAATTAATTCCCAGTTATCACCACAAAATAGCTCGACAGCTCGACGCTTAGCTCTTTGTGCTCTATGCTCTTTGGTCTAATAGCGTCTAGCCGGCCAGAAAAGATAGTACCATTGAAAGGTCTTATGGGCAAAAATGTTTCCACATACCGCAGACATGTCGGGATGTCCCCCCAACTGAAGAGCTTAGCACATAAACACTGCGATAAGCGAAAGGAGAAAGAGAGGCAAAAAAGAGAGATAATGCGGTTTGGTTTTAATTGCAGTTAGCTGTTTAGGTCCTGACATTGTTTATCCCATAGTATTTTTTTGTCCAGCATCAAACACGCAGCTAAAAGTGAAGAGAGAGGGGCGTTTGTGTATTAAAGTCTGTTTATTCTTCGATCAAATTAGTTGCAAATTCCCATTAAGTTATTATTGTTCCAATTACACTTCTACTTCTGCAGCTTATCCATTTTATCGTGCACGTTTACATAAACTGTTATTAACTTGCGCTGCGGTGAACATAAATATTCAAACCGCAGAGCTGCACTCATCACAAACCAAGATTAAAGATCCTAACCCCATAAATATCCCATTAAAATTGTCGCTGGTTATACCAAGCAAGCAAATTCATAGGCCTATAACTCTAGCCAAACCCCTGACAACAACAAATCGCGCATAATTATGGCCTAGACATCATAAAACTTGATGTTTGCATCTTGTTAACTGTCTCTGATTTGAGCACACACACACAAGAGAGACTGAGAGTAGTTTTATAGCCCTAACGAGGCTAAGAAAAGGAGCAAAACTGTTTGGGAAGAGGGCGCCATAGGCCGTTAAGTAAATTATCACGTCATGCTCTTTCTGCGTGTTGCATGCAAAATCCAATGGGGTATAGAACTTCGCCTCTTTCATCACAGATCCAACACATTTTATGTCAGCTACGTGCTCATAAATTTCCATGCATTTCTGCAGCTGTGTTTGCAAGTTTTCTTTTCGCTTTTATTTTGGGGTTAAAATATAATTTTATTAGCTTGTATCTGTGTGTGTGTGTGTCTGAAATTGATGCAATGGGAATGTCTGTTGGCTTGTTTGTTGTCGTTTTCGAGTTGATTAAGTTGTTGCTTCTTTAATTAGCAAAGTTTTGCAAATGGTTTTTGCTACAATGTCTGAATGGTCATTGACCTGTTGAAATGCTTTGTGTCTAATGATTAGATTCTTGATTTGAAGTTAGACAAAGGGAAGATAGGGAAAGTTCTTTGCTTTAAGGTTTGATATCTACTTATAAAGCTTACTGCTGCTGCCAACAAATTCATCATTTTTGCAATTAATATGCAATTATTGTCATTTTCGTTACTTTAACATATCATATAAATTAATTGAAAATTTCTCTATTTGGCAACATATTTTTATGTCACATCAGCAAACCATATTCTATGCCCCCCGGCGCAACCCTGACTTCCCGCTCGATCGTTATGCACACTCATTAACACAACAATAAAATACACCTTCAACACAAACACCGCCCCCAGGCCCATCGCTGTCAAGGCACTTGGCACGCGGACAATTAATGTGACTGACACACATGCAAATTTGTGCATTCGCCCATTGCGTTGTCATATTTGATTTACAGTTGCAATTTACACACTTGTGATGCAGCGAGGTAATTGCAGGCGGCTGCCAGAATCCAAAATCCCGACAGCTGTCCACGTCAGCAGCCTCATACAGTAGCAGCAGCAGCAGCAGCATTTCAGTGTCTGTTTGATGTTGTTAATTGATTTTCAAAGTCAACTTGCTGGCCCGGCAAACCCTCTACGCCCCCTTTATCCTCGCTTCTCCCTTGAGTCGTTGTGTGTTCGAATTTGCTTTCGCTTTTACTTTTACAATCGCAAACGCAAACGCATCGACATGCATCGCATCAGAACGTAATGCAACGCAACGCTCAGAGATTAGCAGTGGCACATGCGAAAAGTGTCTCTCCATTCGGGCGCAAGCGACATAAAACCAATGCCACCCCACCCCACCGCACCTCAACCTCAATCCACAATCCATACAATGCACGAATGCTCCCAATACTCAATACCCAAATACTCAATCCGCATTGCATCCGCATCGACAATTTACACATCGAACTGAAGCTGGGATGCGTGTAAGTGCAGCGGAGCGCAATTGCAGCGAGTGGATTTGGATGTGGCCAGCAGGACATTTCTACAGGACGTGGCCTGTTTGTTTTATGTGCGGCCATTGTAGTTGTTGTTGTTGTTGTTGGCTGGTGCATGGCATGCGGTTCAATCAAAGCGATTTTCAATGTCCACAAAATTACGCAAAAGGACATTTTGGTAATTTGACAACGACGACGACGATGACGATGACGACGACGACAACGACGGCGACGCAGAGAACACTTGCTTGTTGTTGGTAATGAGTTTGGTTTTACTGTTTAAATTTAAACACATACTGAAACACACACACACACATTCAGCCACTACAACGTATGTGAGTGGAGAAACTAGGTTGGAGGGAGGACGTTTCCTGATGCGGTCGGCTACAATTCTAAAGTGTATTTGCATTTAACGTTACGAAGCGGCAGTGAGGCTGGGGGCTTGGCCAACAAAACATGACAGTTGCATTAATTTTGATTGCGCAAATATTTTAAGTGTGCGGATTGACGAAAAGGATCCACAAAAATGTTGGGTCTGAGTGCTTTTTTTCGGTAAGTGGATTAAAGTGGCATGTGGAAATATATTGAGTTTCAATACGTATAATGCAGGAAGAACTGCAGAAAGTAAATGCATTGACTGCATTGTCATAAACTGCACTTCACAAAAATATTAAAGTATCGCTTGCATAAAATATGGCTTAAACTATCATCAAATAAGAGATTAAAAGGAAACATTGCACATGAACATTCTACAGTAATCCCTAGACTATTCCCTATTAAACATTTACTGGTCGAGCTGTAAACTTTTATAGTCAAGAATATTTTCAATTATAATCATTTAAATTAGTGGCATAACATATTGACAGGCTTAAAGCATTCCTTCAAATTTATTCGTCTTCGCTTTTTCTTAAATGTTTCCTTATATATTTAATGAATTCCATTTGCAGTGCAATATTTTAACTTTATCTTCGTTGTCTTTGTGTCTCGACGAAAGCAAACAGAAGCCAAAGATAAACAAACGACAAAAAGTGGGAAGCAGAGAAATGCTTTTAAATACGCAATGTATATACAAAAATCAGTATATGGTATAGATATATAACTGCCTGTTGACTTACGATTGATATTGATGCAATGTCAAATAAAATGAAAAAAGCGATGGCTTGGTCTAATTTTATTGCCGTTGCCTTCTCCTCATTTAATGCAAATTGATGTCGCAATCAAAACGAGACGAAACGTGGAAAAATCAGTCTGTTAAGTTTGTTTCGCATTTCTGGAATGGATCTTTGATTTCTTTTTATTTGTTTGGCTTTCGTTTTATTTAAATATTTGATGTGCCGATTGTTGTTGATGTTTATGTCGCTTATGCATATTAAATATTTATTTAAGCAGCTTTTATTCAATATACGAATTTTTTGTATATCAGCATATTGATTCCAAAAGATTTACGGCCATTGGTTGTTAAATTGATGGCAACATGTTCCAAATATGTTGACCTTGTTCCGCATTTCACAACCGCCTCAAACACAGTCAACGTCTCTGTATGCAGTTAAAGCAAAGCCACAGTTCGTATACTTGATATTTGTTACAAGTCGCCCCCAAGGACCCGAGTGTCCGTATTGCCGTCTTGCAGCCTGCCTGCAAGCACGTCTTCATCATGTTTTGCATATTGTTTATATTTTTCTGCAGTCTTGTTTATGCAGTCAGTCGATAGACGGAAGGAAGCATCCTCGACTCGATTGCTCTGTTGTCCTGTTCTGCTGTTGTCCTTTGCACTTTGGCTTCGTTCGATACATGGCATATCAGATTTATTTTACAGTTACAATATTTAATTTGCTCTTACGCAAATTGCTTGCATTTTCCATTTTTGTTTGGTTCGATGCAAATTTTATCTTCTTTAACCCTCTTCTCATCTGCAGCATGGGGTCAGTTTTTGCTGCAGTTGAATTATTGATGGACCTTGTTCTCACTAAATTTATTTCGAAATTGAACATTTGAATAAATGTGTGCAAATTGGTTTTATGCAGTATGCATTGGAATGCAGCTGGGATTGCATCGAACAATACAAATTCAATTTCTATCAACACTTGTTCCAAAAAAAAAAAAAAACAACAGAACGAAAGCACTTTAAAAATGCTGTAACAAGTTCTCGCATACCAACAGCATTAATCAACACATTAGAAGTTTTTTATTTATGATTTTGTTCCAACTATGTTTAACAACAAAACTATTCTTACTTTAGAACTTTGCCTACAACTTTTTTGGGGGTGGCACAAACATGCGTCATACGCCATGTTGTACACGGCAAAACTATTTGAATACGGATGCGTACTATTTACACGGCTCATGTTGCAGGATGTGTATCGAGTCGGGGGTGTCGACTTAATTTTTCAGCTAGACGGCAAGAAGCCAAGGCTAAAGAAACAGCGGAAACAACGATCAATTGTCAGATAGTTGTCGTCCTGTTGTTGTTGTTGTTGCGTGTGCGCTTAAAAGTTTAAACAACAGTTATGTGTGCGGGTGGGGCAGGCGTACAGACAGGGCAGGCAGCACATATTGCGCAGGTGGAAAATTTATAATTTTGCAAAATTGCCACGCATGTTGGCAACATGTTAAATGGCCAGGCAGTTAACCGGTCTCTGTAGCATCGGGCTGTCGTTAGAGCCGCTTGGGTGGCGGCTTAAATTATGTTAACCTCAAACGAGACGGCTGCTTGGCTACCTGCCTTTGGACCTCTGACTATATGCCAGTGATCCCCACGACCCCAGCCTTGTCAACCCATAACATTGCGGAACGACCCGAGCCGTGTACAAAGTTCGATTTAAGGCCTCGTTTATTTAGCCAGCCCGCCAGCCAGCCAAGCAGAGGCGAGTCGAGTCGAGTCGAGTAGTCGTCGTTGTAGTCTGGTTCGTTGGTTGCAATGTTGCAAAAGTTGTTGCCGTTGTTGCACAACCGCATGCCACAACATGCAGCCAGCCAGTCAGCCAGCTGGGTAGGGGGTTCTGGCTCTGGCTCTGGCTATGGGACTGGGTCTGACCTCTATGTGTGTATGGGTGCTGTTGCTGCTGCCACCACCGCCTGTGGTCCTGACATGCCCCACTTGGCAATTGCCGAAACTATTTGTTTACATATTTAGACCATGCGAAAAAGGCAGACATGTTGTCAAGTCATGTTTACTGTGAAATATGCGCATTTAAATGCAGGTGGGCCTGCCAGCCCGAACACAATTTACACACGCCCACAACTGTGCAACCATATGTTAAAGGGGGTGGGTGAGGTTACGTGTTGGCAATGCAAAAGTATAAAGGCAACAATTATTTATGGTCGAAAATGGTATTTATCAAAGAAAAAAATAAAAAACATATATTTATGATTGGATCCGTTAAATATAATCAACTAACGGCATAGCCATCATTATGTTTAATATATATTATAATCGGATTTGTAAGCATTAGCTTTGTTTGGTTCAATTCCTTTAAAGCTGTACCTTAATCATAAAAAATTAGTTTTTAAAGCTTTCAACTTTAATTGTTGCGCATTTCATGATTTTTATCTTCTCCACCTTTAATTTAGGCTTTGGAGAGCCTTGAACGGCTTGAGTTTTGTACGTCGCATAAAAGTCAAGATCAAAGTTGGCTCTTCAGACATAATTAAGCCATTTGCAGCACGTTTTGCCAATTCAAAAAAATGTATATACTTTGACCTGCTGCTCTCCTGCCTTTACTTTCTCTTATGCTCTTATCGTTCGGGCCAGTGGCACGCCCCAAACACAAAAACTCATTTGAATGATTCAAAAGGAAAATATAAAAAAAAAATAATATGAATACTTAGCCCACAAGTCAAAATTGGTGTTTGTGCAACCCCCTTTGGAATGATTGTAGGTTTCGGATGTGCGTTTTGTGCCCGCTGGGTGCAAAATTCGTAGAAAAATCACGCGCGCTTATCTTAACCTGAACCTGAAGCAAACCCACGCAATTAACGCCCATTGCGCTGTCACAGTGAAAAATGAGGCAGCAAAGTTGGGGGATGATAGAATATATAGAGCATCGAAAGAATAAAGTGGGGACGGAAGTAGTTGCCCTAAAGCCATCTCCCATTCTTTGGGCAATTGCGAAATGATTTGCAAACGATGCGCAATCGAAATCGAATTCAAACCATTCCCCATTGTACCAGACGCCATTTACCAATAGCTACAAATTTTAATTGCCGCTGCGATAGCGCCCAAGAAAAAGCAGTCGATTCAAGGCAAGGCAAGCCAAGGCAGCTGCCTGAGAATAAGTTAGTCGCATTGATAAGAGAGTCACGTTTCACGGAAGCCAGTTGAAGTACGGCCCAACGGGGGCAGGGCGTTTCCCCAAAGACAATGTCTTGCCTGGTGTCTTCATTATCAATGACAAGCGAACGGAAACAATGGTTACTCTTTTATTGCCAGGCACCAGGAGCAGGAGATCGAGGAGGTGGACCAAGCAAGCAGCTGCCTCTGAGTCAAATTGATAAGATGCCGAAAATGACTTGGGCAAAAAACAATAAACGTGGCCATGAAATGAATAAAGGCTGCGCATTTAGCACCCAAAACGAATGAATGAATGAATAGCGAGCGCCACTCGAAACGCAATTTCGATGCATAAACAGAACGTTTGCGCATTTTAATGAGGTTATTATTATTTTCATTCAACTTTTTCTCTGATAGCTGGCAGCAGTAGTAAAAGGTGTCTGATACACCTATCCGCAGTGTGTTTATTGTCGATGTCTGAAAGTGTTTCGTCTGATAAAATGACCTTAAATTTTAATAGGTTTCTTGTTTCTAGATATTTAAGTATACTTTGCCACATTCGAGATGAAGAATACTCATATATATTCATCTATTCCAGTTAGGTTGGAGCATTGGATTGTGAAACATTTCATATAAGAGATCAAGCCATGAATTTTTGGGTATTCCATTCCTAACTCCCAGTTCGCATTTTGTGATGTGCTCGGGGTATCTCTTTAACAGGATTCATTGGCGAGAGCCTTCTAACTGGTTATGTCACATATACAAAATTATTAAGCTTTGCTTCTTAAAGCTGACCCAATTGATGTCTCTTCGCTTTAAGACACCCTCAAATCCGCCCACCTACAGTCCGATAATTTCACTGCCTTAGCTAAGTAGCAACAGAAAGTTGGTAGTCATTTAATAAAATTTCATTTGATGAGACAACAAAAGTCGAGTTCATGCCCGGCATGCAACTCATTTTGATGCGTAACAACAAAATTTTATGAAATACTTGAGAGCAAATTTTATGTGTTGAAGCAGCATAAAATTTAAGCGCTAGCAAAAGTCCCCTGACTGCGGCCGTTGGCGGTTACCCAGACACTGGTCCTGGCCATGGCCCAGACTCTCGCTTACTCTCCCCTCCTCCCTGCCTCTCTCTCTCTTTTAACTTTGCTGGCTGAGCTTAGCTATGGCTTGGCTAATAATACGAAGCATTTACACCTTTATGGGGCGTACTTAGAGCGTTTATTTATGCTAATGGCCAAGGCGAACACAAGCGGGCCAGCAGTAGCACTGAATGTTGTTGTTGTTCTTGCTGTTACAGTATCTCAAAGTTGAGCTGAGCGAAAGTGGCGCCTGGGCGAGCTTTACACTAATACCACCCCGAAGCGCTGTAAAAGCATAAAAGAGTACAAAAGTACAACAAACAACAAGCAAAACGGATAGTGAGCTTAAGATTTGAGCAGGTAAAACTTACGGCGAGTGTATTTCATCACACAAGACAAAGGTTGAAGTCACCCTCAGCCACAGCTCTTGACCCCCTAGTATGCAACGCAAGACAATGGGGTGGAGAGTGTGGCATCCTCACATCCTTGTTACGAATGTGTTTGTAATTTCCCTAGAGTGTGTTTGACTTTGACGACTTAAGTTGTAAAACTTTAACATTATCATTTTCACTACGAGACGCAGCAGCTTCTTTTGGCCTTCGGCTACCAGCAGCCGGCAGGCACTGCTCCTTGCCCAGCTGCAGGGGCATGTGGCAGCTACCATGTGTGTGTGTGTGTGTGTGTACTTGTTTGTTTGCTCTGCCCGCAAGTTTAGCCAGACATTTTGATGATGTTGACCTTCGCTACTTTTACTTTTTGCACACACAAAAGTTCCTCTTTTTATGTTTGCTTCTTTAAATTTGCTGCAAAGCTCTCTGTTGACATATCACATTACACTCGAGCACACAGCTGGAGAATCTCTCGCATTTAAAGCCACATAACCTCTTCGTTTTCGCTCCTCTCGTATTACCAAAAATTTCGCGCATCGATTTTGGGCATGTGTCAATTAGTTCAATCAGAAGGCGCGAACACATCAACCACATGTGTGCCACCAAAATCAAAATCGAAACCAACACCACAACCACCATTCCGCGAACTGCGCACACCACTCATCCCTTCAAAAGGGGCACAACAGCGGCGCATCGAATGTCATCGCATTTTCCACAATAACAAAAACAGCAGCACTTTTCACCACCATCGCATTTTCCGGCTTGTTCAGTTTTTAAAATTGATATTAATTAATTTATAGGTTTGGGTAACGTTTTTTGTGTTTGCAACAAGATATGCTGCAACAAAATATGTTGGGTAACAGCTTAGAAAAATACTTTGAAATGATTTTGTATCGATTTGCAGAAGGGGAGGTTTTTTTAAAGGCCTTATAGGGTTCGAAACCGAATTGATTTGGCACAAACCTTTTACCTTTTAATTAAACATTGTCATAAAATATGTTACGTATTGATAACAAAGAAATATTTGGCACTATAAATTATGTATTTTTATTAAAAATTAAAGGGCAAAGCTTCGTATCGGTATTGGAAATCGTATTTTAATGCAACATAATTATAAAAATATTGTTTGTTTTATACATTTGGTGTCTTAATTGACGCGGTCAATAAATTCTTTCAATTATCTTAAAAAAATATAAATTAAATTATATTCTCGAGCAGATTTATTTTTTCTTTAGTTGAATTTCCCACATCAAGGCAATGGTCTTCTCCTTTTTTTGAGAACCAGTTTTTTTTCCCACGAAAATCAATTTCCGTTTTGTGCGTGCTATGAAAAATGCGAATGTTGTTAACCTGATATTTAGGTCCGTTTGCTTATCGCCAATGATTACGAAGAGCACAACAACGTGCGCCGTAAATTAGAATCAAATTGAGAGGAGTCAAGCTGATTTATGCATTTCCCAATGCATGTTGTACAACAACAGCTAAGCGCCGAGCGAAACATCCCCCAACCCCCTGTTGTAAGTATCTCAGTCGTACAACTTGCTTGAGGCTATTGAAAAGCCAAAAGGTAAACAGGCTGAATGGCAGGCCGGATTCGTTGTGGGCCACCCTTTGACACGCGACTTGCTTTGTGTCAGAAAGACATAATCAGCTCGATTTCGTAAATCTCGACAAGCTGCTTATCTGATGAAATGTGAGCAGTGTTCCAAAAGGATCTGGCGCCATATGATAAACATCTCACACGTTCGCATTCACAACTTCCGGCCAAGGGGCGCTGTCAAAGCTGACAGCTTACGCAATGCGAGGGCGTCAAAGGAATTGGCAGACTAAAGTACAGTAAAGCCTGGCGCGTGCGTCTGTCAGTTGCGCTGCGGCTGTCTTTATTTTGCACTCTCTGATTGGCATCGGAAATTCAAGTGTTTTTATTAATTCCCGCTTGCGAAAATTTCATTATAGTATCATCTCATATCTGGTCAAGTTGGCATTTCGCACTCTCGCTTTCTTTTGCCATTTGCTTCCCCTTCGGATTTCCGTTGCGTGCCTTTTGTTTCACTTAATATTAAAATTCATTGATGCGGCTTGCAGATTTTTTGTCCAATTGATTGACAGCTCAATGTTTCAACTGCGATTGACGCTTATTGAATTGCCCCCACAATGCGGAAGCAACTGATACAATTTCGTATAACGCAGCAACTGTTGCCTGTTTGTTGTATCATAAAAGCTAAAAATCAACTTAATATTCGTTTTATAACTTTATTTAGTTTGAGTGAGATCTCCACACATTATTTTTTTTACATTTTCAAATAAATCTTTCGTTCAAAAATGCTACCAAAGCATCGTGATATTGCACCTTTTCTGAAAATGATTCGCGAGTTTCTATTGGGTCGCAAACATGTTACTGCTCATCGTTTTGCCGATACGCTAAGCCCACGCACACCGAAAAATCCACCTCAAATTCCGAACGGTCCTCCAACTCGCCTATTTGGCAATCAATACTACCTGAGGGATGCCAGACGTGCCGCAAAGCCACCTATTGATTTGGTTGAGCAAAAGAAAAAGGAGCTAGCTGCCGCTGCGAAGGCTAAAGAAGCTGCAAAGAAGGCACCCAAAGCGGCAGCTGCTCCAGGACCTGCACCACCTGCACCAGCAGCAGCAGCTAAAGGACCTGCTGCCAAGACTGCTCAGACAGATCAGTCCAAGAAAACCAAAGCCAAAGCAGAGGACACTTGTGAACAAAAGCAAGAAAAGGATAAAAAGAACATGCTACCTGCACCCGGAAAGTTGCACCAATGGGACTAGAAAATATGGAAATTGAAAGTAATTAGCCTACGTTTTGTATTGTACACAGTGTAATCAACTAAGTTTGCCGAGAATAATATGTATTAAAGTTGCATTCAGTGACTTTTTGAGTTATTTCATTCGCTGAATTGTTCAGTTGGGCGCACATAATTATAGCCTTAGGCAATTGCCACAATCGACAACAATGTCATTCAATGGGCAAGAGAGAGAAAAATGGGACATCACATAAAAACGAAAATCTAATTAGATGTCAGAGGCGAAAATCATTTATTACACCTGCATGAAATTTTAATTAAGCTCACAATTAACAGGACTGATGTCAGTCTGTGTGTGTGTGGACCATGGTTTATTTATATATATGTATATGCGAGCTTAATAACATTTAATGCCATCAAAATTTATTTACAATTTAAATTGAGGCAATTTTCCGTGCGTTTCGTTGTTGAGTGGATTATGCCAATTGTTGATGATGATTGGAGGTCGATTGTTAATTGTCTGTTGCTGAAATTTATGTTAATGACTTTTTCACATCGATTTATTGATTGCAAAGTGTGAGAAATTTTTGCACACTGTAGGGTAAAAGAAACCCACCCTAACCCCAAACTAACCATCACTCAAATTGGCAAAAAAAAAGTGAGGAATATAAAAAATATAATCTGATTTCGCGTTATGCAAAAATGCTTATGTACACACACAAACGCACATAAATATTGTTGTGGGTGTTTGGATTGGGGAGGGGCTGCTGCCTCAATTTATTGAAATTACCCTTATAAGCTATGCAACAACAGCATCAGCAGAAGCAGCATCGAGGGTTGACTTCAGCTTGAAGTGGCAGCTTGAAAAAGGGTGTCAATTGCTTGGAAATTTCACTCTGCGTCTGTCAGCTCAACATGTTGCCAATGTTGATTTCCATTTGCCCCGTTTTGCTGCTGCTGCTGCAGCTGCCAAATCATAATAAGAAATTCAATACAAGAAAAAGCTGTAGCATACTTTGCAGCGCCTCAAAAGAAAAGGGACATGTGCTCAAGACTTTTACTTTCTAGCATTTTTCATATGCGTTCTCTGATTTGTTATTTTTCAGGATTTTTCTATACATTGAAAGAATTGTTTTTCTTGTTGTGAGACTCGGAAAATTTATTCATAATGCTGTTTATTGCTTGCTGGAATTAGTTGATATACACGTAGCCCATGGTTGGGTTAGGTTGGAGCGGTTACCAAGGAGGGATACCCCCTTAGGCACTAGGCCGCATTCGGCCCATTGTGATACCGCGAAAGGCACTGAGACCCCTCTATTATCCTGGTATGAATCCGCCTCGGGTCCATCCTGCGACTTGGATGAACCTAGCTACATCTTTGGGTCTTTTGTCGCGAGCTGTAGGTTTTCGAAGAAAAGTACCAGAATTTTGCCTGTTTAATAGGGCTGGGATGTGCCAGAGGTGGAACGGTTTTTTTCTCCTCATCCCGACAACTTCTGAGAAGTATTATGTGGGCAGTAGTCTGGCCGCGGTGCCCACAGCCTGTCCAGTCATCACTCTGGTGACAATTGAGCTTTTTGTTGGAGGAGAGCTCACTTGATTTTTCCGGCATCTAGTAGGCCGGTTTGGTGAGCAGTAGTGGTTGTGATTGGAGACCTGCCATATCTTTGGTTCTGTTGAGAAATCTCTTATTTGAGTTTACAGGATGCCATGGGTATACATGTCTCTTTATCTGGAAGGGTTCCATGGTAGTCCCTAATCTGGCCAGTTGATCCGCGTGCAGTTGCCTTTATATCCCTATGTCCTGGGACCCATATTAGGTTATATTAAACTGTTTGCCATCTGCATAGAGATTTGCGGCAGTTATGACAGCCTTAGAGTTCGATGTGTTCGACTCCAGGATCTAATTGCTGCCTGGCTGTCTGTGAAGTGTGATTTCACAGCATTGCCATATGTGGAATGTAATTTAGGACTCCTGTTGATCACTTCAGCCTGGAAGACGCTGCAGTGATCAGGGAGTCTGAAGCCTTGCGTAGGTCAAAACTGGCGCAGAAGATGCCGCCTCCTTTTGTGTCCAACTTAGAGCCGTTGTGAAGTTTTACGGCTTCCGCGGGTCTTGCGGGCAAGCCATCTTCCCAGTTTTCTTGTTGGGATAAAGGTATTAAAGGGGTGTCTAGTAACCTGTGAGATCTGATAGTTGTATTGTTGGTATGAGTGGATTATTTCCAGATTTTTGTGTCCAAAACCCTGACCTGTCCACTGTTTGGTTCCTTCGAGCGCTGACATATTTGTATTTTCCGGCCCATCATTTCGACAGGTAGGAGATGCGTGTGGCGTCGAGAGCGTTACCCGGGGTTGTGCGTAGGCTCCTGTTGAGTGCAGCAGTTCGCTGACCCTTCCTAGTTTTTTGGTGACTGTTACTTTGTCGAGTGCCGGCCCCAGATAGACACTCCATACAACAGTATCGGTCTGACTACCGCGGTGTAAAGCCAATGGACGATTTGTGGATTCATGCCCCACTTAAGTCCGATCGACTTTTACAGGCGTATAGGGCACATTTGCCTTTTATACGCTCCTGTTTGAGGTTCAGTATTTTTGTTAGATTAGACCTAAGTATTTAGCTGAGTCACTAAAGGACAATTCAACCCATTTAGGGTCGGAGGTTGAGAGACGGAATTTTGTATTTCCTTGTAAACAAGACCAGTTCCGTTTAGCAGGGTTGATTCCTAACCCAGATCTTTCCGCCCAGTTGGAAAGCCTGGCAAGAGATTCCGTCATACGGTCACATAGGTCTGCGGGAATTTGCCTGAAAGGCGATAGCAACATCATCTGCATAAGCTACACTTTGCCCTCCCCATCCATGGATCGCAGCAGTTGGTTGACTGCTACGTTCCTAGGAGAGAGAGAGGACTCCGCCTTGTGGGGTTCCGCGATGGACGGGTTTGGTGAAGTCGCTGCCCCGGTGTGCTTTCGATCCTGCATTGTGCATCTGATCGATCGGGTGACTGTCGGGAGTCGACCCCCAATCCGTCGGCGGGTCAGTGATAGTCTTAGGAGTGACGTTGTTGAGTCCCTCTATATCTAGAAAGGCTACTGGCGTGTAGTTCTTCTATGTAGAGACTTTTCGATGTATGAGTAAGCGCATGCATGAGTCTCGGTCGACTTGCCTTTAGAGTGGGCATGCTGAACAGGTGAGGGAAGCGATATGGGGATAGTACTTTCAGTGGAGACAGAGCAGCCTCTCCATCGTTTTCAGAGAAAGACGAGAGACTGATAGGTCGAAATCTTTGGTGTTGTGTGTGAGGGTTTCCGGCTTTTGGAATGAATACAACTTTCGATTGGCCAGCCCTGGGTTGTAACTTTTGAAAATCTTGGGAATGTTTTTAGCCAGCCGATGGCCGTTTTCCCGCGGATTGTAGTTGAGCAGGAATGATATTATCCGTCCTGGGATTGTGGGTTTGAGCTCTTGATGCCCAGTGGTTTCCTTCGCTGAGCAGTAGCAAGAGCTTCCGAGTTCCCTGTTGAGGTGTCGATCACCAGGTCTTGGTGATCTGTTCCCCGGAAATGTGTGTCCAGGAGTAGGGTCAGTGATTCTTCACTAGATGATGTCCACGCACCGTTTGGTTCTTAATGAACCCTAGGGTCGAGGGTTTTGTAGCAGCTTCCTTAGTCTGGCTGCTTCGGAAGTGCTTTTATCTCCGAACAGAAGGTTTTCAGAGGTCCGCTTTGTTTGGAAGCCCCTTTTGAAAACGGAGAGCCTATCTTTAGTCAGCCCATGATTGCTCATATTTTTAGCTTGGCTTTATTAAAGAGTTTAGCTGCTGCCCTCAACTTCCATTTGAGCAGTCACCAGGGGGTTTATTTTTTTTTGGTCTGCTAACGGGGCAGATTCATTAGGGCGCTTTCACGCTGTGTTGAATATTTTATGAGCCGAGTTGTATACTGGCGGTGTTGCCTTCAGGCGGGTTTCGGGAGCTGTTTTGAGTGAAACAGTAGGTCTTCCATCAGTTCTTCTTAGTTTCTGAACTGGTTGGTCTGGGACTCGGATCTGTAGTATGGTTTATATACCTATGTCGAGAAGGAGTGCTCATCAGCACCCTCCAGAGAGAATTTGATCCCTAAGAGGCAGAGACTGGGTGAGATCTAGACTTCCTGCGGTTTTTAAAATAAAGGTCGGGTGACCATTGTTTAAGAGCATATTTGTATTCAGAGGTAGTCAAAATCAACTACCCCTTGATTTGTATCAGTGCTTCCCACGTGATGATGGGCTTTGCTCGCAACCCTTGCGGCTCGTCCGATGTGGCGTGCGTGGTGGGGGTCTGTGGTCGTGGGCGAGTGCTGGACTGTGGTTTTTCCTTCTCCGTCCGGTGCTGGTGTTGTCTGGTCTGTTTTTGGGGCAATATGTTTAATGTTTTTTGAGTTGCGGTTTTTTTTGTCGCTCTGTGCTTTTTCTGTCCTCGTGGACCCTGCCCCCACCCCGGGTTCCTGATAGGACTTTCTCTGCCCCTCTCCGGTGCGGGGGGGTGTGCCTTTGTGGTGGGGTTTTTTGGGCTCAGGACTCTTCCAATCTCCTCCCCACGTGGCGTCGGTCCTCTCTCTTCGCCTCGGCTCCCGCCGTGGCTGCCGGAAGATCCGAACCATTCCGTGTTTGTTGTGGTGGCGTCCTCCCGTCGGGGCGTTTGCCGGGTTTGGTCTTCTTGGTGTGCTCGTCCGGCTCCTGGCGACTGCTTTTGTGTCCGACCGGTTCTTGCGGCCCGGTTTTGCCGTTTGTGGTGCCGCTGGGGGTGTCGCCGTCTGGTTTTGTATTTTGCGTGGCTGCCTTTCCTTTTGCCCCCGCGTCGCCTGCGGCACTGGGGTTGCAAACTGGCCTTGTCTCGGCTGGGTCGTGGGTTTGGTGCCTGGCCTGTTGGCTCCTCCGTCTCGGTTTTGGCCCCGGGTCCTCCCCGGGCGGTGGCCTTTTTTGGTGTTGTTTGGCGGCGTCCTTGCCCTGATGGCCGGCTTTGGAACGGGCGGTGGTCCTCCTTTATTTAGTGGTAGGCACCCTGGCTCGTTTTCCCCGGCCTTGGTTTTTGGGATTTGGCCCCGCTTGTCCAGGACCCAGAGGCCTTTCCCGTCCCTCTGCGGGGTCTCTGGTGTGGCGCGGCCGCGGCTTGCGGTGCGCTTTTGTGGTGTCGCTTGGGTTGGGCGCTGACTTGCTGGTGGCTAATCGGATGTTTTGCCCCCGTGCCTTTGGTGCGTTTTGGCGGTTCCGGGTGGTTCCGCGGCGTCTCTTTGTGTCTGGTTGGTTGGTCCGCCGCTTTAGTTGGGCTCGGTTTGGGTGGGTTTGGCCCGCCGCTTTTGCCGCGGGCCTCGCTGGCCTTGTTCCGGGCCTGCCCTCGGCTGCCTGACTGGGCCATGCCGCGGGTGACTGCCGCTGGCTTCCGGGGCGCGAGTTGGGGTGTTGCCCCGCTTTGGGGTGTGGCCCTGTTTTTGTTGTTTTGGTTCTTATAGTTCCCGGTTGGGGGGGTCGTCCCGCGGCGGCCTGTCGGGGAAGCCTATTAAACGGGTGGGTGGCGTTCCCCTGGTCGTTGGACCGCTTCCCTGGCCGACCTCGGCTGCCCTTGGTTGGGTGTTTGGTTGTCTTTCTGCCCTTCGCGCCTTTGGGTCCTTCCGGCCTGTTCGCCCCTGGTGGTTTCGTGCGCTTGCACCTGTGTCGCGTCTCCCACGTAGCCCATAATCAATGCAAATTGCTTGGAAGCAAGTGTTCTTTAGTATTATGTCCTTAACCAGAAACAAACTTGCTGTAAATAGACTTAGCTTGTAAATTTATTTATTCAGTGTAGATTATATTCAGTGCTCAAGCTTAAAAATCATTTAAGGCTTCTTTAAAAAATTTTGAATTAAGTTAAAAGTTATTAAAAAGTTAATATTATAATGTGAACAGTGAACATTTTTGAGAAGGACACCTCTAATAAGTAGATTCCACTCTGAAGCCATCAAAAATTGTCCTTGCTTTCGCTTTTTAAATTTAAATTTTTGACTGAAAATTTAATTTCTATAAGTAAAAAAAAATTTTCCTTCTACAATTTTAAGTAAGAATATAAAATAACACTTTAAAAAATAAATATTCAAATATTATGCACACAATGCAAACAAGCTCAGCCGAAAAATACAAATAAATAGTACACATAAGAAAATAAAAGGAAACACCCTTTTCCTCGAATCGCAACACAATCCAAATGTCAATTTTGGGCAACCGCTTGGAACAACCAAAAATTGCGGGCTTTCTAAACGGCAGCAATGACGACGACCGACGACAACAGCTGGGCACAAATGTCAACGCTTGAGTGTTGAATACTCGACGCGTTGCACGCTTTTCTCCGGGTTTTTGCATTCCACACCATCACCCCGCCAAACTCCAATCAGAGACGCGTAATTAAAATATGTACAAACAAGCCGGGAAGCTGGCGCCGAGTGTATGAAGCGCACCGCAAGGACCAAAACTTTGTTTACTTTGCGTGTTTTTCTATAAAACCAAAAACAACGAAGTCGAAGCAGAAGAAGCAGTAAAAGTAGCGACCGAGAGAAAGAAAGAAACGAAGCCACAGTGCGAGCAATAACAACAAGAAAAGCATTTGCATAAAGCAACAAACAGCTCACAGGTTTAGGCCGTGTTTGCACTGAGAGAGGGTGGAATGGGCTGTGGACTGTTGGACTGGGGGTTAGTGGGTGCCCTCAAACGAAAGTTAATGAGTGCTAGAGAACTTGGGGGAGATAGAAAAAAAGCAAATCCAAAAAATTCAAACACCAACAACGACGCTGGCGAAATCACTTCATTAATGCGTCATTTGTAAAGGGAGCATGGCCGAGGACATAGTCAGGACATGGCCATACCGCCATACCACCATATGCGACCGACATGGGACCCTCGAGGCAAGTGCTCCTCCTTCTGCGGAAGTTGTCTCTATGCCGGGCATGAAACTTTGCGCTAAACTTGCCACCAGGCGGCTTGCAACAACGTGTGACAGTCAGAGTGCCACGAAAAGTTGATTATTTTTTGCACGCAGTGTTTTCAACTGAATGTAGTAGGAAATAGAGTGGGTGGGTGGTGTGCTGTGCTGTGCTGCTGGGGCATGCAGCCAGTTTCTAGTACACTGAATAATGACTTTTACCGTTGCGACGCGTTGTTGTTGCGATGCCTTCAGGCCAAGTTTACGAGAATGTTTTTTATTTTTCGTTTTTGTTATCAGTTTGTGCGCTCCCCCCAAAAAACAAAAAAATAAAATGAGAGACTGTTGTCGCAGAGTTATGCAGGCTCATTAAGTTGTTATACAGTTTAGAGAGAAAATTGTCAGCTGCCTTAATTTGGCCAAGAAAGCAGGAAGTGGAAGTGTTGGGGTGGGGTGGGCTGGCGTGAAGGGTAGCGCGAATGGGAGCATAAACAAAAGATTTCCGGGGGCGTATGCAGGGCAGCTTTTGTGTGTTTGTCCTTGGTGGAAAATGTTTAATGAAATGAAATTTTTAGAGCGAAATTTATTATTTGCCTAAAACGAAATGAAAAGTGCGAGCCCCGAAAGTCCTTTCATTTATTATACAATCTGGGTGGTTGGTGGCGTTGTCCGGATGTATATTAAAAGTGTAATTAAACCGGTTCTTGTCATTGAACTGGTTCAGTGCTGATACAGCCAAAAAGGAAAGTACCAATTATACCAAAGCTCCGCCAATGATTAAGATGATCTTCTATACGCATTTTGCATTTAAATGCAAAGAAAGCTAAATAAAGTTTTTTGGCAACAACTTTGTCGTTGACTTTGCTGGCACTTCCAATTTGATAAGCATCCAAGAACTAATCCCGTTTCATATAGTAGAACATATCGTCTTTCATGCACTCCTGCATGACCACATCAAGTTTTTCTCTTCCTTTTTTCTTCTTTGCACAATTTCACCTTCAATTAAACTTGAGGTAATTGACAACGATGGCAAGATGGTTGGAAATCCGGTGGAAAACCACACAATGAATACACCCCGATACACCCAAAAAAAAGAAAAGATAAATGGTGATGCCTTAAACTGATTGTGTGGATTAAATTGCCATATTGGCGAAATTGGCAGCGACGGTGTCAATGTGGCGAACGCAAGAAGGACTCCAAAAGGGAGCAAGTATCGAAAAGTTATTTTTGATAAGCGCAATTATAATTGGATTTGGGTGAAGTTGCTCCGACAACAACAGCAGGTAGTAGTAGCGTTGGGGCAAAAGTCGAGAGCAAGCCAATGATTAATCTACCTCTGGAGTATTTAAAAAGAAAGATGCGCGCCTTGAGGGAAAGAAGAAATTGGAAATTGCTGCTGCTGCTGCTGCTGCTGTTGTTGGTGCGATAAAGACGTGTTTCCTTTTCACTCTCACAGTGTGTGTTTATACAAGTAAATATATTTTTGTAAATGTTTGCTGTCAAGATAAGCACCACACAGAGAGCGTGTGGTTACATTTTGGCTTTTGCTGTGACAGCAAAGTGTGGGTTAAAAGTGAGTTTTCCTAAACCCACTTTGTCGCAGGTCTTAACAAAGACAAATGAAGTTGTTAGCAGGCAGTGGGGAGACAGATAGAGAGAGGGAGAGGAAGAAAGTTTGGGTCTTATCGGCTGTCGACTTTGATTGCCGTTGCAATGCAACAACTTTGATGTGCAGTTGACTGGTCATTTGGTCATTAATTGAGTTTAATTATTGAGGCGTTAAGGGTGCGCTGGTGTCAAAGGTGAATGCAGAGAAGTCGGGGCGGTTAGAGTTACTAAGGATACTTACAAGAGAAACGGAGAGAGCCTTTAAATTTCTCACATTGCTGCAACACCTTTTCATTCCCTCCCCCCCAACTTGCCCCAGAAATGTCAATAGCTCATTAAAACTCGGCAACAACAGAAACGAAGAGAGAGCGCTCTACTCCACCACATAACCCCAAAATGAAAGACATTTATTTGTGCCCATAATTAAACCCAGACAATGCCGACAATACGAAGCAGGGGAAAGTGTGGGCAGCGCAGGCAGGCTGGCTGGCAGTCGGCTCATCAAGTGACACGCCCCCTTTTTGGCTTGTCAAATATTTTCGGCAACAATTTATAAATGCAAAATGGGCGTCCTTGTCGTTTTCCACTTCTAATGAGCTGACTGCCAAGTCAAGGCATAAATTTTGCTTGGCCGCAGGCATTTTCAGGCCCACAAAATGATTATTGACAACTTTTCGGTTGGGTTGTGCCTGCCTGCCTGCCACATGTGGCACGGAAAGTTGCTTGCTTGAATTGTGTGTTTATTTTTGGAAATTGAAAGACAACACTCGCGAAAAATAGTCAAAGTTTTCATTAAATATATACGTATACACTTTCCCAGCGCACTTTTCCCGCGTCACAACAATTAAAGTGTAGCCAAAAATATTTTTGGGGAGGAAGTCCATTAAACCCCTCACTCCTGATACAGTGTTGCCTCCAGCTGACCGACCCTTTTTAACAGGCTGTGACTTTCCACGCCTTTTGTTCGCTATGCAAATTAATGATGGCAATGATTTGTGGATGGGCTTTGGGCTTTAAAAAAGAGAGTGAGAGAGGGAATGCGGGTGGGTTCATTTATTTTCCTAATAAAATTGTTGTTACAAAGTTTCAATTGTACTTGTTAAAGGTTTTGTCCCAAATGGAGGGTAGGAGATTCATTAATTTCAAATATTTGTTATTGGCGTTTATTGTCGCAACTTTAAATAAGTGTACTATACTTGTGTATGTATTTACTAATAAAGAAAATTCAATGATACTTATTAAATTAGGTTTCTTAAGTTTTTAAAGTGATTTTTTAAAAAAAAAAAAAAATAGTTGCTTTTACTTCTATATTTTTGATAAACATTGCAAGAATCTTTCACTTTATACGCAAAACAATCCTCTAACTTTTTGATCAATCGAGCAAAAAACTTTTTTTCAAGCCCTTCTTTTTATTTCAGATATATATATAATAAAATATTAAAATAGTATTTTTTTAAATTTTAAATAAATGCTGTTAGCTTTTATTTGATTTGTTCCAATCCCCTATTTAATTTCTTTCTTTACTTAACATTCCAGTTTAAAAATATATTTAAAGATCCACTTAAAATATTTATCAAAATCTTTTATCAAAATAATCAAAGTATGTTTATAATTTTTATCAAAGAGTTTTCAAAGTGTTTTTGTTTTATACAGTTACATCCAATCCCGTTTGTATGAAGACACTTTAATGTCGAATTGCCTTACAAATACGAATGTCTGCCTTTAAATTTTTTACTAAATGCCAGCAAAGTTTGGCTCACCCATCAATCCCATGAAGGCTACGTCAAAGTTGCACACTGCGCTTTTATGCAGATAAATTGTCGGTTATATTCACCCCTCAACCCATTGCTTTCTCTCCCGGTTCCACTATCACGCTGTTCGTTGGCGTTCCGTTTCGTTTGGTTGGCTTTGGGGCTCTGGTGCTGCCGTCAGTTGGCTTGGGCCTGGCCCAAAGATTGAAGTATGGAGTAGGGAGGCAGCCAACATGGTTGGACGAACCTAACCGGAGTGTCGGCTGCTCGGCTGATTGTTTCATAAAAGTTTTGTGCTGCAACCGCCCAACTAACTATTGTTGTTGTCTTGATTGTTGTTGTTGCTGTGATTTTGCAAATTAATTTGCTTATAATTTTTACGCTTAGTTAAACACAATTTTGAGTGATTTTCACACAGAAAATGCTCGATGCTGCAAAAGTTTTGCCTTGCAACAGCAGGAGGCAACACTGCACAGTGGGCTGAAGTGCGAGAAAACGATAGCAAAAATTAAAGCATATTAATAAAGCAGTTCCTAATGGAAATTTGCATTACATCAAAGTTGCATCATTATCATTGCACTTTTCCCGCTTTAAAAAGTTGTTTTTCATATTTTTCGATTCCTATTTTGACGATAACTGTTCAATATTAAAGCTTACAACAATATGCAGGCGGCAAACAAAGCCACATTTAAATGATTTTGTTCGTATTCCCAAATGGCAGTTCCATTGGCTTCGTTAGACTTCAACTGGCGATGCAAAACAACATCGGGACAAAAGCATATAAAAATAAAATAACGGTATATTTAAATTTTTATTTCCGTCATTCGGCGTTTGGCGGCCAGCCCTTCTGCCCATTCGTTACACAATGTTTTTGAAGCCCATTGGCGTTTTTCATATTTTTATAAATTGCTATAAATTGAGATATTAATACGATACGCGACAGAAGTCACAACCGATGGGACAACGATTGTTGTTGTTGTTGGTCGGTTCGCTGATTTCAACATGTGGCAAAAAGTGTCGAGACATTAAAAAATGTCGCGCAAGTGTTGCGCAAACAAAATGTGCAGTTATTTGTATAAAATGCGACATACAACAAACCCATATTTTTTCGGCTGCAACATTTGGTCACCGAGAGCGAGAGAGCTCTTCGCTGATAATGAAGTTGTCGTTGGACAAAGTGTAGAAATTGACTTTAAGCTTAAATTTAAACACTGCAAGCAAGCACGCAGTAAATGTCCTTCGGGGACAGTCAGCTTAAATATTCCATGCACACACTCAAATACACACATTTCGTCAGTTGCTTCAATTGGACTGATTTAATTGAATCAGTTTGCTCGTCTACCATCTCTATACACACTCACACACACACACACTGAAACCAAACCAACACAACAGCTCTCTTGTCTAGCAACATTTTGTCTTCGGTCTTTCAATTTACTACTCATGTTGTTGTTGTTGTTTTGTTGGTGCTGCAGCATGTCTGTAGTTTTGGGTCTACGTTTTTCGCACACGTTTGCGTGCTATGCATAGCATAAAAAATTTGACACAAAAGCCGTTGCATACAATTGCTCAGGCCTATGGCGTTTGTTTGAGTGTGACCAGACGAGGGATTGGGCTACCTACAGACGACGTGTTGAGGTCGTTGTCATGCACTGATTTTGTATGCAGCAGCAACAACCATTTTAATGCATGCTTCTTATATATACAAAAATGATTCTGATCAAATTCTTTAAGGAATTTTTTTCTCAATTTGAATTTAAGTAAAAATCAACAAAGTAGCTGAAAATGTTTTCTCAAAAGTTTAATATTAATGTGTATTATATGGTACAAATTCTTTTTTCAATTTCATCATTTAATCGTAAAAATATTTTATTTCTTATCTATTTTGAGAAAGTTTCAAAGCTAATGTTGTTAACCTTTTACGTTAAAATAAAAGTGCATTGTCTATTTCAATACAGCTTTACCATCCAGTATTTGATTTGCTTTAACTTGAAGATTATATTTAATGTCTTTATCTATTTTTATCACAGTCCCTTGTGCTTTTTGTAGATATTTATGGCCGGTTAAGCGATTTTCGCATTATCGTTTAGCATGTACGAATCCTAGGCAACAATTTAGGCACCCATCTTATTTATTCGACTACTTGTAATATTTAATAAAAATGCCTCAATTGGCTCTGGAGACACACAGACTAACACACACGTCCCTAAATTCAGGCAATCACAATTTTTATTTTCTCTGGCACAACACAACCCTCTCCTACGCCCCTTTCAGCCCACTGCACACGTGCGTTGCCCTCTCGACACGAACTACATAAATAAGCGAACGACAAAAGATGCTCCTGTGAGGGGGCCTTCACATACGATTTAGTTATGGGTAAGGAGGAGGTGAAAGAAGAGGGTGTATGTAGCAGAAACTTTTCCAATTTTCCCCTTTTTATCGTAAATTACGCACAATTCAATATTTGGCCTTTTTACTGGCGCTTGTTTTGGTCTCCCCACCACTGCCACTGTCTGCCCTTTTTCTGCTTGACTAGCTGCCAAGTGTGTGAGGGGGAGAAAGGGGAGTAGTGGGTAAGAAAGAGGGTGGTGGAGTTGTTGGTGGCATTTGTCTGCAATTTCTTTTCTTGTTTTTGCTATTTTGCTATTTTTTTGTGTGTCTCCTTATCGTAAATAAGAAATCTCATACGTGCGTATTCCAGGCCTAGACCCCCCCCTCCCCTCCCCTCTCACTCTTTATTCTGCTCATTTGCTTTATGAATGGATAAGTAAAAGTTAGTTTTACTTTTGTTTTGGATCTCTAATCGAAATTGCCTTGTGCTCGAGTATCTGTAATGATTGTTTTTCTATGCGCCTTAATTTATTTAGCATTATTTCGATTGGAATGTTGCCTCACGACTTTCGAGTCATTAGCTAGCGAGGGCAATACGAAATGTTTAGCCAACTTTTAAGAGGATTAAGGAAAAGTTTTTGCTTCGTGTAACTAATGACATTCGATTATAAATATTTATCGTTACAATAAACAGAATATATGTATATGAAGCATCGAGTTCAGCCATAATCCATTGAAAACACTCTTGCCAACAAATTGCAGCCACAAAATCTCTTTTACTCGGGCAATCTCTGGCCAACATGTCGTATGCGTGTTAATTTGAATTTATGCTTTAATTGGAAAGCCTACGCATCGATATTGTCAGACCTAAAAAAGAAGCCCAGCTACAATGCAGCAGCTGCAGCTGTCCAGTAGGCCATTAAAGCGCATTTGGTCAGCAGCAGATTGCTTCTGTTGGTGTTGGTATTGCTGTTGGCTATAGACGATAGGCGCGTTGTGGCCGCAGTCGCCAAGCTCCTCCCGCTACAGCAACAATGGTGGACATAAAAACATTTATGTAATTGCCTGTTATCGACAAGCGTTCAAAATGGCCTCGTTGCGCCGCCTGTAACGTGGCTGTTAATACACTTTTGATTGGATTGTCGCACAAGTTAATTGAACGTCGAACGGCGGCAACAAAATTCTCCACGGCCTCTAAGCCACTGAGTGGATCCATTTATATTTTGAAACTAGTTGGCTTTAGCGTCTGACCCACACAAACAAATTTGCCGATTCATGCAAGCTCATTAGGCAAACGGGTCGTATGAATAGGCAGCACACCAAACCTCGCCTAAAAGTATGCAGCAGTTTCTTTTGTGCGCTGTCAATTTACCCATTACTGGATTACGGAATTGTAGTCGACTAAATCTACTTTCTCTCTATCTGCTATTCGACCGTCTGTCGGTCTGTCTGTCTGACCAAGTTTTCTATTCTTTTCTTTTTTAATGCTTGAACGCATTTTTATCTTTTGTAGTCTTTTGGGTAATGCGCTAGCAAATTGTTTGAGAATGACCCGCGTAAATTTCATTTCTACTTGATTTACTGTAAATTGTATTGTATATAGACGAGGGAGCAAGATAAACTGAGCCTTGCCAATACAAATGGTTAGCAAATGTAGCCGACATTTATAAATTGATTGAGGGCGGCAAAGAAAATGGCCAACTAACTTTGATTTGGTTTGCATTAGATTTTTGCTTCTTTGATGGCATTTGATTTCGATGATTTGTGGCTGATTTGGTAGATGTCATGCTCAGAAAGGTAGTCAATAATTTAGGATATGTAGGAACTTACCCTTCTGATAACTCATCATTTCAATTTATTGATATGCGCATATAGTCAAACCGAATATGAATTTAAAGCTGTAAAATTCACAATAAGATCTGAAAGAAAAAAAAATAAATTAAGTTTAATATCGGGCAATATTTATTTAGTAATCAACATGATTAAAAATTATAACATAACTGTTAGTATTTGTTTTAAGTGGTCTCAACAGCAAACATTGCCAAGAGTTCCTTAACATCGTCATCAGTTACATAATCATGATGTTGCCCATCTTGTGCCACTTGAGCGCACTTTCTTTCCACATTTTTTTTTAGCTACTTCAGCGGAAAAACCTTTTGCATTCGTTTGTTTAACTTTCAGAAAAGAGAAGGGAGGGCGAGAGCGAAATGTTGATGTGTACTTAAAACTGAGCCCGCATCTAGCTCAAAACTCGAAAACTGAAACTGAAACTCAGGAAAGTAGTAAAGCAGATGAAGACGCCTCGTGTAAACAAGCTCAAGTTTTTGCTGGTGTTAGTTTTGTAAATTGCAGGTTGCAACATTTTCATTAAATTGAGAGTCAAATAACACACAGGTAAACAATCCAAACGCTTTCAAGAACGCTCTAAATAACTGACTAAACAGCAACAACAGCTGATATTAATAAATTGCTCGATTGTGAAAGTCAAATTGGATCATTTAATAACTAAAAAAATTGAATGAATTTTATTTTAGACAAGTAAAGTTATTAACGAATATAAAAAGAAAAATAGATAAGATAAGATATCATAAGTTTGTCAATATTGAATTTCACAATTTCTCTCTTAATGTCTGTTCTAGCATATTAAACATTTTCACCTAAAAAATTAAAATGTAAAGTTTATTATGAACATAAAAAATGAATAAATGAAAATTAAAATATTTAATAAAGAAAACTCTAAGAAAATAAGTATAATAAGTGTAATGATTATGATTAACCTCTAACAATCCATTGGTATTGTTTATAATGAATATTTTTGATATATGCAGATCCTTTTGAATAAATATATACATATTTAGCATTTTTTTAATAATGCTCCTAAAATTGTGAATCAAAGTTTTACGAAATACATAAGCTACTTAATACTTTTTAAAGTGTTTTAATTTTGCCGAAGTGCTTGATTTATTTTAAAGCAGAACCTTTATAACTTGCCCCTGACAACACTCAAATGTAACATACATTTTAAACAAGTTGTATTTAGGTTTATTTAAATGTGCGTTGATTGATATTTTAGGTCGAAAATAAAGCAAAGCAGCAAAATAAATAAAGTTTTGTATCTGATCATAAAAAACGACAACGTCAGCGTGACAGTAAATAGTGTTAACGAGACAGCAACCGACCAGTTAAACAACCCAAACACGCACACACACATACAATGCTAAATAGTTTAAGCCTCATTTACAGTAACTGTATTCCTGGCAGACTTTTAGGAGGTCCAAAAAGCTGAAGAGTTTATAAAATTAACGTCGTCATGACATTCAAGCAGCAGCCACCGTTGATGTTGATGTTGCTGTTGTTGTTGCTGTTGCAAGTTGCTGCTGTTGGGTTGCCTGGCTCATCAAACTAACCCAGCCCGACTCGACACGACCGAGCTGGCCCCCTACTCCGGCTCTTGTCACGCTCCAAAACATCCTTTGAGCTGTCGCTGTGCATTTGTATGCGTTTTGCCTGCCTGATTTATGTGTGACGATGAGTGTTTATGTGCGAGTGTGTGTGTGTGTGTGTGTTTACGTCTCTGTCGTGTTGGCATTTGTCGTTACAAACTTAATTAATGTTATGCTGCCGCCATCTGCCCCCCATCACCTCTCTGACGTCCACGATGAGGGTATGTCAAAGGGGTGCCCTTGTCCTCCAGGCTCTTGACTTTTGTCAAGCGCCACAAAAACTGCAGCCGGGTTTTGCCACTGCTACTGCCACTGCGCCACTGTCAGTTTCAGCTGACGTTTGGTGTTTGTGTTCCATCTCCTTCTTACCCCCCCTTACTCATCGCGTTTTGCATGTGATTAGGCGACGTCTGTGTTGGAGTTTCACTTCATGCTAAAGTTGAAATTCTCTCTCAAAAATTGTGCTCTGCTTTTTTGGTTACCGCACATTTTGTGTACGTATGTATGTGTGTGTGTTTGTGCTTTCTGTTGACATTTTGGCAAAATCGCATTGACAGCATTATCCATATTGGCATAATCACCGTTTGGGCGGGCTTCGTCATTTGTTTGTCTTACGGTTTTTAGTTGCTTATTTTGCTTAGCCTGCGGCTGCATTTTGGCAGCTTGCTTAGCCTGACGTTGATTAAAGAGAGTTGTTTTAAATTTGCGATAGAAACTTAAAGCACATTTAATATTTAAATTCAGCACAAAACACGTGCTGCATTTTTTCTGTTCACCTGTTTTTTGTACTGCAAGGTTTTGTGATACAGTTAGAGAAAGGGGAGGCCGCAGACAAATGCCGACTTTGCTTTGTGCAACAGCGCGTGAATCGGTGCAACGACGTCTGGGCAACAGGCAAAAAGCAAACAGCAGTTTGAGGGGGATTTTTTTATTTTATTTGTTTATAGCGCAAATGGCGGCACAAAATGTGCAACAGCACAGCTGCCGGGGCTAAAAGGCAGCGCAATGCCTGGCAAAGAGCAAAAGAAAAGAAACGAAGGCTCTGCCTGGATTTTTACTTAGGTGCAACACTCATTGTCAATAGTCCTGTAGGGCATAGAAAAGTTTGCCAAGGCAGCTTATGTGGAATGTTTTGTGTGTAAGCTTAAGTACATGTTTGTACATGTATGTGTGCCTATGTGTTTGTCTATTGTCTGTCTGTCATGTGTGTTGCTGTTGCTTGAGTCTTCGTAATCAGTTTGTTCTGTCGTAAATTGTGTGAAAAGTGAAACGGATTTCGCTGCGCTTTGTGCTTCCTTCAAGAATGTGAGAATTTATTTAATGTAATGTTTTCATGGAATTTGTTAAAATATATACACTTTTGAAAGGCTGAGATAACGCTAGACACATTTTTTTTATTTTAATTTTATTAAATTAAAAAAAATTATAAATAAATATATGTATTTTAAAATTATAATTTTTATTAATAAAAATGTTAAATAAAAAACGTTTGTTCATAATTTTACTCTTATTAATGTCTTATTTATGCTTGAATGAAAATCTAGACCTTTTTGTACAATCTTAAACCTTTTCTCACACGCCAAGTGTACAAAGACAGTAATAAAGTTCAGCTTCGTTTAAGAACGTTAAACCATAAAGCTAAGCAATCGATTGTTTTTAAAGTGTTCACGATAGCCACTTTGTTCATTGCACTTTAAATTGTTTACCATTTTATGTTATCTATTTGGTATTTATTCAACATTTGATACACATTTACCACACGCGTCCCCACCCTACCACCCACCCCCAAAACCTATCACTAGCTGAGTAACAGCAGCAGCAACATCGGCAGCAACATTGGCAGCATAATTTAAATTGCAACTTTAAAATGTTTACCGAACGCTTCATTCCAGTTGTAACGTAAATTTACGGGCCAGCAGCTAAACAAACAAGCAAATACACACACACACAAGACCAGCGTCTATGATGAGTGTGAGAGTGTGTGTTTGTTCCTGTGGTTCGTCTGTGCTTTCTATTTACGCTTAATCCATGGACATCGTTGCTGAAAAGCATCCTTTTTTTTATATATATTTCTACGTGCATCTGCAGGCGCGAAAAGATATGCAATAGGAGGAAAAAAAAAGAGTTTCTATTCGGCAGACTTGCTCATTACAGTGGCAAAATTTTCTTTTTTCTCTCTAACCAGCAGCAGCAGCAGCACTCGCGTTGAGTTCGGGCCACACCATTATGTTGGACTTTAATTAAAATTAATTACATTAAGTGCAGCAAGCAAGCAAACAGCAAGCAACACACACACACAAACACACACACACTTGCTTACCAAAAAGAAAGAATCATTCTAAACACAAAAGCAAACGTTCACATGACAGCAGCTATGAATCCTGCCTGCAACCGGCTTGAATTCTGCTCGACGTTTGAGTTTTAATACGCTTTAAGTGTTACCCTTTTACATTTTTTTTTAATTTGAGCTGTGAGTTTTTGGAATATTTAAATTTTTTGACACACATGCGTCAAGGGCAGCGACACACATAACAGTTCATTGTTTTTTTGGGGAAGAATAATATTTTGTAAGCATCTTAATTATGCATGCAAAAATATCTGTGTGCGGCTGTTTTAAATTGGGACAAAGGAATGCTTATTTAAAACACTTAAGCATCAAAAATTACGAAAAAAAAATGAAAAAATACTGGTAAAGTTTTTTAAAAACTATTTATCCATCTATTCTAATTTTTTAATGATTCTCAACCATATATTTCTACTTATTTTAATTGTTTTCCTAAGCTTTAAACATTTTTACGACTGTTAGATTTTTATTAAAAAATTATTTTAATCCGCTTTATAACTTAATTCTCATTTGCTGCCAAATTTGCTTTCGCCCTAAATAAATGACCAAAAAAGTTGGAAACTTCAACTCAATGACAAAAAAATATGAAATACTGTAAATCGTTGAAGTCTTCGTTCCAAAATAAAACCCTTAAAATGCAGCCCTGAGTTGCTGCTTTCAAAGAGCATAATAATAAAAATACAACAATTGACAATATTTTCTCCTACTCTACGTCGTTCTTTTTGTTATTTGAAAATATTTTTCTGAGCAATTAAATGTTGCCAGTTGGCAACAAAAAGTTGCACATAGAAAAGTTGGAGAGCACAACAAAAGTTCTATAAAATTGTCAAGCTGAAATTCGACAGCAAAAAAAAGTAAAAGCCAGAATCGAAAGCAACACTCTCAGCAAATAAAGTTTACCACTGATACAACAACAACAACAAAAAAACATTCTGTAATGCGCCAGCGTGGAAAATCATAAATAAAACGCATGTAATCCACGATTGAGTGCTTAAGTTGATTCTCGATGGGAGGGAAAGGAACTGCCCCAGCGATAAGGCCACCCCAATACAATATTTACATTTGGGCACACGTTATGGTTTGCCATATAAAAATCACAGTCTGTATTGAAAAGTCATCAATCATAAGGCTGAAAAAAGTCATCAGACCGCGAAATTTGTCAGCCTTGCAAATCGCGGAAAAACCGTGACATAAAACTTGCTGTGCCTGCTTTTTAGCTTAATTTTTGCTGGTGGCAGCTTTAAGCAGCTTTAAGTGTGCTGTGGCACAACAAAGCACAACGAATGGGCAACAGCCAAATGAATGGCTGAATAGATACAGATAGATAGATGGATGAAGCACAAGTTGAAGTGCGGCTTGGGGCCAAGAAAATGCACAAAAAGCCGCCCAAAGAAACGAAGAGTAGCCAAGTAGCAAAAGTTTACATAACATTAAACAAAGCGCACAATGGCAGCACACAGAGAGAATGGACTTGGGTGCTGCTCCTGCCCCACTTTGATGAGTGCGAATGGACAGTGGATGGCTGAGAGGCAATAAAACACAAGTTAAGTGCAAGCCAGAGTAAAAGGAACACAGCACCAAGAGCAACAACAAGGCAGACACAGAATTTGTTTAGAGTTGTTGTTTTCCTTTTCATTTCTTTTTGTATTTTTTGCCAAGTCAAACAAAACGAGTTGCGCATAATGAAGCAAAAAGGCACAAAGCGTTGCAACAACCACTTTTTCACTCCACCGTATAAATGTGAGTCAAAAAGTGGCCATTTCGTTTGGTTTTTTTTTTAGTTTTAGTTTTCTTGTGGTTCTTTGCAGGTGGGTAAAATCTATGCCACACAGAACTGAAATCAACTGAAATGCCGAGTTTCACTTTCTTGGTTGTTTCAAGCGCCCCGCAGCCCCGCCCAAAAAACTTTTGTGCCCGTTATAAGAAATTATTTCATTAACAACTTCAATTGGTGGCTTTGCTGTAGTTAAGGGGCATGCTACAGTGCTGTGCTGTGCTGCACTTTCTCATAGTTTGTTGGATAAGTTTTATTTCACTAAATGTTATAATCGTGTTAGTAACCAAAGTTGTGGATAAATGTTTACCAATGGGTGAGTAAGTGCTCTAGGATGGAAGTACATGGCACTAATTGTAAATGAAGTTTACCATTGTGGCAATTAAGAGAAGCGATCCGAGCCGCTCCTCCCATGGGTGAAACTTTTCCTACTTAATAACTGAAATCCACAAAATTTAAACTTGAATGTGTGAAGTACACAAAAGAAAATTTTTGAAAGATATAAAAAAATTGAAACGATATTCCATATAAAGAACACAAATTTTAATACAATTTTTAATTTTTTTAATTATTCATTTATTTATTTATTTTATATACTAAAATTTTTTTAACAATGTCATTTGTTTTCCCGTAAGCCTTTTGTTTTGAACACACATTGTTTTCTCTGCATTTGATTATCCTGACCCAACTTTAAGCACTTGACAACCCTAATTTACATAACCAGAAGAAGCTTCAAAAGTATGCCGCATAGATACATGCATACACATAAACACCCCTCACACACACACACACACACATAGCTAATACAACTACTTAATTCCACTTTATGGGCGCTTGGGCCATAAACTGTGCACTTAAAATGAAACATGCTTAAATGTGATTCAACATCGTCCATAAATAAATTATGAAAAACGCTTAACTACTTTCGACAGCTTATAAACGCCTACGAAATGGCCGTCCCGCAACTATTTCAATGTATTAGGGTATAGGGGGTGTCTGTGTGTGTGTGTGTGTCAGTTGTGGTGTTGATTTACAGTTGCACATTTCTTAAGCGAGCCCCGTCGTCGTCTGGGACTGCGGTGGCCGTAAAGCAATTCATTTCCCTTATGCATTTTGTAACAGCTAACGGCATAAAGGAAGGTGAAAAAGCAACCTGGTTGTAGTCGACCTTTTTTCTATAGACCTGGCAGACCGAACCGAAAGTATACCCCACCAACGAACAACAAGCAAGGCAGCCTGCCACAAAATGGCGCAACGGAAGCGCTTTTCAATGAAATTTATGACGCATGGAAACATTAGACGATCGTTGACGTTTACAAGTCCGCGTCGCGTTTTACCCTCTCTTTCCCTCTCTTTCTCTCTCTTGCTCTCTGTCATCTGCGATGGTTGTCGCGAGGCGGGCTTCTTGGCCTATGCTAATGCGCTGACACCAAACAATTTATGAGCCCCACAAAAGTTGTGATGGTGTGTGTGTGTGTGTGCTGTCTGTTTTGGCGTATGCTCGAAAATTTTTTTCATTCAATGTTTTTTTTGAGTCTATTTTTGTATGATAAGCAACTTTAAAGAATTTCAATTAAATATAATTTATGTGACGAAAAGTTTGTAGACTATATAAAATATGCTATACTATATACTATACATGTTTAATACATATTTGAATTAAGAGAAAAGTTTAAAGTATAGAAAATGCGATTTGATGTTAGATAGTTGAATAGAGTATTTTTAAGATTAAACATAAAGCGTTATATATATTAGTGAAATCGTAAAAATAATTTATGTTAATTTAACTTTCATCAGAAAAAAAGCCAAATAGGTTGGTAAAACCTGCAGTTACGTAAGATATACCTTTAAATTAAGTATATCGAAAACTGAATTTGTTTTCATTTTTAAATATAGTACTACATGATACACTAGTTGCAACTGCACAGGTTAAAGCTTAGAAGAGTAAGCCCCTGATATGTTTGGTTTATTTAAAGAAAAACAATCCAGTAATAATCAAAGTGGCACTGAACCAGTTTCCGGTACTAAGGGGTTTGGTTCCTGCATATTACAACTTTTGTTGCGGTAGCACTTGATCGCTCCACAAGCCGAAAGCTAGCTAGTTTCAAAAGTAAAAGACAGATTTTCTCATTACTATTTCTTACCTTAACTTTTCGCGCATTTAAATTTACAGACAATGGACTTCTTAAATTTTTTTCTCAGTGCTCAACACACATGAGCTTTAAAAATATTTCAACCATTACACATTTGACGCCTAAAAGTATGCAATGCCCGCGTCGTTTGTTGCTCGTTAGTAGTTTTGAGAGGGGGAGGAAACGAAATGCGAGAAAAACAAAAACAAAGTAGAGAAAAAAATATATGTGCTGCCCTTTTTTTTTGTTTCTTGCTCAGCTATCTCTCTTGTGATTTTCTCTAACGCCATGGCGCGCCGTCTCGCATGAAACGCTTTGTTTCTGCAGCCGTAACTGGCCCGCCACGCCCCCACCGTTCCACCCACCTGCTCTTTAGCTGTAGTTGCTCAACGTTGCTGGGCGAAGAGTCGCTGGTCGTGTAAGCAGCCAAGCAGCGGAAATGATTCGTCGTAATTTTCCTTTGTGTAATCAACTCCTTTGTAGGGAATATTTTGTATGTTCATATGGCTTGCCGACGACGTTGCTTTTGACTCCAACAACGACTCTGGCACATGTTATTATACTTTGTTGGGGAGATTTTGAAAAGGGAAGTTTTTGGTCCGTAGGTGTTATTATTTTGTTTTTTTGAAAGTTAGTTTTTGAGTTTGCAGGGATTTTGTGAATTAGTTGTTTTGTTTTGTAAGTATTATTTAGGTGGACTTTAAAGAGCTTTCCAAGTGGAAGATTTGTTTAAATATAAAGAATAATGACGGTTATACCATCGACTTCGTACCGGAAAAAAGTTCGCACCGTTAGGCAGCCCCAACAACAACACCTATATGAAGTTTTTGTGCTTTTTGTTGGGTGTGCTTTTAGGCGTATGCAATGCCTGCTTATTGTTGCTTATAGTTCTGCAGCATAATTTAAGTGTTCAAAAAACTTTTTAAAAATATATATATTTTGCTCGTTTTCGTTCAATCTTGCCTCTCTCTTTCTCTCTTGGGAAACGGTAATTTGCGGACTTTTCATAATTCTTAATTAAATTCTTTAAGGCGCACAAAACAATTATGTAAATTTGTACATTTTATCTATGACAGCAAAATATTTCCATTCATCGACGCCAATCTCTTAATTTCTTATTTCGCTTTAACGCTGTCAGCGGACGATGCCAACCCACATCAAGACAAGGTCCTTCGTCCTGCGTCCTTTGTGGCCAGGTGTTTATCCCATGATGCCGTCATGACTGACTTTTTATCGCCTTATCCCCCTCACTCTCTATCTCTGTCGACTCTGTCTCAACACGATTATTATGAAGTTTGCCTGTCAACAAGCATAAAATCCACTCAATTTCAAAAGCAGGCGTTGAAATGCCTTTGCCTTCTCATCCCCGTCTCGCTTTTCTAGTTGCCTTGGTGCGAAGTTTAAGCGCTTATCAATTGATCATTATTCAATGTTTAAAATGTGATTGCTGATGAGCGTTATTCAATAGTATATTAAAAGGTATTTAAAAAAGAAATCAAGATTTGTCATTAGATGCTATAAAAGCTATTGAATATTTATGTTGTGGTGCAAAGAAATCAAACTTCAATCGATAATTAATAACCAATATCTTTAGCCTTCCACTTGGTAAGTAGCATAATCCATTAGCGTCTCCTTCAACCCCACTAAAAAAAAAAAAGAAAACATATCCTTGGCAGCTGCAGTTTACAGGTCAGCATTGGGAACATCAAAGCGTTGTACAAACATTTAAAGATCAAAAAGCCAAATGCCCATTTGACCCGCTGGGCCCAAACAACCAAAAGGGACACATACATATGTATGTATGGATATGTATGTACATTCCGTTCAAACAGCTGCCGCCTGCTGTTGATAGACAGCAAAAACAGCAAAGTGCGTGTTTGGGTAGCAGAGGAAACAAAAAAATGACTGACCATTCGCTTTTTAAAGACCCAATCCCTAACCTAGCCCAGGCTGCATTAATAAAAATTGTTCACCATATTGGTAAATCCATTATGAATATTACGGGAGAGTAAAAGGCAGCTTTTGCCAAACGATGCGATGAGCCAGCCAGAGTTGCGGCACAGCCTGATGGTATAAAAAGATTGAAATTGAAAATTGTGCTGCTGCAGTCCGAAGAGTCTCCAACCCCTACCTCCCTCCATGCTACTCTGTGGCTTCCTACTGCCTGCCTGCCAGCCTTCCTGCCTGCCTGCCTGGCTGCATGCAGTTGGCCGTCGTAATTGTGTGCAAAAAGCAAAGCAAATGTTTACGTAATAAATTTACGTGATTGAAATATGTCGAGTTGGCAACAAAATGGCCACCAGAATGCCTCCCAACCCTCGCCCCCTAACTGCTGCCAGCCCCTCCAGTGCTTGTGTCTGGCTCTAACGAATTGGCGCAACGTTTGCGCGTTGCTCTGGGCCACTCCACAGAGTTTTGTACCTTTACTTCACTACCCCGGACCCGGATTTTCTGCTATTGGATGTGGTGTAAATTTTTACACATGTGCAACGCGCTTACTTTTTATTAGTTGCAAAAAAGCTTTTGGCGGCTGTTTGTCTTCGTGTTGTTGTAGTTGTTACTGAAAAGCCGCAATTTGTGCAAAAATTATGAAACGAGACTTTGAGCAAACACACAATCAACGCCTGACTAAGTTTTTATGCATTATAATTAGTGTACCACATGGAGAGAAAGTGATGTGAAGTGAAGTGAAGTAAAGTTAAGACAGTAAGCTATTGTATAAATGTAATCGATTACTTTTTCCGATCATCATACACTCCTGAATAATCAAATACTACTCTCTTACCACTTCAAGCTAACAATGGATACAAAATCGTTTGCAGTAACTGGAATTTTGTTTCATTCACATAATCCTCGCACGAATTTGGCAAAACTTCTTACCTCTAGTTAAAGCTAAGCTTACTAGCATGTACTTATATATGTGTGTATTCTCACCTTGTCACTGGCAAAACACTCATCCTGAACTGAATGACAACTAAACATACTATGAAAAGAAAAATCTAACCACGCGCAATTTGTCGTGTGTTTGTGTGTTGGCGAAATTGATCCAAGCGATTTTGCAATGTGAAAGAGTCTGACGCAGAGTTTCTACTTCGACTTCGTCTTGACAATCGGGACATGTCTAAAAAGTATTTACGGCATCGTCAGTCATTCAATTTATCGCATTTCTTGGCCCAAAAGCAAGCACATACACGCACACACACACACACACACACATACATACATAGCGAAAACGTCAGCGACTTTGACTTTGGCTTTAGCTCTCTTATATGTTGGATGGTAAGGAGAAAGGTTGACGACAAGTTCATACGTCTTATGACTTCCCGTTGACGGAAGTATGTGTGTGTGTGTGTGTGGTTGTGGGTGTGTTTGGGTCTTATGTCTGACTGGGACGTGTAGCTTACAGCAGAATCACTTTTATAATTGGCACGCAGCCAGCCAAAAGAAACTTCATGAAGAGAAAAAAAAGATGGCAACAAAATAAAAAGCAGTCTGTGAGGTTTTCAGTTAACTTATTGCCCGTCTCGCCGTTTGCTAGATCTTGCTGCGATGTCTGCAGATACTATTTGTCAGATATGACATTATATTAATTGAAATTATACTGTCAGCATGGCAAACGCGAAGCTTTAATAATAAAAATCACTCCTAAAGTCAATTAAAGTCATCAAAAGTGTCGCCAATAGCCCGTCAATAAAATAATAAATTACGCATCAACCACTGGCCATAGAATATAACGATAAAAAAAAGAAACAGAAGGCATAAGCTCGAACCCTAATTGAATTGGTAAATATTTAAATAAATATAACCGCAAATAATTAAAACAACAATGCCAAACGATGCGGCAGCAACCGGTGGCAAATTTCAATGGACGACACGTCTAAATTAAAAGCTCGACAAATATGAATGGGCTGACAACAACAACGCCCTGTCCAGGTGAATGGCAAAAGGGCCAAATAAAAAAGGGCCGCTTACGGCACATTCCAACCACAAAAGCAATTAAATTTCCAATTAAATTGCATTGACTGTGGCACAAAACGTTACACGATTTATTTAAATTGTTAATTAGGAAACGTTTCAATTGCAAATGCAACGATGACAAATTAAACAAATTTTCTGATCAGATAAAGGAGTTGGTTTTATTTTTATATTTTGTGCGCATTACAAACCATTCAATTGGAAAGAATTTGTCAGCCAAATTGTAAAAATAAACCCCAAACTAAAGTTTAGACATTAATAAATAACCTGTCTCCAACACTTTCTATCCTTGCTCTGCACATTCATTCACAAGCCCAACACTTGTGCTCCCTCAGGACATGCACATCCTGCGCGAATGCCAAACAAAGACACCAGCAATTACAACAATTCCGACATAAAAAAAACATACGAGCTGCTCTCACACAAATTGAGAAGAGCAGCAACAGAAAGAAAGAAAAACGTTGACGGCGTAAAAGGATATAATTTTTCGTAAACGTTTTTATAGTGTTGTCATGTACGATTAATTGCGGCTCATTAAACTTTATACGACTGCCAAAAGCTTAAGCGATTTCCGCACCATACAGCTCCCCTCCCCCCACCTAGTGTGCCTACAATTTATTGTACCAATGGCACTCTTTATCTGTGTGCACTGCAACTGTTGTTCGTATTATATTTTTTTCCCATTCTTAAATATTTTATTTGGCTTGAAGAGAAACTGAATGACTAATAAGTAATCAAGTGAATTGTTAATACATAAGTCGAAATATCGTAACTAAGAATATGAAGATAAGGTTTATAAAAAAATAAACTTTGTTATTCCCAGGTTTGAAAAAATGATTATAGCCAAAAATGAAATAAATAAATTTTTGTTTCAATAATATTCACAAATTTCGAGGTACAATATTTTGGATTGATAAAATAAAATTCTTTTTGCATAAAATAAATGTTGACATAATAGAACTTTCTGTGCTCCCTGGCCTAATAACTCTTAAATTAAAGGTATAGGAGCTCAAAATCTATATTTGAACAGATTTTTTATGAACTTACTTACAAAACTTAACACACATTCGAGTTTTTTGAGTTGAAAATTACTTTTATGGAACATTAACCAAAAAACAATTCCCAGTTACCCCATATACAAAACGATTTAACCAAAACGGTTTATCTTAAAACAAGAATAATGTAAAACTAATAAACTCACTAAAAAGTTTTAGCTTTTAAAAAAAAAACTTTAAACACCATTTTTTTGTAAAAAAAAAAATAAATAATAATAAAAATAATAATAAATAAGAGGTTTTTAATTTCTTTTTCATAAGCATATAAACTAAAATATTTATTTAAACTAATGGAGAACGATGAGTAATATAATGCAAACTTTTATTATTAGTAAGAAACTTCAAAATATTTATAAACAATTTCAGGGTACTAAAACAACAAAGTAAATGAATTTTTGGTATTTTATTGAAAGTTTTCAAATTATACATTTTTCATGAAAACGTGTTATCCTGACACTATAAAGAAAAGCATAAACGGTATCTTATTTTGGAAATATATTTATTCTATTTTGTCCTTTATTTTAATAGCCTTTAAATTAAAGTCAAGCTAAACTCAAAGCGAATATTACAAAGGCTTTATATTTTAACCGTTTATGCGGATGCGGGGTATAAAAACAAAGTAATTTTTCAATGGCCCCAAAAAAAGTGACACAAAATGTCTACCCAAATGGTAATTGTTGTGAAGCTGGCTGCTGTCTTTATTTATTTGTGAGGATGCTCGAAGCAATGTTGCGACTATTCAAAATCAACCAAAAAAGAAAAAAAAAAAAGGAACAAAAAATTGTAATTTTCGATGCATTTTTCGAAATGTTTTCAAATCAAATATCGACAACTGCGGCTGGACTGAGGAACAACAGAAACGACAGGCCTTGATTGCCTTTGACTGTATATTTATTTGTATGGCCGAACTGTTGGTTGTATATTCTCTTCTCTTTTTTTTTTTTGTCGTTTGTTCTTTTTGTTATGTTGTTGCATGTTGTGTGATTTTCATTTGGTGTACAGTGTACACTATTGAGCTGTACGTATTTTAACGCTTTTTGTCAACATTTTGTTGCAGCATTCAGTTTTGTTTGCCATTTTCAACTGGACTCTGTCTGTCTTTCTCATTTTAATGAAATGTTTTGATTATTTTCCCAATGTCGAATGGCTCTTGTGAAACAATTTATTTTTTCAAGCTATTGGACATGTGCTTGAGAATCGCTTTATCAGCAATGATTTTACATTTGCAATATCTTTTTTAATGGCACTTTAAGTTGGCTAGCATATTGAGATTTTACAAAGTTATCAGAAATTATTAAATGCACTTCAATATTTATTACCTACATAAGTTTGGAAATTATTGATTACTTGATTTTCCACTCAAATGAAATAGTTTGTGTCTGGACTTAATAAACATCTATCTGCATCTGCTCATCAATTGAATTAATGACACTGCAAATTATGCAACAAAATGCAACAAGGGGCAACATGAATATGCAACTCTCATTCAATTTTGGGTTTTATGCATTTCACTTGAAATCACTTGAACAGCTTGCACATTTATGCAATTCACTTCACACAAACACACACACACATGCTGACATGCCTGCCTCTTATACAGACTGACAACGATTTAGGCGGATCTACATGCAAAAATCACTTACATGGCCCTGTTCGCAAAATTGTTACACTCAACGAGAAATTGCAGTCGATGCAGTCAACTCTGAAATTGCTGAGATTGACGTTTGTTTAGCAACTGTCGCAAAGACTGGGAAATTTTTGGCTGACGATGCGCTTGAAAGGCCGAAAGCAATTTTGGCCTAACATTTTAATTGAACTAAAACTCAAACTGTCAAAGAGGTGGCAAGAAAATCAATAGCCCAACAAGAACAGCCACGAAATTTCGTTGTTGCAACATTGCCAATTGTTGTCTATCTCGTTATTTTTTTCCCCAGTTCCAATAACATTTCATTTAGAGGCCTAAGCGGCGCGGCGTGCATTATTTTGATATATTTGCTAGATTCGTATTTCTGTAAACTTACTTAAAAACAGCTTAAGGAAAGTAATTTAAAGTTGCCCAAATATTTGGTATTACTTTATATAAATGGGTTAAACAAAATGTTAGGCCAAATATATTCAACATATAACTAACAAATTCTTTAATTCCTTAGCCTGTAATATAAAAATTATTCCTTTAAGAACTTAAAGTTACCGACTTGAAAACTGTTTACCTTATTGTGCTTAGCTTTTGTTTGATGTATTAGTAAGATCAGTTTTAACTATTTAATTAATTCTTTATATCTTTTTTTATAATGCAAATAGCGGTTTTACTTGTAATGGTTATCAGTAATATAAAATTTTTAGCTTGTAACGTACAAGTGAGAAATTAATCAAAGCATCACCTAGCATCTTGTGTATATTTTTTTCAAATAAATATTGTTTTTAAAGAGCCGAATGTGCTCTAAACTAAAAGTTAGTCATATAAAGTAATTTTTTTGACAGAGACGTTTGCTTCTCGAAATGTTTAAAATTATTTTTTTGTAGCTGTATGTGATCTTAACTTGTTCAGTTGATGCTTCATAATAAAGCGAACAGTTATCGTAAACTGCAGTACAAGGATTTATGTAGTATGTTTTAGTACTTACCATATAGCGCATATCTTGACGATATGATAGCTAAATGCTTTCGGATTTCAAATCAATTTTAATTAAACATATTTGCACTCTCTTTTTTTTAAGCACTTATCGACTAATTTTGAAATTTTCGGGTTATTAAATAGTCGCGTTATGTCAACACTAAATTTATTTTATTTTGATCAGTTGATACACTTGTTTTATACATCATTTGATTATGTAGTTACTATAACTATGGTTTTGATATGAAAATATTGTTTGAGTACGTATTCACATTTATTTGTATAGAGCTTAAGTGAACATTGATCTACCGAATAGTACAAAATAATGAAGAAAGCTAAGCGGGTTTTTTTTTGGGTGAGTACAGTATCCTATTTTAGGAATCTTTTGGTGTCCAGTGTTTATCTTCTTTTAACCTTTTTCACAACCGTTAATATTTAAGCGAGCGATTCAGAAGTGTTGTTTAGCGTTGACTTGCATCTGTTGAAAATGTTCTTTTGTTGTTTCAAATACTTGAAATGCAAATGATATGATAATTTAAAGAAATATGTCTCTATTCACTATGTGTTACTATATCTTAGTTTGACTAACGTACTACAGTTTTATTCTTACGTTGTGTGATATTAAAGATTGCTTACTTTATTATTGGAATTCTTAGATTTTCTTCAGCCAGTCTCTTTGGTCTTAACCGTTACTAAAGTTTTCAAAAATGCTTGTCTGCTCTGTATAATTTTCTTTCTTTCCCTTTTTTCAAACGCGCCTAAAAGTACGCAAATGTTTTTGTGTTCGCTTCCGTTTCCGTTTGCCTGTCATAGGTCAGTAACACCTCGAGTATATTGAGATAGGTCAGTAATCAAAAATTCACTTCACGCGAACTTTTTAAACATTTCACATTCTAATGATATTCGCCCGCAAGTTCTTCAAAGAGCACAAAACGCGTTCAAATACACACACATACACACACTGACAAATCGCACTAGCACACACACACACAAAACAGAAGTAAGTAAGTAAGGTTGAAGGAAATGTTTGCTTAGACGCCGGCTCTTTGTCGTCAGCGACCTTTCGTAACCGTATTTCGCGCAAAACTGATCCTTAACGCATTCCGAAAAAAATCTGCTGCTTGGCATTGCCCAAGCGAATGTGCAACGAACACGAACCTCGCAACCAAATTGCACGAGGCGCCAGACGCGAGCCTGACTGCCTGCCACAACGATGTCGGCACACGAGAAAGCAACAATACGAACACCGTTTGCCGGCAAATGAACGAAGCGAAGTCAATGTTTTAAGGGGGGCAGCAGTAGCTTTTTGTTACCAACAGCGTCGACTGCCTTTTGGCCAAGAGCAAATCTCGGCAAATAACGATGGGCTAACGACGATTGCAACAAGCCCGATGTGGCCTGGACCAATAATGAAGATGTGTTGCATGCACCGATGCAACATGTAGCTCAAAAGAGTTGCACACATTAAAATGGTAATTGAACTGTTTTAGTACACTTTTTTTTGAGAATGCGATGTAAATGAATAAACCAGATTGTCAACTACTTTTAAACACAATCTATTCCGAACAGAATTTTTTGGACTTGTGGCAAAATACACAAGCAACAGTATTTCAACATATCCCTAAAAGAGACAAGCTCCAACATGTTGTCTGCTTCGAATTCGCCGCAACTATAAGCTCCACTCCACAATAGAAGTAACGGCAACAAGTACAAACATCCCCAATAAAATGCTCTACATGCTCCCAGTAACCTATCAGCATTTTGCTTAAAAGCTCTCAATATGCCGCAAAAATGCACTGCTGAAAAATAGGAGCGCAAATATATATAAATATTTGGATTGGGGAATAAAATAATAATAAACTTTGGTGAACTAATCAAAAACCATGGAAATATCCAAAGGATATTTATATGTTTTTTTAATTTTAAATGTAAATACAATATTGTCTCGCTGTGTATAAAAGCTCTAACATCTATAAGGAGTGAAGCTATGTAGACTTTTTGTAGTAACTCCTAGTGAGAGCGAATATTTGAGAAAGAGCGAGACAGCAAAGTCTACACAAAAGCTAAGCCCAAGAGAACACTTTTAAGGGTTGAATGGCGTGAATTAAAATGAAGGCTAAAGTAACTCTAATTGAATAAGAACGCCTCTTTGATAATAAAACGACAAAGAAATAAATAAATTTTAAATGGAGTTCAAGCAAATATAAAAATTTAAAAATATTTTGTTTGTTTATAAAAAAATTTATTAAATATATTTTGTTTTATAAGCAAAACGGTAGTAACAGCAAAGTAAATATTTTTAAGAAAAGTCAACAACATTCCAGTTTGCAATTATTTACACAAATGTAAATTAAAAAAAAAACACCATTTGAGTGAGCATTACGATTCCCAAATAGTTTTATTCACCACGCGCTAAGCTTTAATCACCGACATGCACATATACACTTCCAAACACACACAAGGGGAGAGACAATCAACCAGCCAGCCAGACAGCGGGTGCAAATAGTACCAAAAAACGAGGATAAACAAAATGCTACCGTTGTTGTTGTTGTTGTTGGAGGCACATGGGGGCGCAGTAAGGCAGCTCTTACTATTTGCTGAGCAAAAGTGTCGAAAGCTATCGCTCTCACTCTCACGCTCTCCCTCTCTCACCGCATGCGCTGTGAAAGCTGCCCTTAAGCCCAGCTCGGCCAATCAGCGTCAGCCTTGCAAACTTTATGAGCATAAGCAGAGTTGGCCAATCGGTGGCTTGCACATTTCCAGGCAACCGAGAGGCACCTGCCCCTACAAATGCAAGGTGCGGAGAGCGCGCAATCGCAACATTGCCGCATTGTGTGGCAGGCATTGTGTTTGCAACAGTGGGTGCCGCCCAAGTGTCGATTACAATAGCAACAACTTTGCAATCGTTGCATATCTGTAGGCTCAATTGCATGCACACACACAGATGGAGTCGAGGTGTTTGCTCAGTGCCATTCGCATTGTTGCCTTTCCATTCCTTTGCTCGAGGGACTGAGGTGACAAATTTTCATGCCAACGCCAGTAAATATGTACTAAAAATTCGTTGGCTTCTTTTTTTTATTTTGTTCATCATCCAGCTCCTTTCTGGCATTGCAAAACGAGGGTAATTGAGGTCGACATCATCATCGTCATCGTCATTGTCGTCGTCGTTGCTGTCTTTTGCTGTGTTGATTTTTCGCATTGCATATTTTTTAGGCAGCAGCATCTCTGGCACTGATTACGAGGCAGCTGGTGTCGCCTCATGCGGCAAACTCCAACACTCCAGGCATTATGATGACGTCTTCTTCTTTGGCGCGCACGAGTGCCTTCCGTACACCCAGCAGCCCACCAGCCCGCCAGCCCGCTCGCCTGTATGCGAGATTGCATTCTGGTTCTTGTTTATTTTCTGGGGTCAGCATGTTTGCCAGCAAAATATTTTGTGTTCATTGCCCAGTGTGCAAGTGTGAAAACATTTTCGTTCGTTGCACTTTTGATTGCCGTTTAAATTGCTGTGCCACAACTACAGCCAAATAAAAAATAAAAAAACTAAGTACAAGAATATATACTGACAAATAAAACAGAAACCCTTAAAAAAAACTATTGCAATCTAGAGAAATGACTTTCGGACGTCTGTATAAATCACAAAATGTGGTGCAAACTGTTGACTAGGCATTTTGTATTTTGCGAAAACTGATTGTGGGTGGCAATCAGTGGACAGCAAATGCATGAGCATTCCGTTGATGCCACAAACTTGCATTTGAGTGCTTACTACCAATGTTTGTTCAAGCAATTAAAAAGCGCTGCACAATCAGCTATGCAAACGCTAGAGACCAAATCTTAAATGCGTGTTAAATGCTTCTTATTGTAACGAGCACTTTACCTAACCTTAAATGAAAAAATTATATAACAATACTAATAAGCTTGATCACCTTTTTTGTTAAAATTTAAACGAAAAGCTAAAAAATATTTGCTTTTCTTTAGTTCGAATGGTAAAAAATCAATATAAAATATTCAAAAACATTTAAATCATGATAATGTTTTAAGGTTTGAATCTGCCTTTTTAAAAAATGATTGATCAAGCTGTAAGCAGCTTAAATCTTAATTTTAAATTCTTCACAGCCATCTAAAGCAGTTGACTTTGCAGCATCAAGAAATGGTACATTTGTACAATATATTTTTCCCCGACAACCCATATAAATGCAACTTTAAGTAACAAAGGTCAAGTAGAGTGTAGAAAGGGGCCTACGCATGGGTTGTGCCAAGGATGATGGTCACGGACTGTGTTGGAGGCTGAAAGCTGCAACCGCTGTGCCTATTTACACAACACGAGGCACGGGGTAGAGTACGTAAATGCATGTGCAAATACATACGAAAGAAGAGAATAAAACACATAGTCAAGTAAGCACCTGGCGGAATGACAGCTGCAAAGTCAAAAGGGAATTGAGTTAGGAGCCCAAGAGCTTTAAATCAAAAGTCAGCCAGCCAGGAAGGCAGACGGTCAGGCCTATGTAAATAAATGCAATATGCAGGCGCAGAGTGAAAGCAAAGTTACCAAGCAGGACATTTCTTTTTGTTTTCTGTTGCTCTTTCGTTTTGGGGTAAAAAAAATGAAGTACACGAAACAATGTCCGGGCGGGTTCTGTACATTTGACGTCGTATGTCGGCGCAGCTACAATTGAAAATGGCGCCTTAGTTTTACAGAACCGATTCTGATTAAGGGCAAAAAGGACGTTAGTCGGCTCGTCATGCCTATCCATCTGTCCAACTGTCTATCTCTGACTGTTGAGGCCAGACGACTACCGCAACCGCAGAAGAAGCAGAATACACACAAGGAAAAAAAATGTGAAAAGTCTAACAAATACGGCGTTGGGCCCCGTTGCAATGCCACGGCGTAAGCAGAATTACGTGCAATTGTTCTTTCTCTCTGCAGTTACGGTTTGTTCGTGTACATAAATACGAGATGCGACTTCAACGTAGGTATATACATACATACATATATACTGCTGCTGCTGCTGCTGTGCTAAGTAAACAAAACAGACACGTTGACTGCATTTTGAATGAGCAATGCCAACCGACTGACTGACTGACTCTCTATTTGCTCACTTGTGCAAATAAATGCTGCATACTTGCAGGCGCGATTTGTTGCAATGCTGCCATTTGCTTACGTTTTAGGCTTTAACATTGCAATTTAAAGTCACAAAATAATCACATTTATTAAATTAAGTAAGCTTTACATTAAATACACAATGCACAAACATATCCTCAGTTGGCGTCTCGAAGCGACCATAATATCCATGCAATTGTATGCGATAATCACCCGAGAACATAAATGCAGGTATTAAATCATCATTCAACTTCCAACCATGCAGATAATAATAGCTGGGCGTTATGGGACACGTGGGCGAAAAGTTTCCATACTGCAAGACGCTGTCCAGCCACTTTTTGTAAATATTATTGCGAAAGGACGATATCACTCTGCATATATCCAAGTTGGTCTTAAAGACACTGTTGTACTTCTTTGACTTTTGCAGCCGCAGCTCAATATCTACATAAAACTTGAAGCCAAATGTAATTTTTGTTTTCGTACCTACTTCAGCATAAATATTGTTATCAACAATCGAAAGATTGAAGATGTTAAAGTGCTTTGGATTGTGTCGGCATTCATCACATTGCAGCTCCATGCTTTTCTAACAAAAGATCAAATTTTATATCACAATAAAATTTATTTTCTTATAAATTAGCTTACAGCAACAATTTGCCGGATTTTTAGTACATATAACACCATTACTATTGCTATAACTTTTCTATGCATTTTCTTATATGTTTTCGACTCTGCCGCAATTTCCTACTCACTGCGAAGTAAGTATGAACTCAAATTCAGCATGAGTGTATTTACATTTATAAAATGGTACTTCATAGCTTTATCTTTTATTGAATAGCAATCTGTTTTTAACCCATTTTAAAGTAAATACTTGAACTGACTAACAACTTTTTTAAATGCAGAGGAAATAATTGCACACAAACGATTAAACAATTTAACTTGAGCCTAGTTATTATCTTTTAATATTTGTCTGTTTGCTGCTACCTTTTTTATAAATGTTTAATCAATGTACTGCAATTTATATTATTTCATGCATAATTGGGGGATCACCAAAACAATAATTTTAGAGGCATTGTTCTATAATTCAAAGACTTTACCAATAGACTTCTTCAAAATTCCATTTAGTGCAGTGAAGTATCTGAAAACAAACTAAGGTTAAATAGAAGAATAAATACATACATATATGCATATGTGGTCTATGGTGGTCTATGCGTAACATATTTTATGCGAAAATTATTATACACTTTATGCTTAAATAGCATAACAATTTTAATAATTGTTTTAAATTTTCTGTTTTACAATCGTTTAGTTGTATGAACTTTAATTGAAGCCATTTTTCCAACTGTGCTTATAGATTTCCATAGATGGTCGCAAGCTGATACACTGTGTTTAATTTGTATAAACATTTTTTACAATTAACCGTTGTTACATAAAGCGAGCTATAAGCCAACAGAGTTTTTCACCAACTAATAATAAGTCGAGCAGTCAACTGGGTACGATGATTATGTTTGAGCCAACTGACAACTTGATAACATCTAAATGGACATATTTGTATTGTAATTATAACAATGCACAACCGAAAAAACAAAACGCATTAAATTGATATTTTGTAAATTCATTCAATGTTCAAAGTTTAATAGAAGAACAGCACCCAATGAAGAATTGCTATGTGCTCTTAATTGTTGTAGGCTTGTTTCCTTATACATATGTGGTAAGAATATTATAAGCACACCATTAAAAGTGTACTATGTATTAAATATCACACTGATCTTTTAGATGTCTGCATTTTACTTTTTAAAAACGCCCGCTTGTGACGACTATAACCGAAGCTACTTAAGCAGCTTTTCTACTGTTTTAAACAACAGCAAATTGAATCTGGACATGGACCTCATTAGGCCATTTCTTCCAGGATGGTTTGCACATATGGATTTCTTTAAACGCAAAATGGATATAAAACAATTTGAAAGCTTTTATCAACGTTCTTTGGACATGTGTGGTATGCTGAGTCTAAGTAAAAGCAACATGTTTAAGAAGTGGTTCTTGGCATTCTTTCGTTATGGAAATTTTGTTAAACATTGCCCAGCTTCAGCTAACCATTACTATCTAAGAGACTATCAACTATCGGACTTGAATGTTCCTGCGTTTCTTTTTAATGGCATATATCGTGTTAAGTTCAATATGACACAAAGTAGAGGAAAGACAAAAGATTTTGTAATACGTTGTGTGTTAGATATTGAAATTAAATAAATATTACCTACTTTCTACTATACTTGCTTAAAATACAATTGAAAAGAGGGATTCTCCGCTATAAGTTGTATGGCATTATACATGAAAAGGTTGAAATGTTTAACAACATAATTTTGGTTGTTATTATTGTAATTCGAACGCTTTTGTTAATAGTTTTTTTTTTTGTAATTATTCTGCCACATAATCAATAACTAGCATCTGCATTATATGACGACACATACAAAACAAACATTAGTTTCAAAAATTGTTTTATTTCTAAAGTATCCAAAACAAATAAAGCAACACAATGAAGCAGTTTCAACTAGTTTTGATGATCGTAGGCCTCATTCCATCTGCTTATATGGTAACTATTGGAAATAAATAAATATATGTTTTATACCAACTTGCAACTACTTTATTGAATTTCAGATATCGACATTCCAAGTTATCCAACCGCCTAAATGTGACGAATTCAGTCGAAAATATTTACACAACTTTTCTATTGTTCTAAACAATAGTAAAATAAATGTTGCCTTTGATTTGATCAGATCCTCTACAACCGGGACTTCGCGTTAATATGGATTTTTATGTTCGAAAGACGAATACAAAGCACTTTCAGAGTTTTTACGAGTACTCGTTGGACATGTGTCTTATGTTACGCCTTCGTAAGACGAGCATGTTTAAGAAATGGTTTTCAACGGTTTTAAAGTATGGAAACTTTAAGAACTATTGCCCTGTTCAACCCAATCATTACTATCTAAGAAACTATAAAATATCAGATCTCAATGTTCCCTCAGTTTTGTTTCATGGTATTTATCGTCTTATATTTAATATAACTCAAAATAAAGAAGAGGGAAAAATAAGGGACTTTATTATAAGATGTGATTTGGAGCTTGAAATCAAATAAATTATTTTACGCACGTGTTCTTGATTCATCCACATTATAAATGGTCATCAGCAGCAAAATAGTAATCAACTATCCATTTTTGTTAGAAATCGAAAGTCTAATAAGCAAATAAAATATGTGTGTGTGTATATATTTTAATTGACACTGTTCAATCATTATTGTTTGTACAATTTTATCAACTGCATTTGACAAATCACATTTTCATTCATTCTTTGTACTGAAGTACTCACAGTCAACTTAATGAGTACTTTCCTAGTGTTTTTTGTGCTCTCTGCCTTAATTCCGTTAACAGATATGGTAAATATACATGTATGAAATGGAATACTATATGTTTCGGATGGATCTTTGTTTGTTTTTAGATGTTGACGTCGTTTCATATTTTACAACCGCCAACCTGCGATGAGTACAACTCGAAATATTTTAGTAAATATTCCATATCATATAACAATTCCAAATTGAATCTTGAGATGGACTTAATCACTACGCTGCACTCGGGATTGCGCTTAAGCATGGAGTTTTTAGCCCGCAAACTGAATACGAAGTTCTATCAAAGTTTTTATCAATACTCCTTGGACATGTGTAGTATGTTGAACAGTCGGAGATCGAACATTTTTAAGAAATGGATTTCAACATTCTTCATGTATGGCAATTTTCAAAGGCATTGTCCTGTGCTACCAAGTCATTACTATCTCAAAGAATATCATGTTGCCGATCTTAATATTCCTTCATTTTTATTTGCTGGTATCTATCGAGTTATATTCAATATGAGTCAAACTGAAGATAAGGGTCGGATCAAGGACTTTGTCATCAAATGTGAAGTGGAAGTCGAAATAAAGTAAATAAAATTATTTCTAATGCTTTAAAACTGAATTTTTTATTCTTTGTCATTTGTAAAATAATACGCAATTTTCCAAAACAATAATTACACCACTAATGTATTAGTTTCTGTAAAAATCTATTAAAATTCGCTTAGCTGCTGAAGCCATGGCTGAAATGATGGAAAAACGACATTTGTATATTGTTGTCATAATGCAAATGTTAGATTATTGTATTAACGGCATTAAAATTATTTTGCTGCTTTGGGTATTCAAGCCATACCATGTCCAATCTGTGAGTCTTAACTATTATCACGAATATAATTGAGTTCTTAATGTTTTCTGAATAAAGTCTAGCGTTACAATCCAATCTGGCGAATGCAAGTACAACCCAAACTATTTTGAAAACTTTACCATGAGCATCGTCAACAATTCGGTCAACCTGGACATGATCACCAAAAAGGTTCTCAATCGCGGCTTCAAAGTCCACGTCGACTTCTCCATTAGCTTGGGCAAAGCAAAGCATTATCAACGCGTCTTTTCGCATACAATGGACACTTGTGGCGTTGTTTCGGCTGTGAAGAAAAACATATTTAAAGCCTGGTTCCAGTCAATGTTGAGCCATGGCAATTTCATGTACAACTGCCCAGTTGTTGAGGGTCGTTATTATCTAAAGAATTGGAAGCTGGACTCAAACCTTATTCCTCAGTATTTGATGGCAGGCGATTATCGTGTCACTGGACACTTTTTCTTTGGCAAACTCAAGACTAAGCTGGAGGAATTCGTATTGCAAATAACTGCATATGCGATATTAAAAACGAATTAACGGTATGTGACAGATAGTAATGACAATCATTTATTGAATGATATTAAAAATACATAAAAAACGATATTGTCAGTACAATTTTTTTATATTTTTCTTTAAGTAACTAAATACGGCATTTGTTGTATACAATTCTTAACCATTTAAGCGCTTGCCGGCTTTTTGTACATAGCAACAACAAAAATCAAGCTCAGCTTGAGCTAATCAAACTTTAAATCAACTTAACATATGTAAGTTCTCAGCTAAGCACTAAAGTTTTTGAACAAACAAGAATCTTAAGATGAAATCAGTTGATAAATTTTGAGTTAGCCGATTTATAAAGCTAAACAATCATATATAAGCTATTGTTTATATCTCGAACACATTTTTAAGCGCCCCTTGCACGCTTTACAATTTTTATGACATTAACAAATACAAGGTGATCATAATGAGTTTTGGCGGAATCAGTGATAACTATTTAATAGCTAAATCGACTGCACATGAAAGCAACGGCTGACTGATTGATTTCGTGCTTTTCCTCAAAGAGATAATGAGCTCAGCAAATTGAGCAATTTTCAATTTTCCATCATTGAACATTTGTCGTTACGCGTGTCAAAATGATCAAGTTGCGCTTGTTTTGGTGTTCAATTTTGTTTGCAATTATATTGCAGCTAATTCTTAACGCTTATCCCAGCCAAGCGGTAGGTTTGACATAAATATTAAAACACTTTGAATCTTATGAATCCTTTTGCTTCATGACAGGAACGACGTGTGGAGTTTCAGGCTGGCAACTATACGTTCAATCCGAAATATTTCAAGAATTTTACGGTGACTGTTGTTAATAAAACACTCAACATGGACATGGAGCTGAGCCATCCAATTACACGTGGATTCAAGGCCCATCTCGACTATCAACTTAAAATGGCCAATGCAAAGCATTTCCAAACAATCTTTAGCCATAATATCGATGTCTGTGCCACAATCAGTAATGTTAAGGATGGCCTGCTCAAGAGCTGGTTCAAGAGCATGACCGAATATGGCAACTTTATGCACAATTGTCCCGTAGAGGTTGGCACTTATTATTTACACAATTGGAAATTGGGCTCAACGATGACACATCAGTTTATGTATCCCGGCGAGTATCGTGGTCTACTTAATTTCTTCTATGGCAAGTACAAGACCAAAACTGAAGACAGAGTGCTCTTCTTAATCCTCGATTCAGTGCTATACAACTAAGCTATCGAGGGGAAGAGTAAAGAGGATTAATATCTCAATCACCTCTGTAAACATTAATAAAGCTACAGTTCAGCTCAAGCATAATCGATGCTATCGTCACCTTGCAGCGAATATATTGCAGCTTGCCACCTTCTGAGCCATAATAATAATATCCTGTACAAGGCTGCAGCATGTGGCACGCTATGACATTGATTATCGCCAGGTTCAAAGAAAAGAAATCGAAAATGGAACATTCAATTTAGCTCCTCGATGTCCTCGATGCCATCATCATTATCATTATCATCATCGTCCTTCGTTTCATCCACACTTGGCAGCTGTCGCTTGCACTACAAAAATGGAGCTGCTGTTAACGTTTTCGTCTTAACTGCATTTGACTTGTCGTCATCGTCGTCGTCGTCGTTGCTGCTTCCGCTTCTCGTGTCTCAATTGCGTGTGTACTTTTAACTTTATCGCTTCCTAATTGACGACCCACCTGCACTTGCCTCGCTTCCACTTTCTTTCTATATGGCCCAGTGGGCGGTCGGTTCGACTGGAAACCTGGCATAATTTTCACACATTTTTCCTTGTCCACAGTGTGCGTGTGTGTTTACTCGCTCCAATTTGCCACGATTCCCGCTGGTATAATTATATACAGCATGTGTATTGGATGGCTTCTTCGTGTTTGGCCTGCAGCCATCTCAGCTGCCCAGAACTTTACTCTGTTGCTAATGAGAGAAAGTGAGGTAAGCTTTGTTTAATTAGTTCGACTGCCGCCTGTTGCGGCATCTAATTGGGCTGTTAGTGCGAGAGGTATATGTTATTCAAAATATATATGACTCTTGTTCAATTGAATACAACTCTCAAGAGGCTGTCAATATCATGTCATCTGGAATGGTTTAAAGACCTATTTACTTGCTTCTGGTATTTTCTCATTGTAAATCAATTTCACGCCAAACAAAACGATAAACGGTATTTAACACAAAGCAAAGCGACAACACTACTACAACAAGTACTTTAATGATGGCAATTTCCTTGAGTACACGTTGTTTGCCACTCCTCCAACAATGATTTGTCTCAAAGATGTCCTTAGAACCCCCCCAAAAAAAAAAACTCCTCGACAAATGCATTGGGTCGCAAGTCTTGTCGATGGCGACAAAATACTACAAGAAATTGCGCTTTGATTTTTGCCTTGATTTCAGCGGAAGTGCAATGATAGCTAGCGAGGAAAAGGAAGGAGCAAGGCAACGACAGAAAATAAAAGAAAGCAAAATCAGTAAGAAAACGTTGCGTACTTTCAGGCGAACGCGTGCGAACGTGTCGAGCACGGATTTCAGTGCGGGGCAAACTTGTCGAGTTGTTGGGGCCAACTGTTATTGTCAGTGTTTAAATTATTTTGCGCTTAGTTTGCGCCACTCGCATAAATCGCAGCCAAACAGAACAGAGCCAGTGGCATGGAGCAGTGGCAACTGCAATTGCAGCACTTGTGCGCCATTCAATTGCGTGTCCATGTTCTTGTCCATGTTCCATGTCCGTCTGAGTCCGTGTCCTGTCTATATCCTTGTCCAGTAGCAGAAAGTGTGCGCGTGTCGCGTTTCAAACACAAAGCTCTCAGGTCGAGGCTCATTAATTTATTTATGCGAAGTGCACGTGCAACGATTTGCTCAACTGGAAGTGAGAAATTGTGTTAGCGATCTGATTTGAGGCGATAACTGCAGCGCCATAAATGATTCATGGCGTTTGAAATGTGACAAATTAGTTAGACAACAGCATTGCACTTCACTTCATTTTAATGTCCACAAACATTGAGGTATTCGTAAACATATCGTTGCGCCAGTCTCGCATATAAAACAAGGCATCGATGCGAAAGTGTCCAGTGATTATGAAAGCGGGTATGCTATCCTTATCGGGACGCAGATTCTTCCAGTAATAGTTACCCTGTAGAATATTTATTAGTAACTATCAGTTTATGTTAACTTTTTCAACATACCTGCTGAATTGGACAGTTGCGAGGCATATTGGTATAACGATAGATGTTCTGCACCCAACTTTGAAATAGGTTAACGCCTCTGCCCTTGCCAATCAGACTGCATAGGTTTAGATCATAGGAAAAGATGCTTCGATAGACACTTCTGGCCTCCCTTTGTGCTATGCTCACTTTTACCCACAGATCCACGCTTATGTCCTTAATCGCATTCAGTGTCATATTAACTGACAAATTATCGGTACTTATTCGTGCCACATAGCTCGATACATATTTGCGTCCAAAGTTTGTGAAAACTCTGCGAAAGTGCAGCGAATTAAAGGCCTGTGAAGTAATTTTAAAGTTTAAATAGTTAACAATTTAATTGTTGGTCTTACCTTTTTGCAAACAGTTAGTTGTGCTATGTGAAATAAGACAATTATCAATATAATAACTTTAGTTGTATAAGCCATTTTTACGTCGAACAGGCTATGTTTTGCATTAATGTATAATAACAATTTGTAAATTGTATTTAAATTTGCTAAATTCCACTTCTATAAAGTTCAGAGATCTGTCTGATTGCCGAATAATATAATTTGAATTTGTTTAATGTTAACGCAGCTAAAGATCACTAAGCTAATGAACAAAACAAAATACGACATTAATTTATTGTCAGTTTGGTCTTAAAATAAAAATACCCTGTAACTTGTAATATATGATTAATATGAGCAAATTTATTTAAGATGTTGATATACAAAAGCATTTTTAAAAATGTTGATGTAAGCTTTTTCATCGGATTCGAATAATAAAAATTTGACCAAAATATCAAACGCTAACTAAAGGACAGCTTGAAACTATTTTTAAAAACACCACTTAAATAAAAATCAAAGGTTATAAAAACAACAGAAGAGTTAACATGTTTTAAGTAAAGCTGAGGACTTATTTGGCTGCTCGTGAATGACACTATCAGAACTAAAATGAAATGGGACTAACAGGATAAAAAAGAACATATTTGTATGCAAAGAATTCTAAATGACAAATAGGTTAATCAGCAAACCCATTTCTGCCTGTTACAGACATTAAAAATGTCATATTTATTATTTTAAACTTGAATAATCGCGTATACGTTTCTAGTATAACAAGTTTTATAATCATGGATTTTTTCTCTCGTTTTGTAACAGGTAAGTACCTATCAGCGTAATTAAATTGTTCTGCTAAAGTCGAGCCCCAGAAGCAGCATCGGCAGCAGCAGCAGCAGTTTGTGCACTCCAGCCGCAATTTGTTAAAGGACGGCCGCTGGAAATATGATAAATTGCCGCTTTTACAGGCAGGCTGCAGTAAAGCCGGACAACAAGGACAGCCAGGATAGCAGGACAGAAGCAGCAGCAGCCGCAGCCGCAGTCAGGCAACATTTGCCGGCACATAAATTTAAAAAAGAGAGAGAGAGAAAGAGAAAGATAGAGAGCTGGTATTGCTGCTAACCAAATCTTAATTATAAATCTAAGGAAGCACTTGGAAAAAATTACCGCAAGCGCAGTGCCGCCTGTCCTGCGTCCCAGTTGCACGAGTGAAGCACCGAGGAACCAAAAAAAAAAGAACGATGATAAAAGAAGCATGAAGAAGCAGCGAACACAAAATGAAATGATGATTTAATAGAATGGTCTGCGGGCACCGCCAGCTGGTTGGCTGAGCCGAATGAATGGGCAAGACGAGCCAGCGGAAATGACTCCATAAGCTGCTGCAACCATAAACCGGAAGTTAACAGACTTTTGCTGATGTGGCACTTTTCGTGCAGGACACGGGACACGGGCAGAGCACGCTCGGCGGGCAGTCTGCAAAATTGTGACAGCGCATGGCCGCAGGATAATCAAATAATTTTTTTCTCCGTGTGTCCTCCTCTGTAGCGTCTTGCTGGCTTTCACACAATTGCAGGCATCGTATTCTTTTCATTCTGTTCATTTTTTGTGTGTGTGTGGTTTCTCCCGCTGCGCAGCGCCGTCTGACTCTCGTTAAATTATTGTGCAACATTGCCACAAAATGCTAATTGCCGCACGATACGATCGAGGGTACTGCAAAAGTCCAAGCGACAAAACTTTTTCAAATTGCAGCTGTCAATGAAATTTTTCCCGTTTTGGTTTTGACAGTTTCATTTGCTTCCACTTCTCTACGATTTGCCTGCTACTTCTTATCGCAAAATGTCAAACTATGCTAAATTTCATTGGCTTTGCATTTTGTTAATAAATCATAAGAATTCTGAACAAACCCAAAACGTTTATGGCAAAACTTTTGCTCAAGTTCGACTCGTGATTAAAGAATATTCATTCGATTCTCACACTTATCGCCGTTTTTTTGTTGTTGGTGGCATCTCATTTTGCAATCATGCATTTCGCCTGTAATTTTACGGCTTTTAAAAATTGTTAACGCCATTTTGGCCGCGAATAAATGTCCAATTGTTTGCTCAATTTCATTTGTAATGTTAACGCTCGAACTGTTTTGAACGCAATAATGTATACGAAGTAATTATTGTGGACTTTTTAAAGTGTTTTAAATTGCAGTGTAAATTCATGCATGCATCACTAAATAAATATGTAAATACGAAAGTCATTTATTTATTCCTGAAAAATTGGTCATGTCTTTAGGGTGTGTTGCTGTAAAAAATAGTAAAAACAAAAAATACATACAATAAAATTTTTATTCATGTTTCAGACCTAACAAATCCTTTTTATCGCAAAATAAATGTCTAATTAGAAATTTTGTTCTTTTTGACTTTAAAAAAAATTGTTGAGCTCAAAAATATTGCTACGAATAAAAAGTTTCTTGGAGACAATGTTTAACAACATTAACTATACCTTCTTTTCCAGCTGTTCTTTTTGAAATTTTTTTTTAGCTGTATTATGAATGTTATGTCTTTTTTGTCTTTATAAATTAAGGGCTTGAAAGTGTTTGAATAAAAAAATTCACACATGAAACCTGACAATTCAACAACTTGAAAAGAGAAACTTGTTCAATAGAGTTTTCAAGCATTTTTGGCTTGTCACCAACCAACTGACGCTGAGCAAGTTAATGAGGAACAACAGCAACAACATCGTCTTTGGAGTTGGCTGTAAAGAAAAAGTTTTTTTTTTTTTGCTCAAGTGGCGTTTTTCCATTTAACATTTTTCCCACACACATATAAACTTAAGGCGACGCATTTCAACTTGAAGGCGGCAGCTGCTGTTGGAATAATGACGATGATTTCGTTGATTTGAATTGTGATTAAAATGCAGTGTATAATTTTTTGGCACGACTTGACGACGTTGAGACTCCAACTCCAGAGCTGGAAAAAGTTTTTTTCTTCGTTTCACACTTTCTGTCTGACTGTGCTAAAATGCAAGCCAAGGCATCCGGAGAAGCCCCCAATTGTGGCGGCAGGGGAAGCTCAAGAAAAATTGCAAAACCGCAACTCGTGTCGACTTGCTGCTTCCAGCTCGACTTGATGTTAGAATAATGAAGAGGCAAAACTTTTGCGCAAGGCATGTAATTTTTCGATGTGACAGCCGGCCTGCGCTATGCCTGCAGTAAAGAGAACAAGACCAAGGACCCCCCTTCCACCGGCTCTCCTTCATGCTCCTACCCACGCACCGGAAACGGTAGTTGTCATTCGTTTTGTGCATTTGTTACACAAAGTTACAGCCGGCATAAAAAAAAAGTAACAAAACAAAACAAAACGAAACAAACCCACAACTGCATAAAAACTTGTGTTGTTCAAGATCTGAAGCAACTACATGCACTTCCCTTATATTCCCTACCTTAAGGAACTGCCAAATAGGCCTAACTAACACGTGCAATATGACCAATCCTTTCTTTACACTAACCAAAATCTCAAAAACTTGTGTATGTATTTGCAAAATTTGAATTTTATAAAATTGTTTTTTTCTCGAAAGAAATTTTAATAAAACAGCAATATGTATCTTAAAGCTTGACTTATAATCGAAGATCTAATTACATTTTAAGAATGCTTCAAGATTAAAAAGACAAAATATACTAAAAAGACCTAAATCTGAAAATCTAAAGTACAATTAAAATTTACATCATGTAACTCTTTTTTTTCAGTGTAGTCCAGTACTCCCTTTACCATCGTCAGTGCATGCATATAAATCACGGCGACCCATAGCGTAGGCCGCGTTATAAATGCGAACAATGACACAATTGATTGGCCAATTACGTGCGCTTCAGGGTGATTATGACGTTACGTACCGTTAGCCACCAGGGCCACTCGTTTGCCATTGCTTCTCTGCATCCGCATGTGAATCTGGTGGCGTTGCCCATTTGGAGGGTGGACCCAGGGACCCATGGACCAGACGGCGTGTGCATGTTATGGCTGGCTAAATTTACACAATTAAATGCGTGAAATTCGTTTCAATAATTGAGCAATTTTTCTGGCCAAGCAGAGGGCAACACTTTTTGTTCGGTCAAATATTCTTGACAAGCTGTTTGTTTTAAAGCTTTAAGCGCAAAATCTATTTACCGAAATGACTGAGCTATTACAATATTTAAGATATGATATCTGCATCATCAGTTTGTCATAAGCATAAATCACAATTAAGGCCACATATAATGATATCATGAAGCCATTGAACATTTTGTTCATGGATAAAAAGGACTCTGAAGCCGTTAAATATGCAAACCCTTTTGCACCCATAATGTGCCAGCTAACCATTTAAGCGTTGCGTTAAAGTTCAGTTAACGAGTGGGTTAAAAACGGAAAAAACGAAGAGAAACGAGAATTTCGACCAACTTTATGGCCAGTGGTTAAGGCAGACTCAAAAGCCGCAGCTAATTTATTTGCTCGGCTCGCGACCATCTATGCGACACGAGCAAGAGGGCAAATGGGTGTGAGGGAAGAAGCATCCTTGGTGGCCAACACTTCATTGTGCAGTGGCTCGTTTTAAACGCTGATTCAGTTTCATCATTAACCAGATTAATATGGCACGACGCTGCCAACTGACAAGCGCAATATGGCAGCCCAAGAGGACCAACGTTGCGTCGTCCTCGAAATGGTAATCGATTGTCCATGGTGGGGATACGTTCTAGTCATTTGGCCATGTGGTCATCCTCATCCGACAACCAGGAGTCGTCGTCATTGCAGACACTTCAAGTTTATCGCATTGCAGTTTTGTCAAGCGTCACGCGGCGTATGCGCAATATTGGGCCAATGAATTTTTATGTGTGTTGTCGTCAGAGTGTGTGCTTGTGTGTGAGAGAGTTTGGTGCTTTGGCTAATTATGCAACGCATTTCCGGCTAATTGACCAATGCAATTTAACGCGTAACGAATCGTTGCAAAATCTGTTTTTGTTGCTTTAATCTGAACAAACGATTTAGAACAATAAAGCGTTGAACTCTGAGCTTTAAGCTAACAACAATGTATGGAGATACCCTTCCCAGCCACACTGATTGCAATTGTAGAGATTTCCGTCGACTCCCCTTACCATCACGGTTTATTCTTGGTATCTCTGGCAGCAGCCGCGTGGAATTGTGATAATATTTGCCCAAAAAAGTATTTACATTTGACTCAAAGTTGGTTGCGCTCACTGTCTGTCTGTCTTTCCACTCGGCTTGTGGAGCAGTGAGGGGGTGGGTGGTAGGTGGTTTAGGGCGTTGCCTTTGCCTACGCAATCACAGTTTTCGACATTTTACGAAATTGTATCGGCGTCGAAGTTTTCCTTCCTTTACTTATTTGTTTGACAACTGTTGTTGTTGTTCTTACTCTTTTTTCTTAGTATTCTTCGCTTAGCGCGAAATAAGAAAAGTTTTTTCTTTTATTTAAACAAATTTTCAACATAGGCATGCATGGCATTTTACGATTTTAAAGTTTGATTTGCTTTGGTTTCTGTCGAAATTTCTTTGCATCGACTTTAAGATCCTTTTCAACTAATTGGAGATTTCTATCAAACATTCGCATTCAAGGAATTTGCCCAAATCGTAAATGTCTGCTCAAGTAGTTGAATGTGCTTCGGGCGGCTAACTACAACTCGTTAGCCGCAAAAATATGATCTAATAAGCAGGCAGTCAAAAGTACAAAGGTCCAACGGCCTCTGAGCCTCGAATTCCACATCCACCCAATCAGTGAGTCTCTGGGAGAGTCAAACAGGCAGACAGATACTTTTGACTCGCGCCGACCAATTAAATTTTACCCGCATCAATAATCATGAAAGCAAAAATTGCCACACTGCGCTGCATGCCTAGCACACATACAAAATAAAAATCCAAGTACGTGTACATATATCCGTGTAGAAGGGAAGCCAGCAAAATGCCACATAAAATGTAAGCGCGAAATTAAAAGGTACATTGGATGAAGGCGTCGGCATCGTAGTCGTAGCCGTCGTCGTCGTCGCATCAGACTTGAAGTCGACAAGCGTGTAAATGATATAAATTCAATTTAATAAAATTGTTAAAATCGCAACGAGCGAACTGTGAAAATGCTTTGCGCGCAGGTGAGCTCAAAAATATCTGAGAAGTTTTACTAGCACTCAAGACAAGTGAGGATGGGGCGATAAGGGAGGAAAGGGAAACGGAACGGGAAATACGCGTGAAAATTCCTAGCAATTATTTCACACAAAGTGGGTAAAAGTCTGCTTTTGCTGTCTTCAGTCTGTCTGCTCGTTGTCTGTCCTTCGTCTATGGGTCTCATGGAGCTGTTTTGTTGTCATCAACGTTGCCTATACATTGGGGTGTTTCACTGTACAGACGAAGCACTCGACCAATACAGCTTTGATAACAATTTAAGCGGCTTGCGTGCGTTCTATTCTATTCTATGGTGTCGCCTTAATATCATTGCCACGTTAATCGCATAATTTTCATGGCCTGCGGACAGCTAATAGGATGGAGAAAGGCTTCGCTTAAATAGGGTTGCACGTATTTATTTTGCCAGGCCTTTTGGTTTAGACCTATTGAAAATTGTGCAAAGGAACGTTATAGGTAAGAGAAATTGTCGTAGTTAGTATAAGTTATATATGTTCATGATCTTAATACAGACTTTGGATATGTCTTTTGATATATATTATGATAATTACAAATTCAGCTAAGCGTATCTTTAAGTCGAGATCAAGGAAACCATTTCGTAATCACTTGCACGTGACTATTGTTTAAATTTGAGCTCATCTGTTGCATTTCGGGCTAAAAGTGCGATATTGCTTCAACTACCATAAGAGTTAGATTTATTAAATATGGGTATCTCTTATAGCTTCAACTACTTGCAACAGAAGCTACCAACTATTACCAATAATCATGTTGTAGCTTCCCAGTTGGTACTCAAAAAGCAAAACTAAACTCAAGTTGAACTCATTGGCAAAGTGCTTGCAACACAATTTTCATGCAACTGCTGCACTCTCTCTTTTTCTTTCTCTTTTTCTCCCTCTCTGTTGTCCCATTGTGGCTGCGGTTGCCTTCATGTCTAATTTAGCGACATTTTATTGTACTTTTCGCCGCAATCTCTTTTCATTGTTGTAATACAATTTTCTTGTCGCATTTTAGTCAAGTTATTTTATTTTATTGTTGGCCGGGTCTGGTCTGGCCGCAAAATGTTTTTTGGTCGAGTTCTATTCGCTCCGCCTAAAAGCAGGCAACACACACTCATGCAATCATTTTGTAGTGTTTTCTGTGTTCTCTGACATTTGCACATTTTGGCACATTTTGTGTGTACTTTGCGGACACACATTTGCTCGCGCATATACTCCCTCTCATATACTTATTCGTATGTATATGTGGGCGAGGTGAACCCTTTGCCCTTTACCCCAAATAACTCAGGCACAGCGACTGTGACTGCGGCTTTGTCTGCACTTCTTTCATGAGGTCTCTTAAGATAGTGCAAGAATTATTGGCAAGCAATGCGGCTGCTGCTGTTTCTAAGAGTTTCTCTGTATGGTTGTGTTCTGGGTGTCGCATATGTTTTATTAAAATGAGCTCACATTTCGCTTTCAATTTGCAGACAATGAATTTGTGTTTTGCAGACATCGTCAGCTGTTTTTTGGTCATATTTTAATGTTTGCACGGTTTGTAGTCATTAAAAATGGGTAAACCTGACAAGAAAGTTGTAAAGAACATTTGCTTAATTTCTATTTCCCTTGTTGGAAAAAAAGTAAGTTCGTTTCATTTTGTCTTAAATTTATTTCTATAAATGTTTCTTGGTATGTGATTTTACATTTAACTTTTATTTTAACAAAGACTTTTGATATTTCCATTGCCATTTCCAATTTTATACATTAATGGAGTCAAATTGCAAACATTTTCAACTTCCTGAAACTATGAAAATTAAGAAAATACAAAAAACTTCAGTTCATTAATATTTATAACAGTTCGACAGAGCTCAAGAAAAAATCGCATTGTTTGGCTTGCAACATATGCATGTGTAACAGTATGTGTATGTGTGTGTGTGAAGAACAAAGCGCCCAAATTAATTTAACGCCAACGCCAGCGCCCTCAGTTGCAACAACTACCAACAACAGAAAAAAGAAAGCCATGTGGATAGGAAATCAACGGAGTCCAGAGATAAAGAACAAGAAAAAAATAGGAAGGAGAAAAATGAAGTAAAACAAAAACTTTTTCTTTTTCTCTTAATTTCAACAGCTAGACAAAATGGCGTTGAGCATACCAATGGCATAGGCCAACGCCAGCCCTCGCTTTCATGTCGTGATATCTGAAAACCAAGCTCCAGCACACAGTCCGCAATAGTGCACATTGGCACACTTGATTGATTTCATTTTATATACGCTACGATTTTCCAATTACAGAAGCGCTAAAATCAGCACAAAATCAAAGGGCGCACAGTGGGCAAGAAATGGCAAATTGTAGGAATAAGGAATCAAGTACAAGTACTCACTTAAACGAAATTTGAAATAAATGTATGCAAGGATATGTGTTTACCAGTTTACCTATGATTTTTAAACATGAATTAAACTTAATTTCAATGGAATAATACTAAATGTTAAAGTTCTTGAATCAAGCACTCTTTTAATAAATAAAGAAATATTTTGAAAGACTTAAATCAGGACAGCCATAAGCAAAAACATATTCTTATTTATTTATTTTGTCTTTTAAAGCTGAAATAAGTTTAATGAATTTAATTTTAATACTTTAAGTTTTTCACTTAAACACTTCATAGATGACATAAGACTATAATCAGATCTATTATTGAAATGTTTTTTTTAGCCCATCGTACTCAATTCCAAAGACATTGAACAACGTAATAGTGGTAAATAGAATAAACTAAAGTTGAACTCTCTGTGTGTGTGTTCCGTTTAGGTCTCGATTTTCAAAAGCACAAAGCATTGAGCCTAATTGCGGAAGCAATGCGCCGGAGAATTACGTTTCTATAGCTGCCCACAAATCCGTATACGTAACAGAGAAATTTAACTTTCATTTCATAGCTGCGCTTCTTGCTCCATTTATGTTGCTTTTCTCCTTCGTTGCGATTGTAAAACGCCATGAAAATGGCAATTAGCTTGGCTCTCAAGACAGACACACAGTGGTCAGTGGGTAGCTGCGTGGTTGGGTGGCTAGGTGTGGGCATTGTTCAAGGCTGTATTAATGAATTAACATGGCCAAATGAGTTTGGACAACAGAACAAATGGTCTTGGGCTTAACTTTTGACTGAAGCTGAGTGCAAAAAACTTTTGCAATAAAACGCAGCCAACATTATTCCACGTGTCAGGCATTAAGAGAGAGTCGCAATTAGTGATGCTCCACAATGCGGCTGCAGTTTTCAAATGCAGCCGTGCGCCCAATTTGAACGAATCAGAAGCCGTTAAATTGTACAGCTCGCATAACAAATTGGTTTTGCTGGCATCACCTAACATGTGCTTTAGACACAAACTCTCTTAGCATACGCAGACAAGCCTTTTACTCGGATGGTACACTGTGAAAAAGTGCGAGACAAGCCTTATAGGAAATAAAAATTTTTGATTTATTTTATAATATTCGCTTTTCATATCACCTGTAAACAGTTAACAAAAATGGAGAAAAAATGATTTAACTTAAATTATTATTTAATATGACCAAAATTTATTTATCAAACTTTTATTTAATTTAGGCATATCTATAATAATTTTAGAAAAATATAATTAATTTTTTTGTAGTTTACAAGTAGAGCATATTATATTTTCTAAGTGTACACAATTCTACAACTCCACCCACAACTCTAGTCGCTGTAAAACTGTCAAGCCAGCCGCAGCCAACAACGCTGAACGTTACTTTTGTGTCAGTTGTTGTTGCTGTTGTTGCTGTTGCTGCTGCTGCTGGCAGCATTGTTAATGTCATTTAAGCTAGAGTTTGCTTTGTTCGTGGTGTTGGTGTTGGTGGCAGTGTCTGCTTGATATATTGTTATCATTTTAACAATGGAAATTATTTCATTACATTGTTTTTAGCGCCCTTTTATTATGTTAGACACGGTCGCTGTCAGAGGGCGTTAGCGCTAAATTGCTTGTTGGTATTTTAGACTGGAAGCTGCACAGAGAGTTGCGAGAGTCTAAGAGAATAGAAGCTGAAATAGTCAAACAGAACACATATATATTAAGAATGAGTTTTCTCAGTTACAATTTAAATTGAATAAATTCGTATTTCAACTAAATCACTGGCTTAGAATTTATGAATCACCTTTTTTGCAATTTATTTTTATGGTTTTTCAGATGTTCTTTTTGGTTACAGGTACATATTAAAAACTTTCACTGACTAAACAAACGCTTTGCAGCATTTTATTAAAAGGCCACAAACGAGCTTTGAAGTTCTTTTAGAAATGCGTATTTACTTCATTTGCATTTCAAATAAAATAGAATTCAGACCAGCATAAAAATAAGAAAGAACTGGCAAAATGTATAATATATACTATATTGTATTTGGACATCATTAAAAATGTTACATTTGAATGAGCCGGAGCAAGACTGAGCTGCTCGGCTGCTGCTGTTGCTCATCCTCAACGATGAGGATGATGATGATGATGACAGTGTCGTTTCGGCTTTTGCTTGATATGCATAAATGTCAAAGTGATTACAATGTGCAGGCTGTGTATGTGTGTGTGTGTGTGTGTGTTTTGGGTACGCCCGCAATGTGTTTATCGTTTTGTCACATGCCTCAATGCATTCGACGGCAAGCATATTCAGTCCTTCGCCCTCGAAGCTGCAAGCTGTGAGCTGTGAGTGTTAGAACGCCCATTCATTCATTCATTCGCTCACTCGTTGCTTACACGCCCATCGAGCACAACAAGATGAGCAAAACAGGACAGGAGCCAGAAGCAAGTAACATCATCGTCCATCGTCATCGCCATCGTCATCGTCTTGATGTACGCAGGTGCGCTTATTGCCGCTCGGCTGCACTTTGTTTGATGGCAAGCCGAAAATCTCGACAGCAGATCAAAGCCAAGTATCCTGTCCCACACCAGTTTCTTGAGCGCTGTCTTCGCCTTTCTTGCGCTGGTAGCACTTGGCCACAAATGAAAAGCAACGTTTTAATAATTTTACCCTCGAAATCCCTTTTTGAGCGCATTTCATGCCAAACAATTTCCGGTCACATTTGCGTGACAAGTGCTCCGCCACACTGAATGTCCTTTTTTCTGCATTGCTCTTGGTCCTGTCAAGTTCTGTGGTGCCTTTGACTGTTAGTTCGAGATCTTTGGTTACTGTACTGCTGATTAGTTGGGCTTAACTAAAACTGAACGCTTAAATTACTGCAACAGAATGTGGCACTGTCTAAAGCTATGCAACTGTTTCAGTCGATTCAACCAAGTTGGCAGCCCACATTTGCATAGAGACAGAGCTTGTCTGGAAAACACTTTGAACTCTTTAAATTTTTAATGAATCAAAAATGTTTTCACACTTTGGCTCACCTTTTTTTTGAATGTTTGGCTCACCCTATTCTACTACACATGTGGGTCTGTGCTGTCTGTTTTGCTCGCAACATGTTCTTTTTTTTTTTTTTTGTTGGGTGAGTTCATTTCCATTTCCACCAAAAAATAGTAAAAGAGAAAATAAGACCGGAAACAGCAGCAGCAGTTCGTCAGCAGCAGTTTTAGGGTAGAATGAGACGGGAAGCTCACTCAGCAAAGAACCCAGAAAATGTAATTGAACTTAATTCGATTTGGAAGCGAAGTGACAAGTCTCATCTTCGTTTTTTTGGGGGCAGCTGTTCAAGTTCTCAAAGGCCTTAAATTGCAGCGAAATGCAGGCTTAAAGTTGTTGCTGCCGAAAGAAAAGAAAAGAAAAGAGTTTAAGTCTATAATCGTTTTAGTACACAAGAAATTACATTTTGTTGGTCATCCATTTTATACATTGCTCTATCAATCGCTCATAAATTGCTTTATTCAGCCTTTTACTCAATATTGGTTGTATGAACGCGTGGCAGCAATCTCAAGTTTATTATTATACACAACAAACGATTGGAAGCTAAGTCGTGGTCAATTTTTGCGCATATGTTGGCATGAAGTGAGCTCAAGTGCAGCAGCTTCTAGTCCTTTCACACATACACACACACTCTACACCAATACGAATTTTTCATTTGCCATCAAAAGCACTTGAGATACCAGTGAAAAAAAAATATATATAAAAATACATGACACATGTGTTGGATATGACGAAGATAACATACCCTTAAATAATCTTCAACTAATAAATATTAAATAATAATTCTTAAAAAAAACATAAAAAACGTTGTGCGAAACAAAATATTTTACTTTGGTTAGCTGATAGTTCTTTTGATTGGAAAGATATGATGAAGTAAATAATGTACAACTTCTATGTGTTTTCAGGTTTTCTGTTTTCAAATGTATAAATGCCCTTTGCAAGTGTATACAAAAATCTTCCCTAGGGCAACTGTGTGTGTGTGTGTGCTATGATTATTGTTAGTGCAGTTCTTGTTGGCCCCAACAAGTTCATTTTTCTGCCAGTCAGCCACACAATTGCCACAGAGGTGGGCTTTTCATAGCAAAAATATGTTGTATATAACATACATGTGAAGAGTATGAAATGTGATTTTGAAATTACTTCAAGTTGATTGCATTGCATTGCGAATAGATTTTAATTGGTCTAGCTGTGTGTCGAGAATAATCAGGATAAGAAATCTCATTTTGTTACAGCTGCCCTCGACTCTTGCTTCCCTGCCAGTGTCATTGTCAGTTGCACAGCAGAAGCTGGCTCGACTCCTCGTTCTCACTACTCAATTTTAGCTGCACATATTTTCCAATTCATCGACGGAGCTTTAGTCAAACACACAATAACCATAAATCTTGAAGTGCGCTGCACTTAAGTTGAGCCAAAGTGCATATAATTTTCATTTAAATACCTATAGACTTTCTTGCTCCTTCTCGTCGCCTCGTTGCCTTCTTCTTTTCCATTCGTGTCTGGCCCGAAAAGTAACTGAAAATGTCCTTGGTAGGTAGGTAGGATGCATAGCTGCGACAACGTGAGACTACTGAAAGCCTGAGCAATATTTTTGCATTTTGCAATATTTTCGAAAGCGTTGTTAATTTCATGGCTGAATGGTTAGTGTTTCTTCTATTTTTTTTTTCGTACCAAAGCAATTTCTTTTCTTGAAAGGTGCTCTGGCAGTTTGCATTATGAGCATGAGATGACAGTGAATATTTTCGACAAATACTATATCAGTATTTGCTCGCTTCTATAAATACTTTTCTTTTGGCTTGTGCAAACAACAAATTCAATTAAATGTGCGCATAACTTTGCAATTCTAATCGGTTTGCAGCAAACTTTTTTAATCACTTCCACACCTAGTCGCATTTGAAGTTATGCACACAGCTGATAATAAGCTCTGCTTAAATTATAAACTTTTCACCCTCCAAAAAACTTAAATTTTTTCCTGTTGGCTGGCCTCCACTTAATGTTGCAATTTCGTTGCGCTAATTGCAATAAATTTGCGTTAATAAACTGAAACTGAAACTGAAGCTAAGGCAAATTGCCAGCAGGCTTGGCCAAATGGAGCAGGACTAGCACCAGGCAGTTAATTTGGATTTCTTTTTCATTTTTTTTCTGACCAAAACTTGGGCAAAAAATAATTTATGCTCTTAATTAAAAATGTATTAAAAACTTGGATTTTTCTGTAAATTAGACAAGTAATTAAATTATATCTAGGATCTGTAAAGGAATTAATTATTTTTCAAACACGTCTTTAATCAAAATTGTTTTCTTCCCCGCACGTGAGACTTTGGTGGGTGGTCATGGATTTGCCCTCTCTCCCCCTCGCTCTCTCAAATATACTAATTGTACCTCTCTTGAGGTGGTTGAGACTTTGACCACGCCTCCACCTCCGACACACACATGCAACGAGCAATTAGCATGAACAACTAGCAGCGATTAGTTGACTTTTTCGTCGATGCTTTCAGAGTGATTAAAATCGCACAATGGCCAACAAGAGTTAACCAACAACAAGATGACCAAGCCCAAGCGTGGACTTCTGCTCCTTACTTCCTTCCTTCTTCGTCTTCCGGCAAAAGTAAAACCACACAAATGCCTCACATTTGCATACACTTTGAACTATTCAAACACCCATGCTACCCATACCACCCATTTGTCAGGCATCTATCTACCCGTTGACTCGACAATTTTGCGAAAATTAACCTCAGACTCGACAGCGGCCTCAGGTCACGTTGCAATTTAACCAGCGTCCACGTAAGCCACTTGGGTGTGTGCTGCCCTTTTGACCCCAGCTCCCTGTGCATACTTCTTGTCAGCGAGTGAGGCTGCTGACGTTGCGGCATTGGCATAAATTTAAAGAGACAGCGACAGAGACTCGTGACTGTAGATGGAGAAACAGACAATGGGCATAGATAGGGCTGGGTTGTAGCATCGTCAGCTAACTAATGATGCCCTAAATTGAATCTAATCATCATTAACAATTACACAGCAGCAGCAGCGCAGTGCTCGTGTGATTATCAACCCCGGCCGTAGTCAGAGTAGCTCACTCGACCATTAAGTCTAATCATATGCAAATAATTAAGCACAGTGACACGACCAGCAGCAGTTGGAGGACAGACCGACAGTCGGACAGACAGAACGGTCAGCCGTTGAAATATATTTCCCATAGGTCCCCATCGTGCAATTGTCGCCTATACTTTTGTGCCAGGACCCCCCTCTATGTGTGTGTGCGTGTCAGACAACCTGGGGTCCTGAATATGCTGCTGCTGGCTTTTCTTCCTCCTGCACTGTCATCATCATCATCATCATTATCATCATGTGTGTGGAGTGGCTGCTGATAATGCACACACTTGGTTCATAGGTGGCTAATAAATTTGAATATTAATTGTCAGTGTCTGTGCCTGTGGTTGCACTCGCCGATTAAAATGCGCCAATACCTAAATGCAGGGCATTCCAAAGGCAAGAGTCGTTTATTTTCTGATGTATTTTTGCAAAACGTTCTAATTGCCTTGCGTTCAGGGCAATAATTATGCATATTGGCCTTGAATGGGGTACGTTATTTGCATTCAAGATTTAAATAAAAGGGAAGTATCGAAATTATGTGAGCAGATATTTTATCTTTAAGTTAGAGTTTCTTAATATTATTTTTAGCCGACTTGGAGGTTTTACTTTATGGAGGGAACTCCAACTAGGCCGAATTATATTTTGCTATTGATTTCTTATCATTTATTTACAGGGGCTTAAAGTTAAAAAGCTAATGCTATAAAGTAATTTTTTTTTACCGACTTCCAAAATGAAAAAATGTATATGTTTGTAATCTTTCTGTGTATGTTAACCGACTTTAACTATATAAGAAGGCAGTTGATTTTTTTATCCTTTTTTTAATATTTTAAATTTCAGCATAAAATTTTATAATTTTAATAATAAATGTGAAATATTTAAGTGTTTATCGACATTTAAGCAGCAAAGTGTTTAATTCAAAGTATTTTCTTGTTCGTAAAACTATTTTACTTAGCCAATTAGACAAGTTAAACATTTAACCACAACAGTTTGTATTGACATTTTACAATTATTTTGTGGGTTTGGCTGCTTTTAGCAATTTCACTTAATGCTGCACTTTTTAATTGAGACTGAATATTGATTTAAGATATGCAATTAAATGTTTTGTCAAATTGTGGTAAAAAGATTTTTAAATGTCTGCGATTGGCATTTACTAAAATTTCCTAATAAAAAAAATTTTGCGGGCTTATCATCAAATAAAATCTTTGAATTAAGTTGTAAGTTTATTAAATGTATTTTGATGCCAAAGACAACCATTAAAATTTAAATACAATTTTGAACATTAATTTCTTTATCATGTAATTAATGTGCCATTAAAAATCTCCCAAATGGCTGCAAGTTTTTGGCCAACATTAATGTCTGCTTAAGTTAATAATTTAAATGCCGATGTTACCCATAGGAAATGTTTGCGCTGCCAAAAAAAAAGAGTTAAAACTTCTCCACCACAACCATAAAACCTTCATACGGACATGCCCAAAAAAAAAAAAAAAAAGGAGAGCTGACCAAAAATGCAAGCCATGATATGCTTCGGCATTCCTGCAACCCCCTGCCATGCCCTGACCCTCGTCAATTGTAGCTGGGCAGCTGCCACGATTAATTTAACGCTCCACTGTGTCAAGCTGTTGTGGGAAATACTCGTTCGCATACACTGCCCGAAATGAAAATGGCCGCAATTTGCATTTAAGTCTTTGCTTTTCGCTCGTTCTCGTTCTCGTTGGCAATGCACTCTTGCGGGGCCGACCAATAGAACATTTTCCGTTTCCGTTGCGTTTGCAAAAATGTTGCCCACAAACAATTTGGGGTAACATGGTGGGGGTTACACCGCAAGTGGCAAGGAACCGGTGTGCATATCAAGAGGGGTAGAGCAATCGTTGCTAGCGCTTTTGCCCAATAAAAATGCGATTTAATAGCTAAATTACGCTAGCACATACGCGTATAAGTGTGTGTGTGTGTGTGTGTGTGTGTGTGTGCGAGTTTGTATCTGTCTGCGAACATTTCTGCTGCGTTAGGCATTTTTGTGAATCACCCACAAACTCATCCTGTCCTCCGCCGATTGCACTGTTTCTATGTGTGTGTTTGTGTGAAAGCGTAAGTGTGTGAGAAAATAAGGGGAAAAACGGCGAATGCAGCAGGATTTTTTAAGCAAACGTTGCAATCGTTGTTTGGATGACCCAACGCTTTTGACTTTTAATTGCATTATATGGGAGTCATATAATAATTGCATAATTGCAATTGAATGCAACAAACGATGGGCACAAATTTGATGCTTGGTTGCACAATAAAACACATTTTAATGAGCCTTAACTTGTTGACCTTTAAACAAACAAAAACTCAATGTGGCCCATGTAATGAATCAATAACAACATGCAATAAATAAATCAAGCTCTTGAAAAGAGTATAATAAGAAACTTTAAGAAAAAAGAAATTAACATGAAATAAAAAAAAAATTAAATAAGTGAAAAATAAATTTATTTTTTAACAAAAACTTTTGATTATACTTAAATAATGATAATCATTTTCGATAATAAACAACTTTTGATCAATAATGTTTCATTCCTGGCATTCGAAGAATCGGTTGAAAACATCTGAAAAGTTGCGGTGCCGTTATTCCAACTTGTCAATTTTAAACTTACCTTAAGTAATTGCATTTTAGAATTTTTTTTTATATTACTTGACATATACTTATTAGAATCTTGCAACATTTGTTTTAAGTAAGATTAATGTTTCGGCTCGTTCTTTTCTGAGTTTTATCAAAAATACATAAATTCTTGAGACTTAATTTAAATGTTCATTGGTATTTCAAGTGTTGGCTTATGCGTAAAATGCATGTTGCAAACTAGTCGCGTTATCGCAGCTCTAAAACAAGCCCGTCATTTTTTCTTTTCGCTCAGTTTACAGTCTAAGCCCCCCCTCCGTCACACAAAAACAATCTGCACAACACTTGTAAAAGTTGACAGGCGTGCAGCGGACAAGTTTTACGGGCGACTCTGCGCTCATTGGTGCGTTACAAATTTAGAACGGAACAGATGCCGCCCCATCTCCATGCCATCGCCCCGCCCCTGTCACCCATCGAGGCTTTAGCCAGTGCAGTGTTTCACAAACATTTACAATTTATTGCACATTTGCCTACAAAATATCGCCCAATTCAGGGCAGCTCACATTTAATGGAGTATGCAGATGGTTGCCACCATCGACGCCTTGCATTGCCAAAAGGGGTAGGGCGAGGGGTGTGTGTGCGTGTGAGTGCCACTGTTGTGGTGGTGTGGTGGGTGTGACATTACAGCATGTTCCATTGCACATTTGATGAATTTATTGCAGTTTAGAATTTTTTTGTTGTGCCCAATGTGCAGCAGTTGCAATTTTCCCAAAGACACAACCAAAAAAAAAAAAAGAAACGAGAATTCCAAACTGCGATACGAGACTATCCCTTAAAAAAAAATAGCAAGGCTTGTGGAATGACTGTACTGTTTTGGGGTTTTGCTTTTTTGTTGCTGTTTCTGCTGCTGCTGCTGCTGCACGTAGAAAATGAACGTTTAGAAACTTATTTATAGTTTGGCGTATACAATTTTGTGGGCAAATGTGTTGTCCCCGAAAAACAAAAACTTTGCAACGCGATAAGCACGCAAGCATGAAATGAAGTTGCAATGATTTAGATACTGACTATAAAGAATAGTTCAAGTGTCATATGATGGCAGGTTTGTAGTTGAAGCTAGAGCCACAAAACTGAGATTAATTGATAGCTTGCTGCAACTTTGCTTAAAACTTTCCCCTTCCTTTCGCTTGCCGAACTGTGATTAAATTATCTGTTTCCAAGGCAAATTAAGCAATTTTCAAGGTGCCTGCTTTCACCTGTTCGCTTCAGCACGCCGTCAACTGGTTAATTACCCAACTGATTACAGCCAGAGACGGTGCTGGTGGCCGGCCACTTGCTTTATAGCCTGGCTAAGTGGTATTTACGTTTTAATTTAACGCTTCTTTCGGGCAATGCGCTTTCGGTTTCAAGAAATGCAATACAAAGGCACGAAAAAAAGATACCAAAAACGCAAAGCCGGATACCAAGGCTAAAAAGCTTTAAGCAAAAGTAAAGACGATGTTCCGGATCTGGGTGCAGGACATTACCGTCTCTGTAATTGCTGCGGCTGTGTGGCGGACAAGAGTCCCTTAACGACAGGGGACACCAGCCGAGCAGCAGTTGGGCAACTAGTTGCCTTTTGCTTTTAGCCATTTTGGTCCTTGGTCGTCGGTCGTTGGCGTTGTCGTTGGCGTTAGTCCATTCAAGTGGTTTTTGATGACAAAATGAAAGGTAATTTTAGCGCAAATTCTCGCTCTGATTTCGACCAACTGCCCGAAGCGGGGTTGAGAATGGTGTTTTAGACAAATGACAAGTTATGCCAAAGGCAGACGTTGCAAAATACGGCATGTGGAATGGTGCCATCAAGTAGGCTTTGTTAAGATCGTTAATGCGAAAGAAAGAAATAAGAATATTGCCAAGCTCAAGCAATTGCCAGCCTTAACAATAGAAACGTCAAAATGTGCAAAATTATAATGAAAACCGTTTTCGGCAACCGGAAATTGTGGTTGCATTAAAGATAAGTGCAAATGCGGCTAATGAATACGTATTTGCCCAAACTGTATACAGTGATGATGATGATTTAATAGGTAAAGAAAACTAGATGTTTTTTTAATAACTTGAAACATTGCATTAAAAAGTTATTGCTTTTTCTATTTAGCGCTGTTTCGTGTTTTCTTTTTTTTTAAATTTTCAAAAATATTTTTTTGATTTTGCATGTCTATGACGAGAGTTTATTAGCATTTTAAATATATTTACAAATCTTTAATATGTTTTTAAAAAATATTAAGCTAAGATTTAATTTTGAAATTTGTTTGTTTTTTTTTTAACTTTGAATATTTTTTTATACATCTACAATAAATCTAGCGATTTCTTAACGAACTAAAAATGTAAAAATTATATAAACTATATTTTTTAGTAATAATAAAAATTATTTTTTAGTTCATTGGAGTCTTAAAGAGTTGCTGTTTAAATAAATATTTGCATTAATTATGATTTTCTTCCTTATTTGTATTTGTTTAGCTAGTTTTTATGCAATTTTAAGCAGTTTAAGCATTAAATAACTGCAATACAACTCAACACCCCACTGAAGCCCGCCTTGCCTATTACAGACTGATGAATTTGCTGGCTTTAATCAGAGTGCCTGCAGCGGGAAGCCGGCATTAAAACAAGGCAACACAATAACAAAAGCAACACAGCTAACTGAGCATATAAACGACTGCACGAGTAACTGTATCTGTATCTGTATCTGTATCTGCAGCTCCAACTGTATCTGTATCTGTCTAACTGTGTGTGGCGGTAAATCTTTATAAGCGCGAATAATTGGTTTCCTCATTTAATGCGAATGGTTGGACAGCAACAGCAGCAGCAGCATCAGGGAGCTCTTAGGGGAAGGAGAAGAAGTTGGAGTGAAGAGAAACAGCAGGCGGCTGTCGTTGTTGCAATCGTTGCGCCGCCCGTCATAGAAAATGCTCCACAATAAACATCAGATGATTTTTTCTTTCTTTCCTTACTTTTTTTTCATGCCCCCGTTGGCTGTCAGAGCAAACAGCAGGAGTCATAATATTGCAACAGCATCAGGATCGCAGTCAAAGCTGGGCAGAGTCAAGAGTTTGAGTGTTTTTGGTGTCAGCTTTGACTTGGGGGAGCAAAAAAAAAGAAATTGCTGGAAAAAATTAATTGCATTTTCATTATGTTGACTGGAGTCAGAGAAGTCAGTCAGAGTCAAAAGGGAGACAGCAACTCGAAGGCAGCTGCAGACAGACAAATGACAGGGATATATAGGCACTTATACATTTCTAATGTGAAGGGTTGGCCTCTCTCCATCCTTATGATGGGCTTTATGGCAGTGAGTAAACAGAATGTGTCAAGGCGTTTAGTATTGCACATGGCATAAATTGTACTTTGTCGGTTAATAGCATTCATTACTCATTGACATACATAAGTATTTGTTAAAAGTACAGATACTAACTACGCGCAAATACTTGAAAAACAACACGCGCATTAAAAAGTGAATCCCCTTATCGCACAGTCTTATAAATTGATCTATAAAATATACTAGACCAACAACACATAAGAAATGCCGCATTTTCTTATCTGCCATGCGTACGGAGCTCAGGAAATTGATTTCACAAGGCAACCAGTTACGTAAACATGTTTGTGTTTTTTCGTTTCTAACCCAAATCAATGGATCGATAAGATCAATAATATCACATGTTTTCTTATGCCTTGAGTGAGTGGCAGTTCGATTATTATGATTTGATATGACAATTAGTCAGACAAACTACTGTTAATTATGACAATCCTCTCTGCACATTAAATCCCAATCGACCAACCCTTTTTTTCTGCATTCCAAACCATGCCCATCTACTTCATTATTATCACACCAAATGCATGAGTCAAACAGTTTTGCTGATATGAAAGCGACTGCCGCAAAAATATAGAGAGAGATAAATATTTTACGTTATATTTACATAAGATAGGCGCGCGCACAATGCGCTCCATATACCAAAAGTCATTGTGAAAGCTTAGTTATGGTGAACTTACTGCGATTGTTTGGCTTTGTTGCTGGTGGAGGTGAAGTTAGCTGGTGTTTGTCGAAAGTAGAATAGAAGAATCTCACACTTGATAGAATGTTACATGTGATAAGCCTGCTATTCTACTTGCCAATCCACACCGATCGTTATATACAATATAAAATAAACACAAGTCAAGAATTCACTTTAATCTTCATATGCGAGTTGATTCTGATGACATTTTGAATAATCCACAGGTAAAAATCCATTCTAAAATACAAGACACACATTGGGGAATACGAATACGAGAAAGCAAAGCAACTGAACACTTCGGAGTTCAATAACGAAATAATGACATATTTTCATAGATATCGCTTTTTATATGATATGCCTTATCTGACGGCATTTTTTATTTACTTTACCTTTTACTCGGGCAATATCTTTCTGACAAATACCCAAGTGTGAACGAATGTGTGCGTATATGTGCGTGTGTGTGCGTGCAGTAGATAACTGGATTTGGATTGGCCGCTGTTATCGATAGTGGGAAACGTTTCGACTGTATGGGGCATATCACACACAGCACTACATGTGCACAGATATGACGAAGTCTGGATAAATACGACAACCAAGTGAATCAAGCCAAAGGCTTCAAATAGATATGACGAATGGTGGCGAACAGGTATTTCTACACATGTTGGAATATCGGAAGGGTGCTTCTGCAAATTATGATGCTCTTTTTCTTAACATACCTACGACTACCTAACGGCGTGTTTAACCCATCGATTTAAAGACAAGCGCGACGACAACGCTGAACAAACAAAGGGCAAACAGCAAACAGAAATTGTGTAAAAGGTCGTCAAACGTGTCGTTGATAAGGAAACCCAAAAGCAAACTATATATACACTACAAAGCATACATATTATGTACTCTACCGATATATGTATGTCTGTACATATGTATCGGCTTGGTATCAATATAAATGCTTCTACTGCGGCAGTTACCAGCACATTGAGTCCGATAAGATATAGACATTACCTTTGATAAATGACAATCAGGTGAAGAACTCAAGAAGCTAGCAACAATATCTACAAAACATATTCAACCCATGGGATAATCAAATATTGTAAATTTCAAATAATAAAAACCAAATTGATTTTTAAAACATTTTTTCAGGTTCTCCTATCAGCTAGATCAATCACAGTTGATAGCTTAAAGAATTTTAATGAGATCAAGTTACAATCATATTACATTCATTTTTATTCGTTTTCCAACTAATCATCGTCATCGTTTTTTAAGAATGCACACCTTGTGCTGCTTACGAATCGGCTAGAAACATAAACCCAAATTTTCTTGTCTTATCGATTTAATGTTTAGGTATTTCCGCTGCCAACACCAACTAGTCCAAAACTAACACACACTTTGATTATATAACATGCGCGGCAACGCCTCATGGTTAACAAATTTAAACGTATAAGTCACAAATTTTCAATTGTTCTTCGCATTCGAAAAGAATGTGGGACATATCTTATCTGCAAGTAAAGGTATAAATATATTTATGTATGCATTGATATGTATTACTTCAAGATTTTATATGCCCTGCCAACGGCACAAAACAAACAAACAGAAAGTATAAACTCATCGTATTTTAACTTATCGATAAGCTTGAGTTTGTAACTCGTTATCGGGCACCTGCCTTCACTTATGTCCTATTTCATATATTATACTATTGGGGCGAAAGACTATGTATATGTATTTAAGTGAAATTCATTTCTTATTTATTTATACATTGTATGGACTTCCTTATTACATGACTAAATTGCGGTAATCTATTTTCGAAATTGATAACAAATCAATGGGTCTCAGTTATTTGCTAACAATAGATTTTCTGCGAAAAATATGACCAACTGTCAAGAAAAAATTTTAATCTTTATGCGACTTGTCGACATTTTACGCGCTAGCTAATATTTTTTATAACATATAAGAAAGTGGCGCCAAGTTAAGTGATATTGACGCCAGTTGTTGTATCAGTCAAGTAGAAAAACAATCGTTTTATATGTTCTACTTTTAGAGCTGATATAATTTTATTTAAACCCAATGTTAAACTAATAAAATAATTACATAAATGATTTTTTCAAATCGAATTATTGTTGTTAAAACGTTACTAATCAATAATGCAAAACGTTTCATTATAAAAATGTCTAAGAATTTAATTAAATTGCACAAATGACGACAGTCAACACTGAGTTCCCGTTGTGCATTGAACGTTGCAAGAATCCCGTTGGCTTCCACAATCCGGCGAACATATTCGCACGTACAATTGATTAAAAACTACGTGTTGCGATTGCATAATGAATGCACAAATGTCATTCACCAAATGGGGGAGGTGCTTGATTGGATCTCGGACAATGTAAGCAACTTAAGGGAGAAGGGGTTGAAATTTTCGGAACGTTGAAGAGGCAGCAGCTAACTATTCAAAGAAGAATTTGTGGGAATAGTGGTTGGGATATTGATTGATAAAGAAAATAATAATTTCCGCTGTTGTCGCCCGCCAATGCACACAGGATTTTATGATTTTCAATTTCCGGGCTCATTCTCAAGGCAACGAAAAAAATGTGTATCTCAATTGCAGCAACAGTTTAAAGTAGAACAGTTTGTTGGCTTAAACCTATAAGGGTCGAAGACCGCTAAAAGTTAAACAGAACGATTGTTGTTGTTGTTGCTGCTGTTGTATGCCACATGGATGTTGCTTTCAGCCGGGGCACATTTCACCTGAGGCACAGCTTGCAATGAAAAATCGTTTAATGACACCATTCACACACTCGACAAAACACACACACACACACACAGTTCGTGGCAGACTTTTGCAGTCGTTTCGACTGTCTGTCTATTTTGTCAGCTGTTGGGTGGGTGGGTAAGGGTGTCCATTTGTAGCCGTAGGCAACAATTGCAACATTTTCCAGCCGCCATCAACAAAAAGAGGAAAAAACATGGAGCAACCTGCAGCTAACCTTTTGTAGCCAACATCATTTGTCAACCTCGACGGCAATTAGATGTGTCCTATGACTCTGTTTCCACTTCTGTATGTGAATAAGAGTATTGCAAAAGGGGCGACACTATCAAACAGGTCATCCATTTAAGGAAAACTTAATCGTAGATAACCTATATATTCAGCTAACACTTTTAAAGAAAAAAGGGGGAAAATTTTGACAAAATATTTGTCCTTAAACATTTAATCGGAATTCATCAATCAACTTTCGACTTGACCCAAGAGATCGATCAAGAACTATCCTAAACTTTTTAATGTCTTAAGACCTAACAATCCTGAAGAAGAACTCTCAGTACTGTCCTAGTTATTCTATGTGGAAAATAACACGTACTTCTAGATCGAATAAACAGATTCATTATTCGATTGATTGTGACTGTACGTGCTGTTCTTTCTTATATACAATTTTTGTCATTTATATTATATGCATTTGACGTTTAAAAGTTAGTTTAATTTAGAGCCATTTATAGCTAGACGATAAGATTTATCGAACAACACCTAAGTATATAAAAATTGTTGTCGCCACACATATTGATAGAGTAGTATATGTATGTGTGTGTGTGTGTTTGTGCCACTTTAAACAAGTGATTTCGATTTACGATTAGGAATTTGAACATTGGTAAACAGCTTAGATAACACAATGTACCCCACATTCAAGGGAACTCTTTTGAGTGGAGAATAAACAGTTGTGAAGGTTTAGTTATTCCTTGAAAACCTCTTATTAAATTAGACTATAGACACTAAGTACGATTGGCTAATTAACGATGCATCTCGTGTCAATCGTTTGCAAAACGACAAAGTTTTAATCAATACCCAAAAACCGCAGTCAAGTCAACCTTAACTGCCACTGCAGCTAATAGACCACGCCCACCTTACAACCACCCACCGTGCACACAGGCGACAACCGCAATGCGGAGCAATGCTGGGCGGAGGGGAGGGGAGTGTGTAGAGGGCAACACTTTCGCATGCCGCAGCACGTAGAGCTCGTTAGACATTTTCTTAAGCTAATATTTTCACAGTGCACGGTGGACACGGACATGGACACGAACCGAGCTGCTGCTGCCCGTAGAAGATTATTTAAATGATTGGAAATTATCATGTCCTTGCATCCATTTTTGGCTGCCACTTTGCCTATTGCCACTGTGCTGCAGCAGCAGCTCCCGTGTGCAAACAACAAATTGCATTTGTCATCTGCTGCATAAATAACGAGATAATACCGTAACATAATAACTGTCAATGGGTGGGAGTTTCATTGGGTCTGGGCAATGCCAAGGCAGCCTTCATAGGTAATCCACCTTTCAGCTGGTGCTGGAGCGGGAGATTCCAGATTTGCATGACAGTGTAAGTGTAAGTGTGTGCATGTGTGTGTGTGGTGGCACTGTGGCAAATGCGAATTTGTATCGTCGATTTGCATATTTAATCAAAATTAACATGACCGATAAAATCAATTACAAAGCGACAGACTGGATGGGAGACCGTAAGAACAAAGGGATAGGCATATGGCAGAAGTTGCATCTCTAAGATACACTCTCTCTCTCTCCCTCTCTCTCTTTAGCTGCATAACAATTGCATTAGAAAATATATGTATATATAACGCCATACTCATTGTCAGCTTGCTCGTTGCGCTTCTGCCTCTGCCAGCGTCATTGTCGACGTGTACAATTTTCGGTTCGTTTGGCTCTGAAATCCTTTTTGCAGAATCTACGACCATGTCGCTTTCAAGCTGTGTAAACTGCAGTGCCATCTATACACACACACAAACACACACATATGCGATATGTATATGTGTGCATTACTGCATTATTTGAAGGAGAGGAAGAGAGAGAGAGACACTAATACAGGCATGGGCTTATCCTGTCCAATGTGCTTAAATTGTTTCTTCCTGTCACAGTGATTTTCTCTACTCGATTTATTTCATTTCGCCCTTTTGCACATTGTTCTTGCTTGTTGTTGTTTCACCTCATTGATATCCCAAATGTATTTTTATTGTGCTTTAAAATCCAAATAAATATCTGTGTGTGTGTCTGTATTGCAGCAATCTGATATGTGTATGTATATGTAGTGTAATCTATTTAATTGCATTTACATCCATAATATTGTTCAAGCACAAACGTATGTATTTTTATTTATTTACTTACTTATTTGAATAAATAAGCCTACCAAAAGTCGTAAACTTTTGCATAAAAAATTTTCAGCTCGTATTTCTGCAAGCTGAATATATTTATTGGTGGTTAAGAGAAGTCTTGGATATATGCAAAAATGTTAAACTAATTTACAGCTTTTGGTTAAGAGACTTATTGGAAATCAAAGTGCAGGTAAACTTTTGTACATTTTGTATAATAAATATAAAGCCACAGAATATTAAAAGTCACATAAGCAACATTTATGTACTAATATCAATTATTTTAAGTTTTATATTTGCTTAATAGTATTATAAATTCGCGTTATAAAAATCTTAAAGGTTTGTTATGCAAATAATATTTTTAAAAAACAATTATAATATATTTCTTTTATTTATGTTTGTCCTTATTCTAATAACCAAGAATTATATGTATATTATTATCAAAATTAATTACAGTTAAGTCCTTAACCCAAGCACCTTAAGCCTACGGACATTAGGTAAACTTTGCCCTCCTTCAGAAGCATTGTCGTTCTAAAATTTTAAAGCTTATACCCTAAAAGGATTTTCATTCTATACGAAAATTTAGCGCCACGAAAAATTCCTGAAATTTAATTAAGCTTTCATTGCCCTTATCTAGGAGCAGCATTTTGTTGAACTCATACCTAGGACATACATATCTTTATTTCCATTGAATTGAAGCTAAGGGAAAAGTTGATTTTTCCATTTAATATTTTCTCGCAGACAAATTAACACCCATAAACGTAAAAAGCTTTAGACAGACCGACAAACTGCTTAACTGTCATAAGCTGGCCAAAAGGGATATCTCTCTCGCTCCAGATATACATATATAAAAATATAAAGTGAGGCGTGAGGTGAAGAGGTAAACGGAATCCATAAGTTCGCATTGATTGCGTTCAATTAAAATTCAGTTATGCTCCGGCGGCGTTTGGCAGTAACAGGAATATTTTAATTAATTTTCACGCGCTCAGCACAAAATATTCGTTAGCTACCAAAGTATATTTTGTACAATTCTCTTATTGCTGTTGCTGTTGTTGTTGTTTTTGATACTGCGGCTGTTCAATATTTCCAGTTGGCATTTATGCACATTTAAGCTGTAGACTGCAAAAATATATCTATGTATATAGATTGACTCGTTCAGTCATTTCGATTTTGTGTCACAAAAAAGCTTTAATTATTGCAAATTTTGGGCGAAATCAGCAAATTTAATGATTGTAAACACAGTTTAATTATTTAGGTGGAAACATTAAATTGCAGAAATCAAATTAACATTTTATAAAGTAGCTTTGGAGCAGTTATAAATAAGTCCTTCAGGAAACTTAGTTTGACTTTAATAACTATTTCAATCCAAAACTTAATAGATCAATAAATAGATATACATGTCTACAATTGAAAACGAACATAGCTCGTTCGTTTTTAAAGACACAAAGTAAACCATGTTTAAGGTAAACTCCACCACTCGATAGCTGTGGTCTATAAATTTATATGCGTTTGCCCTATCTATATACATATCTATCTGGCGCACAGACATCAACATCATCATCGTGAGGAGTCTATAGATACTTTGTCTAGCATTTCAATTGGCAAACATACTTCAGCTGGGAAGCTACACGGGCTTAGAGCTAAAAAAGCCGCACACTCTGCGATAAATAAACAACAAGCTCACACCCTGCATTTCCCCCCACTCTCAATGCTCAGGTCTACGCAATGGCAAAATCCTTTCATCTACTTCAATACTCAAGTAGCAACAAAGTACACAAGCAACAAAAATAAAAAGGCGACTGCAAGGACAGCAGCAACAAAAACAACAATCACAGAGAGCAATGCCAACAAGGCGTCTAAGTGTGATTTTCGAAAATGGCAAAAGTATGTTTTTCCAAATCTAAGTTTAGCGTCAAATTTTCAAGGCCAACAACAGTGCAAGACTTGCGCGCAATTTGCAGTATACTTTCCGGCGCAAATCGTCTTCGTCGTCCTCGACGTTAGACACTGAGAGAGACGCATCGTTTGAATGTCAGTGTTGATTTATCAAATTATTTACCAAGAGGTTTCCCCAAATGATGATAAAACCCCATCACATGCCGCAGTCAAACGGGGCGTTGATGACTTTGGTTTGTTTGCCTGCAAATATGCAGCACAAATGACTCAAGTCTTGGGTCCTGCCATCCTTTATACACAGTAGTTGTAGTTGTGTGCACCCTGGCATCAGTTTAAGCTGTTTTTACTGTTTATCCCAAAGTTTGCTTAGTTCGCTCTATTGCAATTTATAGTTTTAGTTGCTTTGGCTTGACGGTTTCATATAGCACGCAACTAATAGGTTTTCTTTGCATAGACTTAGTCCTTCCACTTATTGTTGTTGTTTTTCTTCTCGTTGACTACTCAAATTTACTTGGCTTGCTCCGTTGTTGAGCTTCTTAGCCATAGTTTGCCTTATGGATCCTTTTAAATTTGACATGCGGCTGCAAACTTTATAGACTTTGTGCTGGGTCTTTAATTAGCGGAAATTTATTTGCAATCACAGCTATAATGTTTACCTTCAATGCATAAATAATGTATCTGGAGATAGATTTCTTGTTTTTGAGAGTTGTCAATGTGTTTACTTTGGATTACTTTTATCACAAAATTATTTGATTCGTTTGTTTTTCATAAGTTTGTCTTAATACGTAACGCAAAAATAAGGAGAAAATATTGTTTTGTATCTGTCGAATAATAAACGATTATCCTTAACTGCTTTTTTCTAATAACTATTTCATTTAAATCTCTTAAGAACACACTAACCATTAATTAGCAGCTTATAAGCGCTGCAGCCAACATTGTCGCTAATTAAACTAGCCCTAAAAGTATGCAATGCTGCAGCGGGTTAACTTTTTGTCCGGCTACGGACTAATCCATGGAAAGTTGACTGTTCCCAACTGCAGTTGGCTGCTTTTCCGCCACGGAAAAACTGTTATGAAATTCATTTAAAGTTGAAGTCAAAAAGTCACGCGACAACTGAAAAAAAGCAAAAAAAAAAAAAGAAAAGCGGGAAACAAAAGTTTTGCAGTTCGTTGATGAACTGCAACATGGATGGGGGGAGGTGGAGAGAGAGGTGGAGTGAGAAATGTGGATGTGGTCGCATGTGGCAGCTGTACGAAGCTGGTCAATGTAAGCGGCTTAGAAGCCGTACTTTTGGCCGGCATATAGAGAGATTTTTGAATACGCTGCGTATGCGTAATATTTGTGTGCATTTATTTTTGTTTTCTCGGCTGGTAATCAAATTTACATATTTGGGCCACTGAAATTAATTATAATGCTACCGCACACAAAAACCGCATTGAGAGATAAAAACAGAGAGTGCGAGAGGGGGTAGGCGCGGGGAGCAAGTGAGAGAATGCTATGAATACAAAATGTGGCTTTGGCTTTGGCTTTTGCGGCTCAGCGCCAGCTCTTACCCCATTGAATGTGTTGGTAATTTCATTTGGCCAGCATCCTTTGCCTCCCCAAGCACCTCTTACACACATATACACGCACACTTGCACACACACATGGCAAAACTCATTTCATGGGTCACAGAGTACAATCATCTGAAAGGGCAGCAAGCAAGCAATAGAAGAACAGAGGAGAAAAAAACCTGGCCAAAAATTGATTATGGCGGCGGCTGCAACGCCCGAGGGTCGAAGTAGATGCTGGGCCAAACCAAGCAACTATCATCAAAATCCTATTAGTTGAAGGGGGGCGCAAACGCCACATGCAATGCTGCCACGCCCACCCAAAAGAAGACAGAAAGGAATACTGAATCCCAGCTTTGTCCTTGTTCAGTTGCCTGCGTTTTGTCAGCGTTTATTTGCCAAATTAATTCCCAAAAAGGTAAGCCAAACTTGCGATTTGAAACAATCAGTGCTGCTGGGGAAAGGTTAGAGTCGCACTCCTTACCCTTTCTAACAAGCAAGGACCTTGCTTTTGTCCTTTTTTTTGTGATGATGTTGCTGCTGCAACTGTTGTTTGCCCAGCGGGCAGTTGCCGCCACCTCAGACCAGCACACAATTTGTGACAATTCCTTTTTGTGGATTAATATTTGCTCACTCTCACTCTTTCTCTCACTCCTTGACCCTTCTAACCAGGCACCCTGGGACCCTGACCGGTTGCGCTTTTTGCCAGAGCCCAGCCTTTTGTTTGTTTCGGTTTGTTTCCACACTTTATTTAAATTAACATGCGCATATTTTTAAATAGTCTCCCAAAGAGTTTGTGTTCTGGATGTTAGGGAAAGAAAAAGGTGTTCTTGAACAAGGGGTTGCCATTGTGATTTGAGGCCCAAGGTAATTATTTTTAATGCTGTGCTCATTGTTTTAGAGCTTTATAATGTCTTGTTCGGACTGAATACCAAAATTATGATCAAGATAAGCAAAATTGGTTTACTTTCAGTCCAAAAAGTGCTTGTGAAAACCTATTTTTAGATTAGTCAAATTAAGACCTTTATATATTTTGGGCTGTCATAATAAATTTATTACGAAAAATCTTTTTATATATTTCAGTTATTACTATTTGCGAATGTTTCCATTGAGTGGCATGCACTGCACTCGGGCACAAGTATTTCATTTTCGTAATTGCGCCCCGAAAATAAATGTGCACTTAACTTTGCAGTAATTGAAAAATGCGCTTAGCAGCAAAACGCAATAAGAAATACTTAAACAGGCCCAAATGTGGGCGGTTTGAAGAGTACACAAGACAGTAGAGAGAGAGAGAGAGAGATGCCAATGACGATAAGAGATACCAAACAGACTTAAGGCGTGCAGCAGGAAGACACTCCAACCAAGTTGCATGCAGCAAGACTTATTGTGGACTAAAAAAATATATATTCGTGTGTGTGTGGCAATATAAGAGGGTCTAAAAATTACGCTTTTTACAAGTAGAACTCTCTGTTGCTGATTGGACGATGTCTGGTGGGCTTGACATATATCCTGATATATATGGCTAGGAGAGTAAATGCAACTCCTTTTTTCCTATATGTGGGTGTGTGTGTGGGTGTTGTTGCACAATGTCTGACAAAGTTGTCGTCGTTTGTAGGTTTTTTTTCTTTCGAGTGTGGTCCGCCTTTGGTCAGTTTGTGTCTTGGCTTTCGCCCTAAGACGCCACTTGAGGGACACTAATGCGCCTAGCGGACAGCAGGAAGTTGAATGTGGAGTTGACTTGTTGTTCTTTAATTTAAATGTAAGCTAAAGATATTTTAAACACATGATTGTTGTGTTCTATTGCATGCAATATTAAATGTGTATGCTATTTAAAAAAAATCCTAGACATTAAAAATTTAATTAAAGATTAAATTTTATTAATTATTTAATGTATTTAATTTTTATTATTTTTACTTTATTTTTATTTAATACTTGTGTAGAAATAGATTTTTAGAGTACAATAACAACACATTTGTTATATATTTACCAAAGACTTAAGCCACGTTTTCGGACAATAGTTTTTGTTTCTTGCTTTGAGACTTAATAACTATCTTTCTTAAGATTGACAAGCTCAAATTTTTGTGATGCAAACAAGATATGAATAAAGTCCATTGCATACTCAATATATCTAACCAAACAATCACACAAGTTATCTATGATTGTTATTATATACGAAATATGCATTTAATCGAATAGGTTATGCAAAATGTGTGTTATTTGTAAAAAATTTCAACAGCTCTGTAAGCTGCGTTTCCCTCGTTTCTGTACAAGTTCAAGCCCGACAAGCGGAAATCAAGCAACGATTTCAGTTTTCAAAAAAGAGCCAAATAGCAACAGCAAAATCGATCTTAAGCTTGTTATTGATGTTGCAATTTCAAATGGTATCGCAAGTGTCAACACGCTGCGTACACTTGCAGACTTTTATTGGCATCGTCTTATTTCCTCACTTGGGAGGGGAAAAAAAAACACAGAAAATTAAACAAGATATCCAACTAAACAATCCATGACGAAATTGTAGCGCCAGCAACATAGATATGAGTTCTCTCTACTCACTTCATTGGCCTACTGACCAGCTGTTCGCGCAGCCGATGCTGATGTTGCGACATTTTGCTGCATGTTGCGCTCAAATCAAGTTTTCTGCAAGCCAAACGATTGCATCGAAAGTGTGAGGTGGGGCGGATGGTACACTGCTAAATATTGAAAATTTTCGTAAAACGTTTTTTTTCGCAAATTTCATTCAGTTTTCATTCACAGCTTGCAGCAGCTGGTTGGGTTAACTGTGCTTTGGTTCAACTAAGCGAAAAATATTGCAAATTTTCTGTCAAAATGCGGGAACTCTTAGGATGCCTTTTGCTACTCGCATTGGCATCTCGCGCAGTTCGTTGCGATGAGGCTTTCTTGACGGAGCCGCGTAAGTGTCAAAAGTGGATAGTGTATACTAATCATTTAAACTGTAAGATGTGAAGATGAAAGTGATCTAACTTCCTTTTAAAAACATGTTAAACAATTTAATCAATTTGTTTTTGTGGGTGGTGTTAAGAAAATATCTACTAATCCAAAAGAAAATACTAAAATATAATACATTCATTGCCTTTTAGTATTTCTTAACTTAATTACTATCGGAAATTGTAAAATGATACACTTAACAACATAAAGACATTATTTGCTTGATTGCATGGTAGTAACACTTACACCTAAAAGCCGTTAAAACCTATACTTAAGTGTAAGCCTGGCCTGAACGGCACACAACTGTAACTAACCCACTGAATGGTTTGTTTGCCAAATACATCAAATATTGCACCACTAAACCGGATTTGTTTCTCTGCATTTATGTGTGTCTTTTTATTTTGAAATTCAACCCAACTGAAATCTCAAAATCCAAATTCTAATCGAACCGCAGCAGATTACATTAGACAATGTTCGATAGCCGATAAGAATTTTGTCAACTGTTCAACGCAAAGCATTCAACAGCTCTTCGACAAACTAAATACGGGTGAGTACAAGAAAGATAACTTAACAAAGAATTAATCAAAAATATACCATAAAAGGCATACCGGGTCTGACGAGCATTAAGAGCTTCGATCCATTTCATTTGAACCGCATTAGGATCTCACAGGGCAACAGCAATGCAATCAATCTCAAAGTGGAACTGGCTAACATTAAGATCACTGGATTTGGTCACACCGAAGTGCTGGAAAGTCTGTAAGTATATTAATAACTAAACCTAGCTATGAAGAATGCTGTAAAATCTCTCTTCTAGGGTTTTTAAAAAGGATTACAGCTGGAAGACAACGTTCAAGTTGCCGGTGATGAAACTTCAGGGCGATTATAGTTTATTCGGACGCATTTTACTTATACCCCTCAATGGGCGTGGCCAGGTGTTTTTAGATGCTGAGAACATGACAATCACCATGCATACAAAGACACGTTTGTACACGAAGGGCGGTTTTACATTCTACAATGTGACCAATTGTCGCGTGGACTTTAAAATGGATGGCCTCAAATCGTATTTCTCAAATCTCTTCAACGGCAACAAGCAATTGGGTAAGCTAAATGGGAACCTTTATTCCCTGAAACATATCTTGAACATCTCTTTCCCTTTCCATTTTCAGAGGACAGCACAAACAAGTTCTTTAATGATAATTGGCGCATGTTGGCCGATGCTTTGTACACGGTTATCACCCAAACAATTGAGGATATTTTGCTCGATGTTTTGAAGAAGATATTCCATTTTATACCAGCGAATTACTTTATTAATGATATTCCAACGCCCGAGCAGCTTTATGGCAAATTGAAGGCAAAGCCAAAGTAGTTATAGTCCAGGTGGGGGAAATTTTTAGATTTATTTATTGGTTTCGGCTATCGAACTAACTTATTTAAAAAAATATATATTTTATTTTTTTAATGTGTTTTCTGGCATTTAATCTTAATGAGAAGGCAAACAAAACGATTTTTTATATATAATTTATTTTATTATTCAATTAAAATGAGTTAATTCATTTTTTAATGAATTTTTTTGTTCATTTCTAATTATACCTTTTCATCTAAACATTTATTTATTAGCTTAATTATTTTTGCATGCTGCAGCAAAACACATTTTGTCTGCAATTCACATCAATTGAGCCATAAACATGAAAAACTAAGTTTGGAAGGGAGTTTGGTTCGCTGAGGTTAACCACAAATACGGCAAAAGCTGAAGCCATATGTTTAAATTAATTGCCGCAAAACAGAACCAAACCCTAAATTAATTTGAATGATTAATAAAATACAGGGTAGAGCATAAGGAAACACACAAAAATATGCCGATTGATTTAAGAATTATTTTTAATCCCATAGAATTATAAATAGCTCTTCTTTCATTTGAAACTTTTGTGTTTTTAGCCCTCGGTATTTTGTAGTCGAGCGCGAACTTTTATGCCACATTATCCTTTTTTTTGCGCATTGGCTTTTTGAAGTTGGCTAATAATTTACGAATGCAGCGGCTGCTCATATTGTTGCCACTACTTTAACGAGCGGACACAATTGTTGTTGTTTTTAATTTGCCCGCACCGCAATTAAAACGTTTGACGCAGTCCAAACCATTACAAATGCCTGGCAATTAGTTTAAGTTAAATGTGTAGTTCGTTTTTTTTTTTTGGTCAGCCTCCATATGTTCAAATATATGTACATACATATTAAAATATACTATGTTCAATGCATGCGGCATTTTGCGGTTACTGTGCACCATTTTCGTCTTTTTCAACTTTTTTTTGCGTTTGATGGTGGGACTCTGCATGCCAAAGTGACAAATCCTGTGCGTGATTGCAATAAATTTTGGGTGAAACTCTGGCAACAAGGCATGCCCAAAAAAAAGAAGAGATGCAGTTGCACACAAGGTAAACAACGAGAGAGATACGAAATGCCAGACAGTCGAATATAGTACGCGAACAAAAACCAAAGGCAAACAGGTGAAAAAAAGTTATCCTTGTTGCATGAAAGCCAAAATACACTATCTAAACAGTGAATAGGGCAAGGAACTGCTAGGTGAGCCACGATAAAGTTAGTAAAATAAAAACGAAAGGTAATCTAATATTTGCTCTATGAAACATTTATATCGTTAACTTTGTATACAACTGATAAATGATTTTTAGTTTAATGAATTTAAAGTATCTTCTCTAAACACTTTTATTCACACATTGGATGGCAACTCTTTTCTGTTATCGATTTATTAGTGATGCATTCTCAATTGACACTTCTATAAATAAAATGTGTGAAAGCATAAGAAATTGAGCTGAAACTTTTGACTTCTTCGGATAAAACTGAAAACAATCGTGACAAATATAACTAAAGTGCCAAAATACCCAATGCAGACATAGAAACCAGATAAAAAATGAAACTTTTCAATGACATAGTCAATGGATCTCGGTATCTCGTGTGTTTTAGTACGTGTGTTGGGCAGGCAAAAAGCAGTTGAAAGTATTTCAATATTCGCAGCCAATGTTGCTCAATATTTGCAGAAGACCAGCCCCTGGCACCCATGGTTCTCCTTTTTCGACAATGTGGCTCGATCGGGTAGCCTAAAGGTAAGCAAAATAAATCAACTATTTAATATGATGCTATAACTTTAATCACAAACAGTTTTTAGAAGCTAAAAGCGTAACAATCTAGTTACAATTTATTTTAAATTACCTTCATATTAACATGTCCTGTAATTAGATCATTGGCCAGCTCGTTACATGGCCATAAATTATATATTTAATTATTTTGTCCACTCAGCGTTTGTTGCCCAATTAATTATAAAATAATTTTGCATTAAATGATGTCATTGCAATTTTTTTTTGCATCGATTAAAAAATACACAATGGTCTGTTGTAGTATGTGCCATAAAACTACATGAACTTTAAAGCCCAAATAATAAAAATTTATGACCAAATAATTGCAATCTCATTAGGACACTCCCGAAACCAGAACATGTACATGACACCAATGCGATCCCTGGCAATTTGTTGAAGCCATCGCCATTTGGGGGATGCGTAAATATAAATATGCACATTTTGTGTAAAATATTTAACAATAATTGAGCGTAAAATAATCGCACGAAATGTGTCCGGCCATCGATAAAGTCCTTGCACGACGCCCCCTTTCGGTCCCTGCCCCACTCGATTCCCCTGTTGCAGTTGCGTTGCGTTAATTGCAACGTTTCTGTTGCCGTTGCCGTTGTCGTTGCTGTTGGTGTTGGTGTAACATTGCACACTGCATGGACACGGATTGCGGCGGCAATTGTAATTAAATAGACACCACACATGGCAGACGCTTCTGTCCTCTGAATATTCATGCAACCTATACACACACACACACGGCAATCGGCTGCATGTTGGTTAGGAGAGAGGAAACACTCCAATAAAGCTACATGAGATACTTATGCGATTCTTGTGACACAACTTTACACACACAGTGGAATGAAGCATCAAAATTTGACATAATTCAAGCATAAATTGGAAGAATTATATTTGAAATATACGTTAACAAAACCCCCCTAACACTCACTTTGATTTGATTTTAAAAAACGATACGTAAAATCAATCAATAAAAAACTATTCGTTAATCTTATTAGCATTTTTACCTTAAATCATTATATTCTAATTGGTCGTAGATCACAAAAGCTATTTTCCACCCGCTTGCCAAGCAGCAGAGTGGCGCAGTGGAAGCGTGCTGGGCCCATAACCCAGAGGTCCGAGGATCGAAACCTTGCTCTGCTATGTGCAAAGTTTGATATGTGCATCTTTTTTACTAGATAAATTATTTAATTTACTAAGATAAATTATTCAATTTATTTAAATAAATTATTTGATTTATTTAAAATTTTTTAAATAAATTATTTGATTTATTTAGAAAATTTTATTTAAATAAATTATTTGATTTATTTAGAAAATTATTAGATTTAAAATTTATTAAACATTCAAAATATTTAATTATAATTGGCAAACAACTTTTAAATGTGTCGGCTAAATTTCTAATTGAATTTGGGTATAGATGTTTAAACTTTTTAAAATAAAATTTTTATTTTCTTATTTTTAATATTTTGTGAAGTGTAAAACATACTTTTCGGGTTTTGATAAAATTCCACAAAACTTAATTTTTCTACCATCCAAAAAGTATGCAATGCTTATTCATACCTTGCGTGCATTAAGTACTACTATGTTAGAGATCGGGGTAACAAGTATGCTGATGGCGTTGAACGTTAGCCGTTTGTGCATGTGTGCAGATGTCACAAGTCTAAGGTTCAACTCCGCTTGTGAATTATACTAAAATTAAACTCTTAGATTATGGTTTGTATTTAAAGAAATGTATTCTGATATTTTTTTAATTTATTTTAATTCATTTAGAAAAGTTAAATTTACTGTACGTAAATATTTAATATTATACAATTTTGAGCAAGTGTTTAATAAACCTATTGAAAATCCGTTATGTTGTTTCCCTAAATGCAATTATCAAATTAATTTTGTAATACATAAATAAAATATAATATAATAACAATAATGTGGTTAACCTAGTAAAATTTCGTAACTGAGATTTTATATAACAAAAATACCAAAAAAAACTTTTGCCGTATCTGAATTTGGCTTTTGCAAACGGTTTGCCAAACAGCAGAGTGGCGCAGTGGAAGCGTGCTGGGCCCATAACCCAGAGGTCCGAGGATCGAAACCTTGCTCTGCTATTAAGGAATACGGCTGAGTTCAGTCTTTTTTTGCTTTTTGACCACTGTACTATTGCAACGTGGATTTTATCTCATTTAAAATGCAAGTTTTGTTCATTTATTTAAAGCAATTGAGTTGTTGCTGGCATTTATTTAGCTATGCGCACATTTCGCACACATGCATGTTAATATCGGCTAGTGTGTGTGTTGTGTTAAACTCCATTGGTGTCATTTGAATACGCATATTTGTGGTCAACTTCGATTTTGTGGCACCAAATTCCGGAAACCTCATAAAAATAAATATCATTTCATTTTAATTGCCGATGTTATTTTAGTTTGCTATTAAAAATTGTTCATTTCCTGCTCGTGTGAAACATTAGTGTGTTTATCGTGTGTAGAAACATTAGAAAAATGCTACTTAATCTTATTGCTGATGCGACAATTATGACAACTGCAATAAACTACTTCAAATTTGTTTGCGTAATTTGTTGACAATAACCCAAGTAAATACAGCGTGTTCTTTGGAACAGAAAGTCAAACAATCAGCAAAGCACCAAAAAAAGAAAGAATGAAGAAGATGACGAAAGAAAACCCCATCGTAATAAGAATTTTACTGACTTCCGTTAAAAATGCTTGCCAGCGGCATCTGCGTCGTTTTACAAGATTTTATTTACACCTACTGTGAAAATGTTTACACTTCAACAGACAGCGGCAATAAGCACAGAACGAACGAACGAGAAAGACGCCGGAATGCCCCTTTGGATTCCCTTTTGGCTGAAATGAGCAATATGTAAACCTCCAGGACGCCAAAGGCAGCGCCCCCAAACAATTGAAAGTGGATTTCCGGTTTAAAAAATTGCTCAAAAAAAGGTGGCGAGCAAAAAGAAGCAGCCAAAATGCTAAAACTCATAAAATGAACGAGGAGGAGTCGAAAAAAAAATGCGAAGGTGTGGATAGGTAGCAAGAACTAAGAACGTATCTGAGACGCTCTTGTCATAGCGTAAATTTATGTAAAAATTTGTAGCAATTGCAATAAGTTTGGAGCCCGGCAGCCATTTCTGCGTGTGTCTCTATATATATTTTTGACTCGGGATGAAATTTTATGTGCATTTTTAAACAGCAACTTTAACGCTTTAGTCATAGATTTGGAATGCTTTGATGAGCCACAATTCAATTTACTTAAATGCAAGCATATTTTTAAATGGCATTAAAAAACTTTAGCCCAAAAAACTGATTACAGTTTCATCACAAGCACTATTTGCCAAGCACTCCATGAGTCTGATTGTGAATCTGTTGCCAGTGCCAAGTGCCAATAATGTACAAAACGTCTTAAGTAATGTACAGAAGACAAACACCCAATCCTACCCAACCCCCGCCCCTTTATAAAGCAAAGACTGTCAAAATTAGCTCTCAGCTCTGGCAACGCCTCAAAGTGCAAATATTGAGGCAAGTTGAAGCGCCTCACAAAATGGAGTATGAAGACTTTTGGCAGACAACATTTCATTTCATTTCATCAAAAAAACAAGGAGAAAAATTTCAACTCGACTGTTATTTTTGGCAATTTGTTTGTTTGCCAATTGTCTGCCGGTTATGCTTATCCTTTTTTGTGTTGGGCCCGACTGATTTAATAAGATTTCATTTCTCTTCTTCGCTTGCCTCTGCCTCGTCTTTTTATGCCAATTAACATAATTTTGTAAGTGGATTTTCATAGTTGAGCGGCATTCAAATGGATAGAAAACTTTAAATATAAAAAGAAACTTTGCAATGCCAATGAACTTGCTTAAATTTAATCAAAATTCGCGCTCCATTCATAGCCTCAAGCAGCGATAAGACATCTATCAACTCCATAGAGACCGAATTTCAGCTATAAACTCAAGCAAACACCCTTTCGCCTTTCTTTTTACTGTTTGCCGCCCCTTAAGCAGCATTTGCATTTGCCATCCACTTCAATTATGTGACAAAAATTATTATGCCAACTTCATATATGCGAGGCGTTTGCGATTTCGATTCACAACTGCAGATATTGTCAGCGAAACTCTGAGAAAAAGCCAAAAAAAAAAAATCACGAGGCGTATGTAAATTGAAAAAAACGAAAAAGAGACCAAAAAGCAGTGCTAACCCACAGAACCGAAACAAGCTCGTTTTCGAGGTTAAGGTCTCGTGTTGCGTTCCATTAAAATGTATAAGTTGTCGTCAATATACAGTTGATATTACAAAGTTGCTTTGGCCAAACAGTTTCAAAATTATGATATAATACGGCATAGACAAATTGTTCATGTATTCTATTTGTGGTTCAATAAACCTATTATAACAGGGCGTGTTAATCAATACGTTGCCTTTTGGTAATTGAATTTGTCGCAGAAATGAGTTTTAGATCTTTGCTTCAGTGTCTTTTACTGATTTGCGATTGTTACCCAAATTTGCTCTGTTTCTCCAAACTTTTATTCAATATTCAATTCTTCACATTCCTTTTAAGTCTACCTCACATCAGACATATTTGGGATTTCCCAATGCTTAGCTGCAATTTATAGACGGATTCTTTTAATCAAAACTTGTTTCATTAAATTGGGTTTCGTATGTGACAGGAATTTAATGATCAGCAAAGAACCAAACTGTTTTTTATTTCAAAATAGTAAACACGTTTTTATTATTATTTTTCAGTGCACCGATTAACTATCGCCATAATTATTATCAATTAATGTAAAAGCGATTTACCAAAAAAAAAAAAAAAAAAACAATAAAAACCCAATTACACTTAATTCCAATCAACAGAAACGTTTTATTTTCGACCAATAGGCCAAAGGTTTTAATGGTTCATAAAAAATGCGTAAGGTTAAGCTGCTCAAATAAATTCAATAAAAGTCATTGAAATGTCAATAATTGAAACGCGAAAAACGCAATAAATTAAATGACCAAAAGAATGAAATAAAAAAATTTTATTTTGTTTGGTCAATTTGAAGAGGCACACACAATTGGCATAAATTTGTCGAATCTGTCGGTTATCTGAAGGACATTAAAATAGGTAAAAGAGAAACGAAAATCATTTGAGACATTATTGCAATTGCTAAAACATGAACAAAGGCAAATGCCGCACAGTTAATTATTCAAAGTAGCTTTGAAATATAATAAATTAAAAGTGTGCATATAAATTTCGGAAGTTTTCTAACGTATATTGCACTTTGCATGTGCTTCTTCGGAGGTTTTTGCGACAATTTATCGCCGTCTTTATACTTAGATAAATTTATATATATATTTTTTTAAGCTGTTGCCTGCTGACTCACGAGGTTCAGTGAGAGACATTAGTGCTGTCAACGACTCTTGGCTTAAGAGATGTGCAGTGCATCCTTAATTACAGAAAAGTATAGAAGATGCGACTGCAAACCCGCCCCCTTATCACCATATTCTGCACTTTTGTTGAGAGAAGAACAGCAGTCAACTATTTGCAAGTTTTTATTATGTTTTTTTTTTTTAGAGAGATGTCGGTAAACTTTACGAACATTTCTATGCCTTAGACTCTCTTCTGATTACGTGTTTTGATTATCAAATGCTTTATGAGTAATAAAAATAAAGTTTCAGTCTGTTGTCGCCACCAATATTATTCAAATGTGATAACTACTTTTACAAGAGAAAAATAAATACAAGATCTGAAAAACACAACACTACGAACCCCTTAATTTATGTCCCTAACAATATCAGTCTAAATCAACACATGAGTGCTACGAACTCCCATCATACATGCTCATCAACAGTCTCTAAATCATTGTCGTCTGTTTCACATCAGGGTAAAGTATCAACAACGTCTTGGCCTCCATCTTCGTCTCTGTCTTTTGCCGGTTTCTTCATTCGTTCATCGTCGTCGGCGTCGTTGGCGGCGACTATTATCAGCGTCATCAATTCGCCAGCCTGCAGACAGCTTGTCACCGTCGGGTAAACATGCGAATTTCGCAGTCGAGCTGGCAAACACGTGACAATGAAGGTGACACCCCCTATCTCTGCTGCCCCTGCCTGCATATGTCACTGCCTTTTGCTGATGCGTCTGATGAGCAGAGACAGGAGGACAGGAGAATCGGAATGAATACCCGATGACGCTGACGATGATGATTCCTCATAGCCGACAAAATGACGTCAATTGTGCGCCAAAAGCCATTTTGCATACTAAAATCAGGCAAACAGTGAAGGCATTCAGGCAGAAGACATATTCACATATTGCACCATGACTATAATTTAAATTGTGCACCAAAGTGTTTTGGATGACAAATTCATTACATTCAAGACACCTTTATTGAACATCAACAACAATGAATCCACACACAAATGTTATAGAATATCAAAGCTTATGTCACAGTTAACCCATGCTAAACATTTTGAGGTTGTTGAAACCCTTGGATTTGTCCACTTTGCCATAGAATATACCCTTGAAAATGCGGTCACCCTTGGGCTTACTTGTTCGCATGATAAACTTGAAATTGGTCTCTGGCAGATAGCTGGGCAACATCTCCTCATCCACACGATAGTCCTGAAGTGTGTAGGTGCCCTTTTGAATGGGACACTCTTTGAAGAATTTGCCATAACGCAACATATCCTGATAAATCATTCTGGCCAACGGCTCCGAGTTACGCTCCTTTAACATCTTGCAAAAGTTAAGGGATCTGCTCATCAAAACCGTGTAGTTGCCTGGGTCGGTTTCCAGAGAAATACTTGCAAAAACATCGATATCCTCCAGGACCTCCAAAGTATTGATATCAACATTAACTGCAGTTTCGCTATCGTTTTTCAACTGAATCTTAACATCCATCAGTTTGGAGTTAGCTTCAAACTCAACGCGAGTGAAAACAACCTTAAAAGAGCGCTAAGACGAAACAAAGGAGAACATAAATCGAAAAGATTCTTCTATTATTCGGTAAACTTACCCATCCCAATGCATTTGGGACATTTAAAAAAAGCATAAATGCCAGAAGGTAAAAACTATTAGGGAACACTTGACGCATCTTCGTTCAATTAGTTACTGACATTACTTCAATTAAACATTATGCATAATATATTAAATTACCAATGGTCAGGCATCAATAGAGTCCAAATGGAATTTTCCATTAAGCAGATCGATTAATTTTGTCATGCCAAATTGGTTCAACTAAGTGTTTTTAAGTGATTTAAAAATCGTTATGAAATCATTCATCCATTTTATTTAAAGACCCATGATGCGATAACATCGATTACAAATGATTTTTGCAATTTTCCAAACTATATATAATGTGGTTTTTAGGGAAAACTATCAAACATCATAAATCATGTTGTTGAACAGTGCTGTTGTGGTCCAGATCCTTCTGGCCCTCTGCTATGGCGGCTTGGCAGAGGTAAGTCTTAATGCATACAAAATTCGACTACAGCTTATCATTGAATAACGATTCGATAGAAAATGATGCGACCCAAGTTCAAGGGTGTCAAGTTCTGGAGTGATGAGAAAATGGTCAGCCACAAGATCACCTATGACAACGCCGATCCGCATCTAAACTTTTCCATGGAAGTGCATCAGGAACTGCAGGATATCGATGTGCATCTGGAGGTGCGCATTACCAATAAAATGGATCCCTATTATACATCCACTTTGAATACCACCCTTAACATTTGTCGCATTCTAAACTTTGCCAATAAATCGCCTGTGGGACGATTTGTGCATGGTTTCATACGTGAATATGGCAACATTGTCGAATCCTGTCCAATTGCCAAGGTAAGTTATTGTCCTTCGGTTGTCCCCCTGCACTTTACAGTTTGGCTGTTTTAGGGTAAATACAAATTTCATCACTTACGCTTTAATCGCAAATTGCAGGGCTCCTACTACGTTAACAAATTCTGGTGGCCAGAGGATCCAACTACAGCTATATTGCCAGAGCTTGAGTTCGAAATTAACTTCCAGGCTCATCATCTGGATGCCAGCAAGAAACGCACACTCATCATTAATGATCACTATGGTGGCGATTTTCTTGTTCAGGATGTCAACAATCTAAAGCCGGGCATCTTTGCAATGCTGCCCAAGACAAGCTAAGCTACAACGAAAATGTGAAAAGTTTCTTTCTTCAAACTGCACTTACAATTTCAATGTCTCAATGGTATTCACATAATTTATCTATCTGCCTTTTCTGTATGTAGTAACGAGCATAATTTTGCTAATAAATGCAAATGAAAAAGAAATAATGATATCTTGATAAAAGAATATTTTGGGCGTCTCTCAATAATCAATGTCGAATAAAGTAGCTTAAATGTCAATCTGTGTGATTTTGCTTTTTGCGTTATGCAATTTCTAAACGATAATTGCCTTCAAATTGTCTAACACTGTCAGATTTCAAAACTCTCGCATTCATCATGCTACCTAGATGTCAATAAAATGTTTCATATTTTTCCACCAACGAAATTTGCATATTTATTTTGGCACATTGCACAAATTGAATTAAAATGGGCCGTCAAATCGGCCATCAAAATATAGACAACAGCCAACCAATACAGACAAACAACAAAAAGAATTAATATTCAATATATATTTGCAATGAAATGCTTCTGACTTGCGTCGTGTTTATTGTGTTTGCCCTGTGACAGTTTGCGAATTTTAAAAACGCTTTTGGGCATTTTTCCTCCTCCCGCCGCTTAGCTGACAATCGCTATGATTTCGTGAGTATTTTGTATGATTTATGTGACTCTGACGTTGCTATGGCTATTGAGCTGTGATTTCTGAGCTATTGACTGTTTGATTTTTGTGGCTGTTAAGCTGATTGACGAATTGAGGAAGCTATTTGCAATGATGATAACAATTGCGCAATGACGAACCGTTTTTAGCACAAACATAAAAAGATTGTTAAAATCAGATATATTTATAAAAGCAGGTAGCTGCAATTACTTCGATTACTTATAAATGCAATCAATCATATCACTCAATTGGCGAAAAATTGTAGTATTCAAATAAATACTTCGACATCCAACTATTTGAATTCTTTTAAAACGGAATATTTCATTTGTGGTATGATATTCAGTGAAGAAAGTAATAAACATGTTAAAACTAAGTCAGCTTTTTATAATTCTGTGCTTAATCCAATGTGCAATTCTGGTAAATTTAACTCTTAACTTAATAAAATCGTTATAGTATTTGATGGATTTATTCTTGCATTCAGATAAACAAAGCAATCATATCCAAATCACCAATTTGCAAAGATTATAATCGGAAGTATGCACAAAACTTTTCCATAGGTATGACGAATGGCAAGTTGCATTTAGATGTGGATGTTATACGACAATTGGGCTCGGGGCTCCTGCTCAATATGGAATTCTCCACTCGTAAATATAAATCAAGCAAATATCAAAGCTTTTATCATTACACCCTTGATATGTGCGCTATTCTTAACTTGCGTAAGATGAATATGTTTAGTAAATGGATAACAACATTCAAGAAGCATGGAAATTTTATACGTAGTTGTCCTTATCCAAAGAATCATTACTACGTTAAAGATTACAATAGCTCGGAGCTTGATATCCCATCGTTTTTCTCCAGTGGCATTTATCAAATTTCTGTTACTTTGCTTCAAAATGTGAACAAAAGTGAACATTCAGAGTTTGTACTAAATTGTTTAGTTGTAATTGATGTTAAAACTGTGTAGAAAAAAGTTAAAAAAATGTGGAGTATTTAATACGTTTTAATAAACAATTTTAAAATCAAAAGTTTATTTTTCTTATAAAAATTTCAACCGATGACTTAAAAATAAATTAAATTTTGTTCGAATTTAAATTGTTTTAATTCTTAGTCATACTATTCTTCATGATGCAAGAACTCGAAGCTATGTATTATTCTATGTGTACAAAAAGAAAGCTTTCCATAATTATCTAACAACGGTTTCACTAATCTGGCAAATGAAGTTACGCTTCCGTAAGCATCGCAGTCAATTAGTTCAAACTAGAATTTAGTATTGTAATGGTATTGCAGAAAGTACAGAATAAAACGAGCTAGCGCAATGTTTTCAAACACCTCTCAAATGCTTTTGATAATTGCATTATTGGGAATAACAAATATATTGGTAAGTTCTTTCTGGAATAATCCTACTCAACAAACTTTAAGTACATAAACTTTTGCAGGCATCAAAAATGGTATTCAAAACTGGCGATTGTATTTACAGGCGGGATGTTTTTTCTAACTTTACTTTACAAATTGTCAATAGTAAGCTTCAGATGGATATGATTCTTGTGAGCATTTTAACAACTAGTTTAAAGGCACATGTTAGCTTTGAGTTCCGTATGTCAAAGTCGAAACCATATCAGAGCGTATTTCAACATAACATCAACTATTGTGCCCTGCTCAAAGGATCACAGGATTCACTTTATCGTCGCTGGTTCCTTACCATGCTGAAGGTTGGAAACTTTGCCACAAGCTGTCCCATACAGGAAGGGTATTACTACTTGCATGGTTGGCATTTGGATGGAAGTCTTGTGCCTTCGTTTCTTTACTTGGGTGACTATCGAATTGGAGGCAGCTTTTACTATGGAAAATATAGAAAGAAAAATGATAATCCAATGCTGGAGTGCACTGTCGAAGCGTTATTAACTTGACTGAATAATTTAAAATGATTGCCACGCAAAGTGGATTTTTATGTGTAAGTTTTGCTTGGATTACAGTTAGCTCATTTAAGGCTGGCTTTCTTAAATAAACCTAAAAAGTTAATGATCAATTTTAATTTTACTTTTGCAAGCATAAGAAAAATAAAGTAAGTTCCGATAGTAAGTTCCGACTGAGCCCGTACAGTCTACGGCTTGGAGTATATCATTGTCGAATAGAGCCTCTCAGCTGTGCTTTTCGCAAACTTTGCCTGTTCACAGGGTAGCTATAGCTAATTACCCACTGATATACCCAAACGACATGTATAAATGTAAACTTTTATATTATAAATATTGTATATATATCCAAGTAAAGCTACGCATCGTTACACATGATATATATTTATTCTGAACTGAAATTTAGTATAAATCGATTGTTGCATTATTAAGTTCTCTGGATTCGATCAACCGCAATGGTTACAAAAACTTGTAAATTATTTTTATTATTAGCAAGTAATGTTTTGGTATGTCTTTTAGTAAATCATTCTAAGACCATCGTAACTATAACAAAATTTTGTATCTACAGGCCTCAAAAATGGTTTTCAAAACAGGAGATTGCACCTACAGACGCGATGTTTTCTCCAATTTCACTATGCAAGCCGTTGATAGTAATCTTCATATGGACATAATGCTTGTAAGCATGTTAACCAATGGATTGAAAGCTCATTTAAGCTTTGAGTTTCGTATGTCCAAGGCGAAAGCCTATCAAAGCGTATTTCAACATAACATCGACTACTGTGCCCTGCTCAAAGGATCTCAGAATTCACTTTATCGTCGCTGGTTCGTCAGTATGCTGAAGGTTGGAAACTTTACAACTAGCTGTCCCATACAAGTAGGGTATTACTACGTGCATGGTTGGCATCTGGATGGAAGTTTAGTGCCTTCGTTTCTATACCTGGGCGACTGCCGGATTGGACTCACTTTATTCTATGGCAAGTACAGAAAACGAAATGAAAATCCAATGCTGGAGTGCACTGTGGAAGCGATATTAGTTTGATAGGAAGATTATAAATAATAAAGATAAAATATTTAATTGATTGTCATGCCCAATTGATTTGATTAATACGAGAAGGTTTAGCTAAACTTCAATACAATTGTTAGTTATAGTTTAAGAACCAAACAATGTGGATGTTTCAGTTTTTTAGTAGGAGAAAGTTTTTTTATCTAATGTTGCTGCTCGCTTTTCACCATAATGTTAAAGCGGTAAGATATGTTCAAATATATATAAATGCATAATAACTTTAAATTCGAATCTCTGTTACACAGAAATCTAGTATCACTATGACAACCGGAGACAGCCATTACAATCCCGATTACTTTGATAACTTTACGTATTTTGTCAAAAATGGAAAAGCCTTCATGGATATAGTCCTTAAGAAACCGCTCATTAAAGGCTGGCATGCTCGAATAAGCCTTCAGCGAAGATTGGGTAACTCACAAAACTTTCAAAACATCTTTTCAACCACCCTTGATGTTTGCAATCTTGTGAACATGTCCAGAAGTAATCTGTTTAAGAAATGGTACAAAAATGTTCTCAAATATGGCAACTTTCTGCATCAATGCCCATTGAAAGCTGGACATTATTATCTGCGGGGCTGGCAATTTAACAATAGTCTGGCACCTCCGTTTTTGACAAGCGGCTCTTATTGCTTCGAAACCTACAATTTGTATGGCAGTTACGGAAAACCCGATGAGGTTTTTATAATGAGCTTTCGCGCTAATGCCATAATTATAACAAAATAGTGATTGGAACTGGAAATTAAAAAATATATATTATACATCTAATTGATTTTTGGGTATAAAGTGATTATGGGTAAAATGCTTAAGTAGGATGAAATCTATTTAAACAGAATATTCAAATTGAATATAATTTTTCACAGACTCATAAAGTCATTTTCAACCCTTTTTACAAGTGATTTGTACAACACAAAAGGTCATAAAAAGGTAAAATTCATTGCGATAACCCTTAAAACAAAATCATTTGGCTCACAATGGATTTGTTTTCACTTTGTTAAGCTTGCAAAACTTGTTGAAAAAAGTTCAGAGGTCATGCCAGCGTCCATTTAAGCTCCATTAGACAAGGATACAGAAAAGGCTCCCGAGTCGCAGTGTACGGAAATTCATTGTTCAACATAACCAGCTGCTCCTAAGCCCACACATCTAAACACACATACCAAGAAACGCAGACATATGCTGGCAACTGCTTAGCTTACGCTCGCATACGGATTCAAGTTGTAAATCTTGAAAAATTGCCATTCAATGCAAACATTTTGAAAGCATTCATCAATAAGTTGGCAAGAAGTCGGCGTGACCATTCCATATAGTGAATGTGTGTTTTATTGTTTGCATATCGGGCAATGAAAATCTTTAATTTAAAGTTTTTGGACTCAATAATTATTTTTATTAATAATTTTTTGATTAACAGATATAAGTCGAAAACGTTTTACGTAAAATAACAATCTTAATAAAAAAAATATTATTTTATTTTCCGGTTAAAAGCGATAAATAAATTTCTCTCAGTGGGCAAGGCTAAGACCATTGTCTAGTTGGACTAGCAACAACCTTCACATATGGCACACAGGCGGCACATTCGTTGTCTCCACAGCCACACAGAAGCCGAGTGGTACGAGTAGTCGTACAGCCCGTCAGCCAGTCAAATCTGTCCATTTGGCTAATAAATCCTTGAGCAGCTTATTGAGCAACGTCTGCGCATAAATATTATGGCTGGCAACTGGCCGAGAGAACAAGGACATAGGACGACAGTCACACATAGTACAATGCCTCCTCCATTCGCTTTTCACTTGAATTGCTTAAAGGCCGTTTGCCCCTTGCCACTTGCCCCATCCCTGTGGCATTAAAGCGTCGCATTCTGTGACCGCCTCGTACGTGTTAAATAAAATTCGACTCTGTGGGTATTTTTTTGCATTGTTGTTTTTTTTTCTTTCAGCTCACTCTCTTGTCTGCAAATTCTTGAGCTGACATTGGATTTCGGTTGACTGTCGTGTTGGTATGCCTGCCCAGAACTTAAGTCCTGATGTTATTGTTGTAGCTGGTGCTTTCTTAAGTACGCTCGCTGCACTAAAAGGATATGCAAATTGTTTGAATAGCAAACGACATGCTAAACAATTTTTACTCTGCTCGCTACTTGTACTACATACTAGTTGTATAAAGAAGGGCAGAAAGAAAGATTTTTAACGTAACATTTCTCTTTGGTAGTACGTTTTTTGGCACTGGTTTGTTGGTCAACATACAATTTTTGTGCTTCTGGCCATTCGCAATTGTTGTTTGTTTTTGCGCATTAAGTTGTTGCTGCTGTGTTTTCTCTGTACAAGGATACACAAGTATACGGCATGTCCTTTAGCTCGTTGCAATTGTACAGGAAATGTTTTACTGTATTTCACACCCGTTGGATATAAATCACAGTGTCCCATGTTATTTAGTCACCCAAACTGCTGCTAAAAACCTGAAATTGTCGTTGTTATCCCACTCCAACAACAACTCCTGTTGGATTATTGAATTAGTTGATTATGTGAGCTCAGGAACAGGAGTTGGAGCTGCCTGTATCATTTCTATTTGGGGTTTTGTTCAAGGCAATAAATCTTTTGTTTTCCAACGCCATTTTAAACATTTCAAATCTCATTTAAATCTGTAACAAGGCCAACTGCATGTTGCGGTAAAGTTAAGAATGCTTCCTTCCTGTCTTCGTTCTAGGTGTTCTGTAGTGTGAATGGAATATGGTGTTCATTGAGGTGAATTATTTGCTAAAAATCAATTAAGATTTTTAATAAAAGTTAACCAAATGCTAGTTAAGACTTCGCGTTAATAAATATTTGTATTATGCAAAGTTTAATTTTTTTAACATACCCAAAAGTTAATGCACATTAAAAACTCTGTTTAATGCGCAATCAAGCATACAAATCGCCCTCAAACTTCACAAACGCAAAAGCATATGCAAGGATGCCAAGGAGTTGCTGGTAAACTGCTGATAAACAAGACAAATCCGAGGGCTGGCAACAAAATAAGTATCCACGTTGTAAATATATATTTAGAGTTCACATTGATGGCAGATTGCGACAGTCTGCGATGAGGACAACCAACAGCTGGCAGGACAGCAAAATAAATATGACAACAATAAGGCTCTCCTTTCTTGAAACTCCCAACTCACCTTTTGCGCACTTTTACCAAATGGCTGAGGGCATTTTTTAGTGAACGGTCTGTAGTTGAAGTTTCTTGTGAAATGCAATTTTGTAATCTTTGTAAGTAAATCTGATAAAGCAATTGTAAGTGGATTGCATTAGGCTGAAACTCAGTTATACAAGGGGCAAAGACGGATACTGGGGCAGGGGCAAAAATGTTGCCATAATATCTGAACAATTAAGAAAACACAAAGCTTTTCTTTGGGGCCGATTCGAATGGCACAGTGTCTCGAGTAAATCACTTAACCCTAATCCTAAGTCCCCAGCTATTCATATCAATTTTTCAATTCGCCTTCACAATAACGAATAAAATGAAAAGCTTGCAAACTGTGGGGAAAGGGAATACAATTTTTATACTGATTCAACGACTCGTTTTCTTTTTTCTTTCTTCTTTTTTGTTGCCTTGTTACAAGGATATTGATGACGCGTCGTCGTTGTCGCTGCTCGTCCTTGTAGGAATGATGATAAAGTGCGGCATCAAACCGCATTTTTATACGTACGTACATACATATATATTTATATAGATTTTGCTATGTTGGATGGCTGGCAAATCTGTGTGTCAGTTGGCGGTTGCATATTTATGCACAGTTCAAAGATCAAAATGAATATTTTATTTGATTTGATTCCTGCTTGGGCTGTTCGCTGCTACAAGAAAAGCATTTTTAAGCGCGCAATCCTTCGCATAATCAAGTCCTTGGAGAGTTGGAGCGGGCCAATTGTCTGCCAGCGAATTGAAAATACTATCCATGATTTTGTGTGAGTGTATCGAATGTGTGTGGTTTGATAAAAAAAGAAAGAAAAAGGGAGAGGACTGTAGCTGTGTTCAATGCACTGATAAAGTGCCCAAAAGTATGCAAAGATGTACAAGGTGATATTAAAATGTTGAAGTCTCTTGATGAACTTAAAAAAAAAAAACAGTTGGAATACAATTTTAAGTTATTTACAAATTCAAGTGTAAACACAAATAACAATCTTCTCTTTATCGCTAGAAAAAAGCCAAACAAAGAGTTTTTTTAACAATGTCGCTAATCAAACATATAAATATTCCAAGAAACCAGCTAAGTAAAGCAGCTGGCTCTAAAGATTGCTAATTAAAGCTTTTGCGTATATAAAGCCCTGAAACATATTTAGTTTGAAATTTTTTAATCGTTTCGCAATGAGGGTTTCTTTGGTGCTGTTATTTGGACTTCTTAGCGTACTGCTTTTGGCTTATAGCCCAAGTTTGGCGCAGGATGAAGACGACGACTTTGAATATGAAGGTGAATTCGAGGATGACAACAATTCTGTAGAAGGTGAGCCCGATGAAACCATTGACAATAGCAACAACAATAATAACCCTGATGATCAAGGCGGTAACGAAGTAGAAGAAACAGCTGAAGAACCCAATGCTGGCGATGATACTGCCGCTGAAGTGGAAGAACCAGTTGTCGTGCCTCCATCCCCAGTGAATCCTCAACCGAATGTGACACCAGGGCGTGGACAACAGCAACAACAACAGCGTCCGAATCGCCAGAATCAGCAGACCAGACCCAGGCAGCAGGCACAGAACCAGAACAGAAATCAGAACCAGAACAGAAATCAGAATCAGAACAGAAATCAGAATCAAAACAGGAATCAGAATCAGAACAGAAATCAGAATCAGAACAGAAATCAGAATCAAAACAGGAACCAGAGCCAATCTCGACCACGTACCCTGCCACAAGCCAGGCCTCAGCTTCTCCGTACCCAACCGCGCCGTGGTTAAGGAAAAAAAAGCTGTTCCCAGAGCACCAGATTACGACAACTGTATTTTGAATCTTTTAGTCATGTAAAATCTCAAAATAAAAAATGTAAAAAAAAATAACATATTACTATAAATTGTTTATCTTAATTTTATAATATTTTTATCACACAAAAAGAAGAAACAATTGAAACAAATACTTTTACAAACTTCATAAATACGGAAAAACCTAACATCGTAATAATAAGCAATATAAAAATATAATACAATGTATTTCTGTTTGTATAATCAAGCTTAAAACGTAATACAGATTTTACAAACAAGAATATTACGTTTTAAATAGATGCAGATTTGGGCATTGTGCAATACCATCCAATGCTTGCGAGTTGACTTTAAACCCCATATTTGTTAAATTCACCTCGCATCTAAATAATCTCTTAACTATTTAATTAGAGAGCATTCAAACATTTATTATTTCATAAATATTTGCTCTCTTAACCAAAAACTATGTCCCCAATAAGTTTTTGCACTTTCTATTCGAAACAACGAACAAACAAAAATGTTTTTCATTAAACATCTGTGTACACATGTTGGTTTTTAATATCCATGACAAATGCTTTTATGTTTTTTCGTATATAAGCCCGAAACTGCATATTACTTAAACATTTAATAATTTCACAATGAAAGTTTCTTTGGTGCTGCTTTTTGGATTTCTAAGTGTTTTGCTTATGACCCAAAGCCCTAGTCTGGCGCAAAGCGATGAGGAGTACGACTATGACTATGACGATTCCGAGGAAGCAAGTACGGATAGCGAAAGCGTCGAGGAATCATCACCAAATTCTCCACCGAATTCTCAATCCAACGCGACAGCAAAACGGCCACAGAAGCAAACACAAAAGAAGAAACCGAATCGCAATCGACAGCAGCTGGGAAACAAAAAGAGACCGAATAAACCAAAGAAGCAAGGAAGAAACCAAGCCAAGCCTCGTCCTAAGCAATCAAGGCCGCAGGCAAAGACTTTACCAAGACAACGCCGGGGTTGATGAACATGAGGACCGATAGCAATTCAAAAATCTTTGGTGTTCCAAATAGTTATACTAAATAAAAGAATTTGTTTAATAAAAAATTAAATTTAATATTTAAAATTAAATATTCCTGATATTATTTTTTACTCGAAGGCTTTAAATACGCTCGAGAATCATGTAGACAGTCAATATACAAGTTTTTAAACATATAAAATTTATATATGATAGCTAATGCACGATTTCTTAAGTTAAGACTTTGTTTCAAGTCCCTGCTTCATATGAATTTTTTTAGCTTAAGAATCTGATTTCTTGAATCTATTAAATTTTCACTTTAAAGAGAAATTTTGCGATGCTTTGTTAACGTTTTAAGCTAGTTTTCCAGAAGCATCATGCGATTTCTTAAACTTCAATAAAACAATCTTAAATCTAACATAATTTTTATTTGCATATTTTTAAATTTCTCTGCAATAGTACGGCGTTAAGCCTTCCACTTATTATATCAAAATGGCTTATGAAAATTGGCACGGGGTCATTTGAGTTTGCTATGACCCCAATTTATTTTGCAAAGCAAATACGAAATGAGCTTAACACCTGAGCAAACCAGTTGATTCAAAATATTTCCAACATATACAGATCATAGATTTTGCATATATATACAACGCATTTTGCAAAGATCGAAACATTTATACATCTCGCAATGAGAGTTGCTACGACATTACTACTAGGATTACTTAGTGTCTTGCTGCTGGTCCAATATCCCACTTGGGCTCAGGATGAAGCGGATTTGGCAAACTATGATACTGATGCCAATGAACCAGCTACCGATATTGAAGGCGACAAAGACTACCAGCCAATAGATGGTGATGACTATGATGAGCCAGCATCCACCACCGTTAGTGATTCACCATCAACAACTTCCCAAGCGAATGTGCCTAGAAAAAGGCGACAGCAACCACAAAGAAAATCGAAGCAAAGAGCACCAGCAAGGCGTCGCCAGCCCCAAAGCAAATCCAAACAGCCAAGACGCAAGCAACAAACTAAGCCCAAACAGCGAAGAAATCGGCAAAGGCCTCAAATGAGAAGAAGACAACCAAGACGGCGTCGTGGATAAGTAAAAAAAAAAAACAATACCAATACGTTTTTAATCTTGTTAGTTTTTAAGTTTATGCATAGCGAAAAAAAACATATAGTAAATATGATAAGAGTTACAACAAATGCAAAAATGGGCGTGTAAAAGTTTCTTCACAGCTTTAGTTTTGTGGCCTGGTCGGTCACCAGGCTCAACTTGGCTCGTTGCATTGCGTTCTCATTTCGTGTTGGCAAATCCATCAAAGCTTGCAAAGGGCTGCAACGCATTTCACACGCTTCGCTGGAGTTCTGTAACTCAAATTGGCAGACTAAAGAGGCAAAGAATGGGGGGGTAGGAGTATAAACCAGGACAACACAGGAAGCCTGCTTCAACCGAGAAGGCGGCAACGGCGGCGTCAAGTAAAACTTTTATGCCAACGCTGCTGGGCAAAAACTTTCGCCGGCGTCGCTGAGGCTGCACAAAAATTTGTGTCCAAAAATATGATTTCGGCTGCTTTTAAATTTTTGCAGTTGATGCTTTAAGAACCGTTTTCACTTGCCATATTGCTCGTCATGCATCTACTACACAGTATATATATATATATGTAAGGCTGGTTTTGGTCCTTTCACCTAACAGCCGCCTAAATGCGCCTAAATGAATTTCTGCTAGTTTGGGGCTTGGCAAAAGTTTTTTGTGCCTGCACCTTTGAGTAAAAGTTTGTTCGTCGTATGCCTCAAGTTTTTTTGGCCAAACATTGCCAAAGGCTGAGTTCTGGCTTGTTGCTCAACTTTTATAATTATTTGATTTGGCTACACAGTCACTAAACAGTCTAGATATGTAAGTTTGTGTGAGTAAAAATCCTTTCTTGGCTCGTCTACAACAATGTTATTGCAACTTTTCACATTTCGAGTGATTTGAGTTGAGTTTTGTATATCAAATACTTTTGAATCCGTAATAACAACATTTTCTTTATACACTCTTCTTTAACAGTCACATTTTTTTAAAATAAAAAATATTTTACCTTTTCAAAAACGTAACGAGTAAAAATAATTGAAGAATATCTAAAACATCTGTTGCCTCAACAAACAAAACAAGACAAATAAACAAATAACCAGACATTTATTATCTCGTATGTATGACTAATTCGTTTGGTATAGAAGATACAAATAATAAGAGAAACTTTTACAGATCTTTCCACAGCAAATGTCAACAGTTGAACCAAAACAATTGCCACAGCAGGTGCCACCATGAAGTACACTTATATTTGTCTGCTGCTCTTGGCCCTCTTCTGTCTTGAATCAAGTGCCTTCTTCCGTTTGCGTACTCAGGCGAGAAGAGCGGCAAAAAATGCACAAATCGCCTATCAAGCTCGGGAAACTGCGCTAAGATCCAACATTTTAAGCTCAATTCGTGTGAATCCGGTCAACAAGACAACGAAAGTTGTAAAGGTTTCCAAAAAACAAAGACTGAAAATGAAGACATTTCAGATAAATTGCACTCTGCTAACATTATTTGTGACGATTTACATTTCGTATTTGATATTTACACTAATGTAAGATGAAACAAATTGTAACAGAATTAAAATTTTGAGCTTACATCCTAATGGGCCTTTTGTTAAGGCTTCTTGAATAAAAACAAAAAACTTAACACATCTTTGTAACCGCAAATGAAACAAATTATATAAACATATTATATATAAGTCAAAGTTAAGCCTTATAAAGACTACGTATAAATATATTTTTAAATATTTATATATCATACCTCATAAATATCCGTTACATTTTTAGCTTGAGTTGTCATCTGTTTTTTTTGGCATTCTTCGTGTCCTTTAGCTCTCTCACATATACATTTGTAAAAGCCGTTGAAGGTTCCCATATGTTACCCATATGCTAAGTATACTACGGGTAGTACTCAGACCCCATACAGTGTACAAACTACGCTTGCTCGCTGTTGATTTCGTCAACTGCAACATAATTTATGACGCTTTCATTAAAAGCGACAAGCGAGACAAACGCCCACACACTCACTTACAATCACGACTGCCCGGTTGTTTAAAATTTGTTTTGTGCCCTAACGTGACATACCTCCTACCCAATCCTTCCCCTCTACTCTACCTCCAACTTGAACTCGGTTACGTGTGCCAGACAGTTGTCAGGCGGAACGCCGTAGATGTCGGCAACATTTCACCCCAGGAACGGTGTCAATTTTTTAATGTCAAACGGTTAACTGGCCAAAGGATCGCTCCCGATCCTGGTGCAACAATGAAGCAGCAGCGTCGCCGTCACCGTCGCGCTCTGACATAATTAAAGGCCATTAATCACGTGTGCTGATTCAACAACGCCCACTAGCAAAAGGACCTCTGCCGCGTCAGGTTGACCCCCTGTTGGGTTAATCAAGCCACTTGGGATACAAGTCTAGATTGAGGGGGGAGCTGAATTTAAATTTGTGTAGCCAAGACACAACCTGCTTGGCGATATCGCTTCTCGTATCGCTCCTCGTTACAAAATGTGTCCAACTGGACAAATTCTTTTTACACATGCTTCGTTGTTTTTGTGTTTGGATTTTTTTGTCAATTTTTTTTTGTTTTTTGTAAACGATTTTTTGTTTTTTGTTCAACTTTTTCTACAGCAGCAGCATTTTGGCGTCAATTAACGTTCTTTGTTGTGGCGTTACATTGGACACTTTTTCGGCCCGAACACACACTGAAACATACACATGGCCACAGTCATTGCCAAATCTATAGCTCTATGTAGATTGGATGCTGCGCTTCAATGCGCTTCACGTCGAATTTTTAGTTTGGGCTAATACGACTGTTGAAGCTGCTTCAGTATTAATAATGTTCTTGTAAAAGTAGAAAACACGATAGCCGATTTAAGCCTAAAAATGATATAAGCCACAGAAAAACCTGCAATAATCTTAAGGGGACAAAAAATATTATTTCAACACGAAAATTTGCAACAAAAATAAAGAATTTCTTTTCGATGAATATATATATTGCAAAAAATATAATGCGAAATGAAGTAGAAAATAAAATTGTTGTAGGAAAGCTCTTCTGTGTTAATCCATCTACCTTAAACTGGTAAAAATTTCAATAATCTGATAGACAAACTAAGGATTAAAATAAATTTTAACAATGTTATTGCTCTTCATTTCTTAAATGCCTCTTCATATAGCGCACAATTCGGCATAAAAAAGAACGGCACAAAAAAAATCGAGCGAAACGATATGACAAAACAAATTCCCATATATTCACAACAGCAGCATATTCACACACACACACACATACCGTCATGTCACATGTCACACACTCAAACACAAACACACACAACACAGCGATACGTTAGCGAAAGATATCAACAGCAACATGGCTGCTGCGGCGGCGCTTATATAGACTTATAGTCTCGCATATTGACCGCGACGGGGCAGAGTCCGCGACACCTTCGAAACAACAACAACAACATCACGCTGAACTGCCGGAATCCCCTAGAATATCCCCAATACCCAATCCTTGATTCCGATAGATGCCCGGACTTTGGGTATGGGACGCTTGGGGATTGATTTTTAACGAGCGATGCTGCTAGTGAAACAGTCGATGGCAATGCCGAGCTATGAATGTTTGAATGTTGGAAGCAAAAAATTATGGAAAAACAATTTTTAATGGACTTAAACGGCTGAAAATGGTGGCCATGTGTCTGCATTAAAGGGTTAAATGTGCATAAAAATGAAGGAAATATATGTATGTATGTATGTATGTGTATGGTGTATTGTATACAAATTGCCGCATGGGCTTTTGGCTTTGAAGTGGCCAATTAAACGAGTCAAGTTTTTATTTGACCAAAGGCTTTGCTTGATTTGTTAACGGCTTGCAACGTTTCCATGGCAGCTTATTGACTTACAGCATGATGAATGCGTATTGAGCTATGCATGACTAGGAAATAGTTTTTGCTTCATTTTTACAGTTAGATTTTATAGAGATAGGATATGAACTTGTTCGAGGAAAAATGTAGAAAATAATGTTTAGAATTCGTTTCGCTGTCACTTATAAATAATGATTAATTATTAAAATTTATGAAAAACATTATTGTAATTTGTGTTTTAAATTATTTGAGTTTTGAAAAATCCGTGAATTGGATCATTAAAGCTTTTTCTTTTAGAATGCAGACAGTCAATTTTTCTGCCAGTGCACTGGCAGTGTGACAATTGACTTATCAAACGGACAAGCAGACAGAATCGTAACAGAAACAGATTCCAGGAACATAGCCAGGCCAAAATCAACAACGAGAATAAGCCAACCAATCAAATCTTAAAATAATACACACAACACACCCAGGCTAACCACAGACACCGAACACAGAGTCAGAAACAGAAACCGAAATGAAGACACAACCAGGAACAGGAACCGAAACAGTGGGCTCTGTAGTTGGGATTGTTTTCGACGACTGAGGCAGGATAACATTTAAATTTTGTGCAACCAAAAGCTACTTTGTGGCTTTAAGCAACAACACTTGGCTAAGTACCAAAGTAAACACGGCATAGATGTCGCCAAGGGAGAGTCGGAGGTGGGAACACCCGAAAAACTTTGACCACATGAAAGGCGAACACAGCGGGAAAACCCGGGCGAAACTTTATATGCAAAATGGCCCGCGGGCAATGCAATGCACACATGAACGTGGAACTGCAAAGGGCTGCGCGGTGGGGTGGAGAGGAGTGCAAAAGGGTAACTCGTTGTGCCCTCTATGTGTGTTAATTTGGTCGTGGCGTTATTGTAACTTGGCATGCGAGGGCGCAAAAGTGGAAAAGTGTTTTAATTGAATTATTTTCATTGTCGCCCCAGCCAAAATTCAGCTCCTGTTCCGACTCCTGTTCCAGCTTGTACTACTACCAATGCTTGCCTTCTGGCATTATTAACTCTTTTTTTTCGCCTTTTTGTTCCAACAATTTATGCAAACTTTCTAAAAAAAAAAAAAGAAAAGCACAATATACAAAACAAAAGAAAAAGGAACACAAAAAGTTAAATGAGTTAAACGAGCAATTTTATGAGCATGTCGAAAAGTTTCACAAAATGCCCCACAATAAAACAAGGCGACCAATTGGTGGCTGGGCTATGTTCCACACCCTGCCACTGTTCACTAGTTACCTGCTGCCAACTACCATTTACCGTTACCTGTTAGCTGTTACCGTTTCGCCAGCCCGTGGGCCTTGCCTTCGCCAAATTGTACGTGAGTTTTACTTGTCTAATTGTTTGTAAATGCAATTTGTATGGCCAGAGGTGGGCGAGCAAGCATTTCGAAATCAATGGATAGATTTGCATCTCACTGTCTCGCTCTCTCACGAAACAAAAGTTTCCATTGTGGAGTTTTCAACAAATTTCATTGTGGCAAATTTAATATTTGTTGATGAATATGTATTTGGTTGGCGAAATCTATAAATCGTATTTAATTTGGGGCTTCCTTGTATTTTAAAACTTATTTAAAGAGGAATTGTTAAAGTAATAACTACGGGAGTATTATATTGAATAACTTTAGTGAATATCATGGAGGTAAAACCTATCAAAAACGTTTTCAGAGACCCATAAAACCATACATTTTTATTTTCTTTTTATTTTTAGATATAAAAGCTCAAAACAAGACTTTTAAGGTACTACACTTAAAAATCGAATAATTCTTAACGTAGTAATGCCAATCGAAAGTTCAGACAATCACTCAAGTCAAAAATTTATTTATTTTAATGTCTTTGCCAAGCCAACTTAAAGCTAAGGTTAAGTAATAAAATGTTAATGCCTGAAGCTCACACTGTATAAGGTTATTAGGGTATTTTATAGGATTCAAAAACTTGTGTAGCCGAGGAATATATAAGGTATTATGAACATAAAATAAAATAAACAAATTACACGGATTTTTTAGAACTGCCCTAAACAAATCTTGCTAAAAAACATTTCAATTTTGACGCAAGGCATTTTGAATATTTACACCATTCTAAGCGCCTTTCGTTTTTCAATTTAGTGCAGCGTTTACCAAGTGAAAGCCTCACATCTAGATCCAATTATCAGAACCTACATACACGGTCGCAATTATGTGACCCATAACTTTTTCAAAAGCCATGGTAAAGTTATGACAAACACACACACAGACACATGCACTTTCACATCCATACGATTTAATCCCCTGCACATTCTTATCGCATCAGGCAAAAACATTTTCAATTTCAATAGGCTAACGAGTTGTTGTTTTTTTTTTATATTTCTATCAGCAGAGCAGAGAGCAAAGCGTGTAAAAATTGTGCGCCAAAAAAGGGCCAAATGCAAATGCCAAAATTGCCGAAAAGCGGTCAAAAGAGCAGGAGCAGCAGCAGCAGCCGCAACAACAAATGCAACAGCAACAACAATGGGAGCAAGGAAATAAGCCATTCACACTTTCGGATGGGTCGACTTTTGGCTGTATGTGTGTGTGAATTCTAATTCAAAGGCCAAACAGCAGCCACAATGGCAACACGTCGCTCCCACACCCCAACCTCCTCCTTCCACCTACCCCTGCCCACAATCCGACCCAATCAAAAAATGGCAACTGGTTGGCAGGTGCTGGGCTGGAAGAGAGGGCTGCCAAAGCGCAGGACGTCGACGACGATGTGCAAAATGTTCTTAATTCTCAATTCATATGCAAATTTATTTTATCGCCAATGCTGCCGCCTGCCTGCAACAACAATGAAGGATTGTGGCTGCTGCTGCTGCTGCCAGAGCCTGACTGCCTCTATGCCCCCTGACTCTCTTCTCTGACTGTGCAAAAGTGGAAATCATCCATCCGCACAGACACATACACACACAAACACTCGTGCACGGAGCTTGACTTTTGTGGCTCAGTTTGGTTTGACTGTGGGGAATGCAAGTGGGTTGACGGTTGGAGAAATTTTTGTGGTATGAAATTGCACTGAGAAAAATCAAGATATTGAAAAGGAAATATACGTATAAATAAATATACAATATAAAAAATATACAATATAAAAATTAATAAGAAAAGTAAAAAAAACTTAATCTGCAAAAAAATATATTTTCCTTCACATAAAAAATAAATCTAAATATTTTTAATACATACATATATACAAAAGAAATGTGTTTCATAATTTTAAGAACCTTTAATCCTGCGCATTAAAGCTTTGATTATCTATAAAGGTTTTTTGAATTCACTTGATTTTTAAAAATGGCAATGTCAATTTTTGCTTAAAATTTCATTGTGAAAACAGTTTTCCCTTTAAGTTAAAAAAATCTACTTAGCGCTTGAAATCTGTTTTTCAAAAATATTTGTATATTTATATAAAAGTAAAGCTTCTTGTTTTTGTTCTCCAAGTGTATGACAATAGTATGGTATGATGAGACTGCCTCGCAACTCGTTATTGCTTGTACGATTGCCGTTTTGGGCTTTGCCAATGCATACATACATAAATACGCATACATATGTACATACGTACCCTTTCAGTTGTTGTAATTGATCGCACACATTACAAATTGCATAGCCATTGAAAAAGTGCTTAAATGCTAACTTTTAAGTAGGCAACAATGATAATTGCCAACTCCTGCTGTGGCATTTATTGCCTTGCCACACTTAGTTAGTTATGAGTCGTATTATTGTCAGTTGCATGAATGTCGCTTGGTTGCCGCCATAATCGACACCATGGCCATAATTAAAAGCTTACGCAACATTTGCTGCTGCCACATCTTGGCTTGTCACTAATTGCCCCAAGTGCAAAACTCATGATGCAAGTAATGATTATGGCCAGGATCTGGCTTCTAGCTTCTAGCTTTTCTCTTGTCCAGCAGAGAAATAGAGAGACACTTATTCGAGCACAAAGCCGGCAATGCCAAGTGCCAATTAGCAAGCAAAATAGATTGTAAATTTTAATGACATACACACGGCTCCTGCTGCTGCTCTTTTCTTTGCCTCTGTTTCTTTTTTTCTGGCTTTTATTGCACTCTTTTTTGTGCTCGTTTGCTAGTGGGCACTTTTGAAAAGGCAACTCCTTTAGTTGTAGCGCCTTGCAGAAGAAGTCAAAGGCGTTGACCGCCTGTACAGTGTGCATCATTGAATATAAAATACACTAACACACAGTATCAATGTGTGTGTGTGTCCACTTCAATTAAAAAGACTTTCACCCGCTGTTGAACAGAAGAAAAAAAAATAGATACGAGGCTAAAAGACTTGAAAAACACTTCCGCTTTACTTTACTTTGCTCGTACTTTACTTGTTTGTGTGTGTGCTTGTGTGTGTATGTGTGTGTGTGCGACTTGGTAAACGTTTGCAATTGCTTTGAAATTGCGCAGACGTGCAGACCCTGTCCTGGAGACGACACGATGACGATGACGGAAGAAACAAAAAAAACACTGTCTACCTTCCAGTATGACGGCCATTGCAGCACAACATGACTTCCGTTTCCGCAACCATGTATGTGTGTGTCTGTGTGTGTGATGAAGCAAGCAAGTGAAATCAATTCAAAGCCTTATACGAGTTACTTCTGCTTCTTCTCCTTGTCCCATTGCCCATTTTTTTTTTCGTCATCAACGCTTCCTCATCGCCATCATCATCAGCCTGTTACTGTAACCATTACCATTTCCATTCTCATTCTCATTGCCATTCCCATTCCCATCATTACAATTGTTGTCCCTTTTGCTTGGCAAAAATGTCGCCGATTTTTTTGTTGGCCCTCAATTGAAATTTACACAACGATGAACCTTTTTTTCGGGTCTGTGTAAAGGACCTTGGCTGGGGTTATTACCAAATATACTAAACGTCATTGTGTCTTTGGCCAGCTTTGTTAGAAAGTGAGACAAAATCAAGTGAAAAGCACTTGCAATATGTAAAGAAAAAATCACATAATAACGTTGAAGTTAGTGAATAGGCTCCTTAAGTGGTAGCTTACTTTATATTGGTAGCCAGCTTAATTCAAAATTTAAGTTACTTTGTTGGTAAAATGTTTTTAGATCAAGTCATGAGTTTACAAAAAATCCGCTAGAAAAAATTTGCATATGGTTGTAAATATAATGCTGTGGGTTGATTAATTATTTTAAAAATGTTTATTTTCAAACTATTTTTTTTATGATATTGTTCTTTTATAACAATATTCCTTTCTTTACTTAAGTTCTTATCACTCGCTAATTTTTTTTTATATGAATATTTAACTCTTTCAAAAATAAAATTAATTTTATTTCAAATCTTTATTATCCTTTTAAAATAAAATATATTTTGACCCAAACGTGTTGTGGTATTGGACAAATATATCAATTAAGATTTGATATATAATTTTTAAATTTTTCTTTATGATAGCTTATGGTTTAAAAACAGAGAGAATTCTAACATCATTTTGCTCGACCATTTAAGATAAAGGTTTGTTAGTTAAGTTAAGGTTTTATCACAAAAACCACATCAAATTCACTAAAAACACATTTAAGTGCTTTAATTTAAATTCTTCACGCCAACAATGGCAATCACAACTGTTGGCCGGAAACAATACACATGCAATTATGTATGTTTATTGTGCTGCATGCTGCAGGAAACAACAAGCCCCAAAATCCGTATGGGGCTCATTAGAAAAACTTTTTTTGCCGACCACAATTGACAAAAGGCTGCAACCCAGCATTGACCATAAAATAAATTAAAGTGAGTTCAACAAAAAAAAATTGGAAAAACAGGTAAAAACAAAGCCAAAAAAACAAAAAACAACAATTGCAACGTGACAAAGTACAATGGAACATTTGAAATGGGTTCCTGCTTGCAGTTCCTACTCCCGAACCTATTGCCGCCTTTGGGCATGTGTCAATGCAACTAGGACTGCGACTCCCTTGGGTTGGTTGAATCAAGGCGATAAGAACAACGAATGGCGATTGTGTCACAAAACAAATAGGTTGCCTAAAAACCGCAAAAACCCAACAGCAACAAACTGGACACGACACAAACAACAAAAACAGTTGACCACTAATGTTTAGCCGCACACAAATAAAACCAGAAAAAACGACGAATGAGAAGAGTTAAAGTTGAACGCGGTTGCAAAGTTTTACAGGCAAATGCATATGCTTAAATGCATGGAATTTCTTCTTTTTGTGAAGTCGGAAACTTTTATAGCATAGAAAGTCGAGAGCACTGCACTTTAATGTCATTGCCTACTTTGGAGGCGCAAACACAAAATTTTTGAAGAGCTACGTAAATATTTTCTAATTAATTTTGCGCTCATTCCCATTAGTGGGGGTCGACTCGACTAGCGCATGGCTAAGATTTCATTACACTGAACTCGAGTGCTGTCCTCCTCTCTCTACACACTCCCTCTCTCTCTCTCTCTAGCTCCGCCCACGTAATGAAAACTCTTGCTACGTAATTAGCAATGCAGCCGATGCAACATTGCGCAGAAGGAGTACTAGGAGCCGGAGCCGGAGCAGCAGAGATTGGCTTCGAGTATTTGAGTGTGTTTTTAATACGCATCAACAAAAGTGGGCAATGCCAGGCAATCAGGCTGGATGCACATGGTGAGGACATGGTCGGGACGCAATGGCAGAGGTGTCATCATCATTGGCACTCCATACACACTTGACATATGCAAATGTGCATTTTAAATGGATTTATAGTGTACGTGGCCTCTGCCATTTAGCCACTGGATGTGCTTTCCTTTTCTATTTTTTTAGGTTGTGGGTCGTTCTTTTCGAGATCCTTAAAGTTTAAAGCAGCGTGTAGTTGTAATTGAAAGGGCTAATGGGCCGGGAGGAGGGGAAGGTACACTAATGTGCAAACACTTTTTTGAACTATGAAAGATGCTAACAAAAAAAAATATTTGAATTATTTAATTATTTTTATTAACAATTATTTTTTAATACAATTTAAAGAATTTAGCTTCTCTGAACCTTCAAAATTTTATTTTATTAAACGAGTTATATCTTTGAAAACTGAACTTTTTGGGGTCTTAAGGTTTTACGGGGTTCGTCAAAGCCTTTTCACATGCAACTTACGTTTTTAAATTAAGCAAATCTTTGAAAACAAGGCTCTAACATTTTGTTACTCATTAATTTTGTACAGTGTATGAAATAGACAATGCAGCTGTACTAAGGTCAGCAACTGCGGCACTTGCCAGCAGTTCAGCTCATTGTCTGCATTCAAATTATTTACACATTATCTGCAGAAGGCAGCCAAAACGTTGGCACAGATCTCCCCAAGGACATGTCACACCCAGACCAAACAGAGAAAGAGAGAGAGAGAGAGGGAGAGACAGTGAGTGAGCGAATAACAGTCTCAGCATTGTTATTTTAATAGTTTAAGTAACCATAATATGTTGAGTACTTTTTAATAAACTTGAAACAACGAGCAAATGTTTTGTTTGTGCGCGTGCAGCATAAGGACACCAGGGAACAACTGCCTGGGTGGAAGCCAACCATCCAGTCGAAAGCAAGAAACTATGTAGTACCACGGGGCCCAAAGATTTATGCAAACCAAAATGTTGCCAAAAATTACAATTTAATGGAGTAGACAGGCAAGGCACTCAGTTCGCCTGTGAGCGTGGCACATAATGAGCAGCGGCCAAGTTGCAAAGCAAAGTTGCACAAACATACAACTTGGCAAAGGTTAGTGGGCAATGGAGAGGGGAAGTGGGGGGAGAGTACAACTGCCGAGTGGCCAAGTCGTGCAATGTAAGCAAAAGTAACTTCTCTAATTCTGTAGAAAATATGAAGCCATTAAAGCTGCAGCAGACATGCAAAATGGCAACATCTTGACTGCGCATATACATATACATATACAACACAAAGGACCTGCGGCCATGTGGCACCCTTTTGCAAAAGTTGTCCTCGAGAGTGTGAAAATAAATTGTGAATAAGGTGGAGTTGCCACAACTGCTTTGCATGTTACCCAACTTTCAGTCCGAAGGCACGCTAAAAACATCTGTTGCATTTTTTTTTTTTTTTGCTTTAGCTTTTCTATTGCAACAATTTATATCCAGCAAGAAGATAAAAATAAAAAATGGCAACAACACTTATACTATATCTTTACACACACATATACGTATATATTTAATTGCCAACTTTCAAGTGACAAGCAGCGAGAAAAATGACCAGTTCCCCTACTCTGCCATCTCACATATCCTTAGAGCCGGAGTTGGACCAGGAACTGGCCATGCACTTAATCACTGCTGCTACTGCTGATGCTGTGACCAGCTGTGCTGAGTTTTCGCTCTGTGGTTGGAAGTCGAGTGTGAAGTTAGTTTTTTTATTCAGTGTAACGCAATTCCATTGAAATTTATGGGTTTGTACAAAATGAGACACCTGCGTGGTTTAATTCAATTACGTTTTCAATTGAAATGTCACACTGCAAACTAGTTTGCAAAAGACTCTTTTGGTTAGAAATAATTTAATTAAAATGTGGCATTGCAATTAAAATATAACATTTATAATTTTGTTCATTTTCATATAATAAATGAATTCCTTAATATTTTTTTCAGTCAGACTATAGGAAGTTAAAACATTGGATCAACTAACGGATTTGACGAAGAATTTTTGGCCAATTTGCACCTGAAAAGTTCAAATTATGGTAAAAAGAAGTTAAGTATATTAATAACATGATTTTCTAAAGGTAGATTGGATAAACTTGTTATGTGCTATTATATTAATCAGTGATTTTTAACTTTTTTCTGAAAGAAACAAATAAAATAATTGTATCAAATCAATTATTGAGACAAAAAGATACTTCTTGTAAAGGGAATACATTCAACTATTCATAAAAAATAAATATTTGCCAATATTGGTACATAAAATGTTTGCGTTTTGGGCTTTAAGAAAGAAAAGCTAAGTGCTAAAGCTAATTTTAATTCCGTTTTTACAATTGTTTAATATTTTTGGAAGCTTAAATAAATTAATTAACATAAAATATTATTATTCTTCTATATTTTGATTTCTTTTCATAAGTTTCAACCTTTTTTTATAAATATTTTCTCACACAAAAGAAGAAAACGATTGCTTAAAATTGCATTTACCACAATGACGGCTGCATAAAATTAAGTTTATTTTAATTTACGCTGATTAATTGCATTGTCAGCAGAGATGAAATGTCGCTCAGCAAGCTCCACATGCCACACATGGTCCAGCAATATTTTCTTCTTCGCTTTTTTTCTGGTTCACCCATTGAAAACCGCACGCCAAGTGTTAAATGTCAGTAACGTGTTCTTTTTTTTGTGTTTTTAATGCAATTTGAACAGCATGCGCTATTTAATTATAAATTAAAATGCTTATATAATAAAGATTATATATATGTCTGAGCTAAATGTCATTTCAATTGAACTGCATACATACCATGGTATAGAGGACTTTAAGCCATTTTCGGGTGCTCGATTTTTAGCATCTGAACAATTGTTCTTCAAATTGCTTTTTAAGCATCGCGTGAATTTCATTTAAAATTCCGTTTGCGTATCGCCAATAATGTCGTACATTAAGTGGGTTTTTTTCGGTTGTGGATTCTTTGTTTTCTTATTTTGTTTATATTTTTTCCCCCGCCGACTGAAAACACAAAACATGTTGTTCTATTTGGTTATCTAGTGCATTCGTTGTTTATTTTAATGGTCTTGGGTGTTCGTTTCAAATGCTAGAATTAAATGAAACGTAAAATGTTAACGGCTTCGAAAAAGTATCCAACGATTTGCATAAGTGCCCAATGGCTACAAACATATAAACAAGTGTTCAACAGGATATTAAATGTTTTCTCAAAACTATTGCGTCGAACCCCTCCTAACTCTGAACATTAATATGCTGAGCACAAAAGCTTTTTTATTATTTTTTTGTGGCTCACAAACGTTTTGGCAATTTGCATAAAAAGTTTGGCAATTAGGCATGTGTTTTGGTTAGAAATCATAAAGTGGCTTAGATAAATAGAAATGGTCAATTATTTGGCGAATGGGTGGCCTTTTCAAATAGTTGGAACAAAGATCTTAATATAATTCATCATACTGAACTCAAATAGATTTTTAATATCATATTGCAAGTTTGCATAATGCACAAACAAAAGCGAGCCAAGATGATTCTGTGCCACATTGCGTATGATTAATGCATCTGCAAATTGGTGCAAGCAGAAAAAAAAAGAACGAACTGAAAGGAAGGAACCTTTGGCAGAAGGTAACAGCCGTTAAGAGCTCTGAGTGTGCCTCAGACACAGCTCAATTAATGATGGAATGCACGTCGTATTGACGTCGTCAAGAGTTGAAAAAGGGGCTTTCAGGGGGGGTATACTGCAATAATTGACTTTTAAAAGGAAACAGCTGGCGCCCAGCAAAAAGACGAGCCACTGACAATGAAGTATAAATGGAATTACTATTTATATTTGTATCAGGATGAATCACAGAAGTTCCACAAATGCAAGTTTCCTCTTCCGTTAACAATCTTCACTCTCTTGGCCAGCTTGTGCTTCATTTATTTATGCATTGCATGTCTTTGCGGTCTTTTTATTTTAATTCTCTATGCGGCTCTCTTTTATCAGCCAACATTAAGCCGCACACGCACCCATAAACCTCGATTTTTTTTTCTTTTCTATGGCTCCCAAAAAGTGACCTTAAAATTCAATTGGCAATTTCGTTGTTACGGTCATACATATAGATTTGAATATTGGAAAATCCTTATGCTTAAAATATTCATTCAAATTGATCATATTCTTGCGATCGCATTGACCATTAAGAGATCCATTAAATGACAGCTTAAACGTGCAATATTGAGAATATTATGGAACCGGTATCTACATCTATATATACTATACTGTACTGTACAATTAAATAATGCAAATTTAGCTTTCAGGCAACAGGCTGTTCGTTCGCACGTTTTAATTCGACTTCGGTTCCAGGGAGATACCATTGATGCATACTAAACAGGGTAGCTGAGGCCCCACTTTGGTTATATCCGAAACAATACACGCAGCTAGCTCATTATGCTCGATTTGTGCGCGTCTCTTCTTCTTCTTCTTCTCTTTTTTTTTCTTCAGTTTTGCCAATCTGATTTCGTATATAAATCTAACGCGTTCCCTTGGGCAGTCATCACTTCTTTGGTGGAAACTTAAGTGTCAAGTTTAGCTCCGGCTGTGATCAGTGCGCGTTTTTCTAATCAAGTGTCCTAACCCCGCAACTCCAGAAAGGATTAAAAGGACAAATCAGACAAACAAACATATTTACAAGATGAAGTTCTGTGCTGCGTTTGCTTTGTTGGTGATCGTCGGTTTTGTGGCCAGCGGCGATGCTTTGCCTGCAAGAAAAAGTGAGTTTTATAAGAAAAAGTGTTGAAATGTTTTAATGGAGAAAAACTATGTAGATATACGTTACCTAAACGAATCTTATGGGAAATCGATGTTTGATTAAGGAATATGTTGCAGAAGAATTTTTTTTTAAATTCTTAGCATCTTTTCTGCTTAAATTTAGTTTGATGAAAGAAATTTTACATTGTTCATGATACATTATCATATAAAGTTATATACATACAACTCAACATTTTATCATTTACATTATTCATTTTTCGATCGCATGGCATTTTATCGTCTCACGACCATTTCGCCTCGCAAAAATGCAAACACATCACTGAAGATCGGCAATACCTTATTCCAGGAATGGCGTATTACCAGCAACCCGTTGCCGCTGAATGGTACGGTGCTGCGCCCCAGCAGAGGATTATGTATATGCAGTATGTGCAACCAGGACGCACACATGCCCGCTCCACGCAGGCAGCCAGTGCACTTGTTGCTGGTGAATCCGTTGCCACTGGCACATATCTGAAGGGTAAGCACAACGAATCCTTTGCCACCAAATCCCAACTAACAAACAACACTTCTAACAAAGATTGCAATCATCCAGAGTCCGACAGCAGTGCGGAGGCTGCCCCGGCTGAGGATGCCTTGACCGCTGCCGGTGCCCATGGTGCCAGCTCATTGGCCGAAGCCTATCCTGATGAGGCGCCCGTGGTCCAGATTGCCATTGATAGCAGCAACAGTGCCGATGCCGTTGCTGAGCCTGCTGAGCCTGCTCCCGCGGACAGCGATGATGACGCCAAGGTGCCACGTGACCTTAACTTAGCCGCCGCTGAGGAAGCAGCGCCAGCTGCTGAGCAGCCAACTGTTGTCCAAGTCGCTGTGGAGCAGGATGAGCTGCCCGCACCAGCACCAATTGCACCAGTTGCTCCCGTCATACCCGCCAATCGTTATCTGCCCGCCAAGAAGAAGGTCATCGTTGAGCTGGATCAGTCTGCTGAAGAGCCAGAGGAAGCTCAAATTGCTGCCATTGAGGATGAGGAGAGCGACAACCAGATTGCCGATGATGTCGAAGAGGATGAAGAGGAGTTGTCCGAGCCCATTAAGCCAGTTGTAAAGCATCCTGTTCGTGTGCCCAATGCTCGTCGTCCAGCTGCCAAGAAGCCTGCCGCTGCTGCCGCCAACAAGCCAGCAAAGAAGCCTGCTCCTCTGCCCGCTGGCACATTCTTCCCCATTGATTTTGGTGGTACCAACGGTGGCGCCATTGCCATTGCCAACTCCTTCAGCACGGGTGAGGGTGGCGCTGCCACATCGCATGCCATCGCCTATGGTTCGCCCGATGCTGCACGTGCTCGTGTTCGTCCCAATCCCAGCAAGCGTCGCCATTAAGCAAAACCATTCCATGACTGATGCCACGATTCCTTCCATTGCGTGTCTGCGCCGAATCTGTAAAACAAAAGTTTTCTTAAAATTTTAGTCAAATTATTAACGGTTTTTATCAGCGCATTTTTTTAAATAAAAAGTTCCAACTGTTTAAAAATTTGTTTATTTGCCAGACGCAATCAATATTGAATTTATTTTATATGCACGTTTGTTCCTTCATCATAATATTTACTTAGTTAAAAAACACAAATATATATAAACGCATATCAAACGCAATACAAGTATATATATGGAACCAAAATCTTCAAGATTAACAAAACGTTTACAAACTTAGCAATTTAAAAATGCCTTAATAAAATAGAATAAAAAATAAACATTTGCATCAGCTTTCCATTTGACTTAAGAGCTAATGGTTGTTCCTCAATTGTGATATCATCGTGTGTGTGTGTGTGTTTGTTATTAATTTAGTTTACTTATTTTCCTCTTTCTCTCATTCTTTTTTGTTTCATCTGCATAATAAGGCGCAAATTGTACAATATTTTATATATATATGGTTTCTAAAGACACTACGCTTAACTTTCATGGTTTTGTTGGTTGGTTTTTTTATACAAGAATCTTCGAGTTCTCGATGCTAACAGCTAACAGCTTGGAATTTGTTTTATAACTTGTTTGTTTGTTTTTGCACATATGCTTAATTGGAGTGCTATCGATGCCGCTATCAGTAACCATATTTGTCTTGCAGCGAGGACATAACATCATTGGCCAGATTGCTAAGGCGTCCAGCCACCTTGTGTACACCCTGACGCACACTCTCCTTCACATCATCCAGATCCGGCGCATTGAAGTTAACAGCAGTCGAATAGCCACCGCCGCTGCCTGCAAACAAATTATGCCAAATTAATAAGGATTAAGATATTTCTACTTGTGCTTAACATACTGCGATTGCTCATGCCGCCACCGGGCGTGCCATCATTGAAGTAATCGGATGAGGATATGGCACGTGAGCCCTGAAAACGATTTAAATTCGCGCTAATATCGGCCGATGATTGCTCGCTCGCAAAGAACTGATCAGAGCCAAAGCCCTTGGAGTTGCCAAACTTTTGCTGAGCCGCAACGGGATCATTATTGCTGCTGCTGCTGATTTTGCTTTTACTCCGGTTGGAGGCAGCGGAACTGACACCGCTGCTTGACTTGGGCTTGTCATAATCATTGCTTGCAGCAAACATTGATGTTATATTGCTGTGTGTGCCGCCAATGGGTTCAATTGTCTCATAGCCCAGTGCATCCAGTTCGAATTTGTCCAGCTTACTGACGCTGGTGCTGCTGGAGCTCTCCTTCTTGTCGACAGAGCTGCCACCGTACAAGCCCAACGAGTGATCATTGAAAAAGTTATCGTTCTCCAGGGCAGCCAGTTTGCTTTGTGCACTGGTCTTGGGTGCAGCCGATTGCTGTATGGTCTCCATGTCGCTAATCGCCGAGTGTGCCACATCCGAGCCCCTTAAGCTGAAACCCATGCCCAGTCGCTCCATTTGCTTGGCCTTGGCGGGATCAATGCTCTTCAGTTTGGCCTCCTCGCGTGTCTTTTGCAACGATAGATCTTGATAGGCCAAACGCATGCTAGCCACACTTTCCATTTCCTCCTCGGCCGTCTGTGGCTTATCAATCACTGCAATGCCCGCTGCTGCTGCCGTTTTACTTTCATTTGCAGCATTCGCGCGTGCCTCAATATCGGCAAAGTTGGCCGTGACCTTTGTTGCACCCAAACCGCCCACTTTGCGTGCACCCAACTGTTGAAATATGGATTAGTTTTGTGGAAACATTAAGGTTGCTTCAATGCACTTACTGCTCCCTTTTTGGGCTGAATCTTGCGTACACCAATGGAAGATGGCACCGCTGCTGGAGCCACAAGAGAGTTTAGAAGATCCACGCTGGGCGCGCCCGCACCTGTTTCCAACGTAGCTGTCACTGCTGTTGGCTTGATGTCCAGCTGTAAGAAGCAATTTATTAGTTACAATCAATATTAATCTTTTTCAAGCCAAAAACGAAACCAACTCAAACTGCAAACTGGAAGTAATTTGTGTCTCTTTGTGTATTACTTTACCTTAACGTTGGTGATGTTATTGTTCTCCAACTGTGCATTGGCATTATCGTTGTCGCATTGAGCAAAGAAATCGTCTTCGTCCTCCTTGGCGGCATCATTACCCTCGCTCTTGTCCAGCGTTGGATCCAAGTGCAGCTGTTTTGTAGTGTATTGTGAGGTAACAGGAATATAAGATTCAAGTGAAGCGCAAGCGTGTTAGTTGAATAACAATTCAAGCACAAAAAATACTCTAAACACAAAACAAACACAAACACGCGAAAAAAAACAACAAACACTCTGGCTTACCTTGGTGCCATGCACCTTCATTGCCTGCTGCGCCTGTGCCGATAGTTTGTCCCTGTATAACTGTGCAGCCCTGGAATTGTATTTGACTTGGGCATCGCTGCTGGTGCTGTTGTGAGAGCGAAAGAATTGCGCTGCATTCGCATTGCCGCCCAGCTGCATTTGACGTAGCTGCAGCCAGGTCCAGTTGGTGTCCAGATTGGTGCTGCGCACAAAGGTCAGATGCACGCCGAGATTGCGATGCACGGCCGAGCAATCGATGCATATGAAGATGCCATACGTGACAGAGGACCAGGTGGGCGCCTTTGTTGCACAATCGAAGCAGGACTGCAATAGCAAATGGAAAAAAAAACTCAATAAATGTGTTGCTAAGGTAATCTGCGGGCTGCGAGGGGGGGAAAACTGACCTTGTTGGCAGGTTGCGCTCGCAGGCGACTAAATACAGCTTCGATTTCTTGTTTTGTGGGTCCCACTGCATTGTTGGACATTTTTGTTATTGATGACGCTGCGCCTACTTTTATTTTGAATATTTTTGATCGTATTCGAGTATGGATTTGTGAACTGATTTCGTGGCTGCCTCTTCCTCTTCTGTTTGCAGCAGGCGTTGTGTGCGCTGTGGTCTTTTATTGATTGGCAGTTGAATGCTGAATGTGGACAGATAGCTGGTGGTATGTGTTTTATGGCAAACTTTTGGAATTTTGATACAAGTGCATTTGGATACGTTGTAAATAATTGTTTTCACTTTATTGTTTTACGAATTTTGACGTGTATTTTCCGTTCCAGTCTTTTCCACGTTCACGTTAGAGATGAGCAAAAATATGGTTAAGTGTTATCTGTGTCAACAGTGACGAATCGCAGTCCAATAACAATCACTTACAACAATAATACAAAAGTATTCATACTAACAGAGGGGTAACCGAGACGCAACTTTACAGAAGAACATCGTAAGGGGATGGGTTGTTGGGGCGTTGTTTTATGATGTGGCTTTTTGAAAATCAGCTGGTGAAGAATACGGCGATTTTTACTTTGTTTTATGGAGTGTAAAGCGCGATAATATGTTGTGTTCGTTTTTTTGGTTGTTGTAACTTTGTTTGATTTGGATTGTTATACATGGGGGGGAGTAATTTTATTTTGCGTAAATAAATAAGATACTAGAATATAATTTCAGCATTAAAGTCTAAGTTTTTATTAATTAGGTAGGGCGTATGAATATAAAACATTTTATTTGAGTTTGTTAACTAATCTGAGTGGGTTTTGATTAAATAGTCAAATAAGTTTGTGTTATATTTAAATTATATGTAGTGGTTTTTGATTTCCAATATTGCAGAAAGGGTATTTGAAAATAGTGTTTTTTTTTTTTTTTGGAGCTTGTTTTATGTTGGGTTTTTGTTTTTGTTTGTGTGTTTTGTAAGAGGGACGTAAAATGCATAGTATTGTATGCGTGTGTGGTTTTTTGTGTGGTTGTTTGGAGATTTTGATATTTATTTTTTAGTTGCCTTAGTAACCTGTGGGTTGGGTGGTCAGACTATTAGTAACTTTGTACAATACACACCTGAAATGAAATACTCTGCTTGATTCCTTCAAATACGTTTTCTTATAGTTTTGGAATTAGTTGGTTATATATATTTAATTATTGTGGCTAAATATTAATTATAATAACAACAAAATAAACTTTTTGTATTCAAAATGATATATTTATAACCCTTTTATTTGAATGGCATACTGAAAAATTTATGCCATTAATTTATATTGGACAATGGGTTTTAGTTGTGAGTTATACATACATATCAGCTACAACAGCCAGCCTTTGGGTAAATTTATGCATATAATTGACCTATACTTTTGTGTTATGAGCAAATAAGTATACAAAACGTAAGCAGCAAAAATCAAAACAACAAATGCGGCGGCCGAGAGTATACAAAGAGTTTTTTTTTTTACGACCTCTCTAGTTGTTCATGGAGTATTTTTCGTTTTTTTCTTTACCTTTTACTGTTGACAATAATATAAATAAATTTGGCAAAATAATTGCAAATTAAATAAATTAATTTGTAGTTTTTATATACAATAATTCATACATTGTTGTTATAGTTTACAGTTAACAGTCCTGCTAACATTTCAGACACTGTTAAAATTTTTAGGGTGCCCAGCGTTTTCGTTCGAACTGTTAACAGCAGCTGCCCACTCGTTTATTTACCAAAAATGAACCGCGCACTTTGAAAACAGAATTTGCTAGCGCCGATTTAATTGTTACCACATATGCTCTGTTTCTTTGCACAGCTGTTCGTAGCAGCTGGCTATGCCTTCCATTTCTTCCGGATCATCGATCAATGTTTGATCACCTTCTTTAGCATCCATATCACGCAGTAATTTCTCAATCTCTTCAGGGGAAAAGATTGCATCAAGGTCGATGTCCTCAGTTTTTTCTGTTGTCGGGACATCAGGCTCTTTTTCGATCTCCTGTTCCGGAACAATTATCTCATCAGGTTGGTTATTCTCCTCCGTTTCAATCGTTGTCACATTAGCTTTGATCTTCTTCTTCTTCTTTTTAATGATAACCTTATTGTCATCTTGGCGATTCTTTGCTTTTACTTTAGTCTTGGCATTAGTTTTGATATTCTTCTTCCTTTTCTTAATCTTGGTATGACCATCAACATTCTCATTCTTTCTCTTCCTTCCGCCTTCAGGAGCTGTCGCTGGCAGCACTTGCTCATCTGAAAAGAATATTATTTATATTATTTATATCATATTATATTTTATAATTTTTGAAAAGTTCCTTACCATCCGAGTCTTTTTCCATTGTTTCAGGCAATGTTACTTGGGCTGCTTTATTCTGATACAGAATACATTTTTTGTAATGATTGTTTTGCATTGTTAGTGATTTACAAATCTTAAAGCAGGCTGTGCATTGAAAGTTCTGGAACCCACAATAATGATTGTTCAGCGTTGTCTGTGACACAAAGGTGCGTGAGCAGAATTCACATTGAAAATTCTTGTCCATGTGCTCCTTTTGGAAGTGCTGGCGAATTGTTCTAATGCATTTGCCACGATAATTGCAGTCTTGTTTTGGGCACTTGTATTTCATGGTATCATTGATATCCACGTGGTGCACATTTTTCAAATGTTTTTCATATGGAAAGCGATCCTTGTAAACTCTGCCACACTTGAATTCACACTTGTATTCGCGTACTGGCAACATCTCGAATACATCGGGACATATAGTCCCACGTCTATTCATTATTCTAAACATTTTGCAAAAAGTGTCCTAATTCCGGTGTCTTCTCCTGCAACGTGCTTTGAGCAAAAAGAATACATATACATTTATGCGTGTATGTGTGTGCTTTGACAGTTATGTTCAGTGCTGTAAAGGATTTTTTTATATTCTTTGCTTTTGTAAGTAATTGATGAGTCATATCTTAGCACTTTAAATAAGCAAACGTTGCATAATTTACTTTATTATTGTTATTAGTAAGTTTATCAGGTTTTAAATAATTTATATTTTTACGCAAATGTTATCAATTCAAGCTTAACTGATAATTGTTGAGTGCTGTAAAGTACGCCGTTAACACATATGCACATACATATATTTCTATCATGCATTGCCTTCATCTCTTTTATTCTTCTTTTTCCACTTTGTATATGAATGTGCAAATACATACAAATTATAAAAAAAAAAAACTTTTTTTGTTTTGCAAGTTTATTTTTTTTATTTCATTTTATAAATACCAATAATATTTTTTTAATATTTGCTAACAAATAAGCTATAAATAAAACACATGGAAAAGTCACGTTTTTTGTTTCAATTAAGTCTTTATACACCGTACTGGCCTTAGACTTTAGCTGCGGACCAAATACAAAAATGATAACGGTTGTTTCTGAATGTATGCAAAGGCATGATAACTGTTTGCAGAACATTATAGATTTTTGTGAATTTGCGAATCGCGTTTGCTTTTCTTTTCACTAAAAATAAAATCCGCTAGAATGTATTATTTTTGTTAAGAATCGTTTAGCTGCGTATTTGCTTTTTTTTTTTATATAGCAGAGCCATTAGGCACACAACAAAATTCAAACACCTATCTCATTCGCTCTCGTGGTTCGCACCTTTACGTGTTGACAGCTGCCATTTTTGATGTGAAAGCCACGCCTACGTCACAATACCTGCTTAATATACAATGGCATAAATTTGGATTTTTTTTTGATTAGTATATATTTTAATGTGTGTTATCCATAGTCACTTGAAGCAAAAGTCACATTTACTAAATACTTAATGCTTATTGATATTACAATTAAGGTCAAAATAAGCCTATTTACATATATACAACGGTTAACGGCGAGACATGTTGAAGGCATCACCCAAATCATCAACACTACGATTAGCAGCAGGAAGATTCCAGTCGCTTGTCATCGCGGTGGCATTGCGAGCAGGCTTTTTCTTGCGACCACCCAAGCTGGGAAACTCTTCATTGGCCGTTAGGTTGCCAGAGAAGACCGAATGATCAGTTGGCACATAGTCCGAATCCGGTTCCTGCTTTACTTTCGACTGACACGATGCGAACGTGGTATCTCCTCCAATGGACTTATTGGCATTTGTTACACGAAACCTTGGCTCCTGCAAGGGCGGCTTATGTTGGCCCGCCAAGGGCTTTATTGCCAGATCCCCGCACATATAGTCACAGAAAGTGTAACACCAACGGGACACCATGGATTGTGTGCAGTAGCGTCCGCGATCGTTGTCCTCGTGAAACTAAGGATTTAAAGCCATTAGACTATACACATGGTTTGGTTAATCTTTATTGAAAACTCACCTGACAAGCAATGCCTGCGCTGTATTCAAAGAAATCCTTAAGGAAAAAATTATCCGTTATGCTCTTGTTGATATTATCGGTTGGCAGATCAGCAAAATCCATGACCTCCTTCTTGAGCACGAAGAATAGATATTGTATATCGTAGATTTCTATATCCACATCCAACATATCGCTATCGCTCTGCAGATAGCGAAAGCATCCCGTCACAACAGGCATTTGCGCAGCAGTCGTAAAGACAACCAAAGGTTTGCCTTCGCCCTGGCATTGGCGCAAATACTCCACAATATTATCATACAGTCTGCCCATGTTGTGCTCTCCCAAGGCCTTGGGCGGCAATGGCAGTTGGTGCGTTGTCGACGTATGATGCAGGGTGTCGCTGCCCTGACCAAAAATCAGCTGGCCCGGATTGATATGACTGCTATAAATCGATATCTTGCCCGCCTTCAAAGAGAATTGGCAAGCGGCAAACTCGGCCGGTATGTAAACATCACTTCCAGTTGCCTTGATAAAGTAGTTGAAAGCGACAAGCATGAACTCGGCGTTCTCCAAATCTAGGCACAAAAAAAATATCGATAAGTAATCGATGAGTTTCTGATAGTTTAATTAGCTTACCATGCTGCTTTTTGGCACAGGATACCATGTTTTCAATTGCGCGTTTCATCACCATTTGGGTGTCGACTTGTTCCTGATTGGAACGTTCAACTTCGGATATGGCTCGTCCGTGGCAATCAAGGGGCTCTTTCGCGACACGCACAAAACAATTGGCGTCTTTTGCTGAGCCCTTGAAAGGCCCCTTCTCTTGCTCACTCATGTTCTTTGTAGAAAATAAAGCTGGATTATTAAATATTAGATTTTTTGCCAAGCACACTTACTTTCCAAATGTTTCCGCATTGATTAACTGCCTGGGGGATCGGTAAATTGTGGGTTCTGTTCCACTCGGTCACGAACATCATAAATCCGTTTTGCTTCTTTGGTGGCATTGTTGTCTTGTTCTCTTTTTTGCTGCAATGAAATGTCAAAAAATGTATACACAGCTGATGTTAATTCTAACGGTTGTTGAAAACTACGACTACGCGAACGTAACCAAGCATCGTGGTATACTTTTCTATAGAAAGAGGCGGGGGGACTTTTAATGATTTGTAATATGTAGTTAATGTAGTTAATTAATAAAAACACACTTCTTGAAATTGTTTCTATTTTGCTATCAATAAAAGTCTCTATACCATTTTTATAAGGCACACACTTGAAAAATATATTGTGAAATACTTTGAATGTTCACGGAGAGGGAAGGGGGACGTAAAAATTGCCAAAAAAAATCACGTTTATATGTAGCTTTAATACGATCCATAAGCAAAATTTAATTACTTTTAGTTGTTCATTTATTAGCCAATTAATGATATTTTCTTTGATAACTTACCGATATTTTAAATAAAAATTATGAAGTAAACTTTTTGCTTCCGCTCCTGTTGTAAAAAATTTTAGAAAGAATTTGATGCGCACCCGGCAACAGCTGTAAATGAAATGAAATGAGAAGAGCAACGAAAATGACAAGCGACGCAAAAGCGGACTTAAAAAATACTTATACACATACAAATCGTCTTTGACATGTATGCCTGCCTGTGTGTGTGTATCGCCTGGCGTCGCAAAATAAAAAGTGCTTGATCAGAAAAATCGTAAGTACTGAAAATCAGCTGGTCACGTTTGTGTTTGCTTTAACAGCACTAATTAAAAATTCAAGTGGCTACGAATTTTTTTTAATCGTTTGTGACAAATATTTTAACAATATTTAATAACTTGATGCCTTCAATCACTATATATGAACCACATTTAAAAATGTTTACAGCGCGCGTTTGCAGCGTATTACAAAATTAGTCCACACTTAAAATATTCCTAACTATCGATAGCATTTTCTATTTTATATAAATTTTGTTAACACTGCCGCCACGTTGCTCTTTTCGCGTTAACATTGCGCTTTTCAGCGTTAACAGAGAATGGCGCCATCTGTTAAACTTGCGTTATTAACGTAAGATAAACATTTCTTTTAGATGCATAAACAACACCAATCGCAGCGGACGTGTATCGCGCGTAGCAAGAAATTGTGAACTTATCCAAGCTTAGTTGTTTTGTAAATTCAAACGAAACGCCTAAAATGTTGTACACTGACCGCGCAAAGTAATAAAAGCTCAACGAATATATAAATGTTGGGCAAAACATAAATGCAAACGACGGATTTTGGCAGTTAAAAGTCGGGGAAAATCGCGGTTAAAGCTCGACTTACATATAAAAAATACCTATGCATAAATACATACGAATGTAGCTTGCCGGCCTGTGTTAGTGCGCTTATATATTGATGGCACCGCCGGTATAATTATCATAATAGGTAATATGCCAATTGCAATTTAAATTTTGTTGGCTACGTACATAAATGCAAATGCAAAAAAAGTGTTAAACTAAAGAAAAAACTAACACATACATCCATACACTTACGGACGCTTGCGCGCTCACTCGCATACATGACGATCATTCAATATTGCTTCTTCTTGCGAGACGTGTAGTGCCTAAGCTTACCTGGCCTGTGAGTGTGTGTGAGCCCGTGAGATTGTGATTCTCAATATCTGTGTTACTTTGTGTGTGTGTGAGCGAGAAGAGCCAAGTCGAGCTTTCAAGTTAAAGTTCTTTAGCTTGCGTCGGCGTTAGCGTTGGCAGCATCAACAGGTTAGACTTGTCTACAGGTTGGTTGGCATTTTTTTTTTTTGCCGTTTATTTTTTTTTTTTTTTGTTTTTTTGCTTTGTTGTATTTGTTTACGTTTGCATGCATTTGCATTTAATTTAAATCACTTTTTTATTAGATGTGCTTAAAAAATATTCGTTTAGAATTGTGTTAAGCTTTTGGCTAAGCTTTTTAACGGAATTTGTATATTCTTACCTGAGATTTGTTTATGCCTTTTTTTCAAGCTTCAATTTATCAGATGACTCAGCTTATATTTTTAGCCCTTTGATTCTTAAATATTTTTCTCAGCGAACTTTTTCTTCACAATTTTTGCAGATTAAGCAAATATTTCAATGGCAGCAAATCACAAAAAAAAATTATAATTTGTTCACAGTTCAGTTCAGTAGACGTTTGGCGATTGAAAGAGCTCAAATAAAATGGTATACAAGCAAAATTATTTTTGTGTTGAAAAAATGCAAGGCTTACTATGATTTATTTATGATTACAAATCTTCTGTATGTAAAGTGTTCAAGAATCGTTGCACTCGATAACAGTGTTGCAAAAGTACACTTTTGCAAGGATATAATACTTCGTGAACAGACCCTTAGAAATGTGATAAGAACTAAAAGTTTTTCGTTATCTTTCTGTTCAAACTGCGTTCCTTGCGTTTCTAAACTTAATAAAAGTTCAAAAATCGTAAATATTTAGTTGAATATTGTATAAATTTGGCCAATCAGTTAATTTAATGGCAAGCAAAGCTTTGGTGCTCGCGTGTTTGTTCCAATTCCCTTACCCCCACTCAAAATGCTCCCATTTTTCTGTTCCATTTTTATAGGTCATTCTCTTTTTGGATAGGTCGTCGACGTCATATGACTGCACCTAGTACACACATGTTGTTTTGGCTAGTATTTTGTGGTAATTAGCTTTTAGGTCAGTATCTTTTTATCTAACGAAACTTGAATAGAATTCCCTTGCGTGTTTGCTTCGCTTTGGAGCCAAAGATAAACTACTCTCTGTGTGTTGCTAAATTACGTACTAACAACAATAGGTGGATTTTGCTTTTGGCCAAGGTTAAGTTACAATGACAATATGACGTCTACAACAGCTGGGCACACCCACTAATTGGAGCTGAAGTTGGCTGACGTCACATCTTTAATGTTATACTTTTCTTTTGGCCTTTTTATACCCTTAACTAATGAAATAAGTATAAGTAAGGGTATAATGGTTTTGTGCAAAAGTATGTAACAGACAGAGAAAAGCAATTATGACTCTATAAAGTATATATATTCCTGATCAGAATCTACGGCCGAGTCAATATAGCCTTGTCTGTCTGTTCGTCTGTCTGTCTGTATGAACGCGCCGACCTCAGCGACTATGAAAGCTAGAGACTCCAGATTTGGAACTTAAGCTCGCCTAGGCAGTACAAGTTTGTTTTAAATTATCGATAACTATTCTGAATATCGATATACACATGGGATCGATAACAAGAAAAATTCGAATTGGGATAATGAGGTAACTATAGATAAAATAATCAACATTTGGAAAAAATTGATTACAATCGATAAAGAATCACTAGATTTATCTCAGAAGTTAAGCCCCTTATGCTGTACGCGTTCTTAAAAGAGTAAGGGTATGTCCTAGTCGGGATTAGAGAGTCTTCTCTGCTGTTTAACAACCTTCTTTCCTTCCTTCCCCCACATGATTAAAATTACGCTATGCAATTTGCGAATTTTACCACTGCACTGCGACATTTGGCGACAACCGCAAAAACCAGCAGCAGCAGCAACAACAAATCTTAAGTTTTCTAATTGCTTGGCGCATTTGCTAATTACAATTTACAGTTGGGAAACATTTGCAGCGCCTCTTATCACACTGTGCAAATTCGCAAATTTTCGCAGTTAAGTTTTGCAAAGTTTTTTTTGTGCATTTTTTCTCATTCCCAGTTACTTCTGCCTTCGCCCCATCGCCCCCCTTTTAAACAGATGCATTTTGTGTTATCGTTGTTGCTTCTGTTTCTATTGTTGTTGTTGTTGTTGGTGCACTTGTTACCTGCCGTGACTGAAAGTAATTTAAAATGCTTTAGTTGCCTGCCTGGCTTTGGCGTTGTAAAATATAATTATTTATAAATGTGCAATGCGTTTTTCAACCCTATTTTTCCCAGCTCTCCAATACTATGCAAATTTTCAAATCATTCTTGTTCGTGAATACACCGCAAGACGAGAACGAACAGTATGAATAAATTAAGAGCTTTTTAAGTGTTTTAATAATGTATTTTAAATGCTTCGACTATAGAATCTGAGAAAAGTTATTTGATAAACTTTGAAATTTAAATTCTTCATTCGAAATAGTTTTATTAGTAGCAAAATGTATTGTAACCTAGAGGTGTATAAAAATATAATAATAATGATCAAAATGCAATTGAACTTTTTTTACGAACTTTCGTTGAACCAATTATAATTATAAATAATTATTTATTGTTGAAAATTATTTCTTAAGATTACCAATATAGAAATTAGACTTTTGTACTTGTCCACATGAATTTTAATCAAGCGGTAACGAGTAGGGAGTAACGAGTTGAGACAACTCCTGATTTACTACCAAATTACAAAAATCAAGTTCGTCCCTATTTTTGCCTGTGTATTGCTTCACTCCTAAGGAGCCTTGTAAGTTTCTATGTAATGTTATTTCGCAAATGCATATTCAATGAGTCCTCTGATAAGATTTTACGATTGTAAATGTATGTGTAGGTATGTATGTAAAAGGGGTCAAATAGTTAAAGAGTTTTGCAATCAAACTAACATACAGTATTTGTAGAGGTAAATGCGTTATAATGGTTGATATATCGATCGAATATATTTGATTATCTATTAAATACATAAACATTATCTGCAAGACATTTTATAGCCCTTTAAAAAATATAGGTATGAATTGTTTGGGCAATCATGTCACAGCAAACTGTTCCTCGAATCAGAATTTTATTTACAAAAAACTTGTTACCACAATAAATTGGATGCTCTAACATTGTGGCCATGACACGCGCTGTGCAGTTGACAAAACCAAACAGACAAACAGTTAAAATCTTTTTTGTTTAGTTCTTGAGTTTAATTTCCCCGACGACAGAAAAGATAATTTGAATATGGGCACGTCTGGACGTCTTGTCGCTCACATTACTAAGCCATGTTGCACGGAATTGGTTAAAATATGCAAATGTGGGCCTTACATGGAAGTTGACAAACAGATAAGATAATAAACATAACAAAAATATGTATTTTAAGAACTCATCTGATGTCAGAACTGAGGGCATACTCATTTGAACCAAGTTAACTCGGCCAAATCGCAGCAGGGCCACTCAACTTACAGCTCAACTTTGCTTTTTTATATTCAAAAATCATTTCGTTTTCAATGCACAAATTTTATATTCAAAACCGGTTTAACAGTTAGCAGTTAGAAGCTCATATAACACACAAACACACACATACTTACGCAAAACACGGCTGCATGAGGTATTTTATTTACCCGAAATAAAAGCAACAACAACAACAACTGAGTTAAAAGTAGGTGACGTTCAGCACCGTTAGCTCTGCAGACAAAACAAAACTGACAACAACAACAACAATGCTAGCCGAAAACTGGTTGTTGTTTTTGCTTTTTGTATCATTCGTTTTGTACGCTGCGCTTCCACAACAACAAAAGCTACAACCAAATCGTAAAAGAGCCGAAAAAAATTGAAATGAAATTTTTGTCTGCGCACGATAAAAGAATTTCTTAAGTTTACATACATACGTACGCCCACACCCAACTATCAACACACATCGTGTATTTGTATGTATGTATTAATGTATATTTACATAACTTGAGAGCGCGAAGAGAAGGTTAACAAAGCTTTACTCGACTGACCAACAACTGACTGCGTCACACTTGCGTGGCTAGCTTCGAATAAGTGCGAATATGAGGGAGGAAGAGAGTGCAAAGGCGAGAGCAGCACGCATGCAGCGCAGTCAGCTTGGACGTCAGCTTCTCATGGCCATTTGTATGGCGAATGTAACTTGTTGAATGCAAATTCTCTTTTCTGTATGTGTCCCCCTCACGATCACCAACGCTCTCGCTCTAACTTATGCACTTTTGTAATTAAGTGACCGGTAATTGAGTTTTAAAGCATTGGGCTTTATGCTAAGTAGTCCCTACATACTTACACATGTCTGTATGTTATTGTAAGCCTATTTGGCTTTGTTTGTACGCCGTTCTCTGTGCTTTAATTGATATTTATGCAGCTAGTTAAATGCACTGAGAGAGATAGTGAGTGAAAGAGATGCACATATGGAAGAGATAGGTTTCGCTTCAGCGATTCTTTTCTCATGTTTTGTGTATGTTTTGGTTTGGATTTTATCTATGGATGTTGTTGTTGTTATTGCATTGTTATGTTTATGGGTAGAAAGGTAGAAAGCTTATTTCATTGATTACAAATTTAAAACCTGCAACAACAACAATCAATTCAAATGTTGCTTGTACTAGACAGGAAATTAATTTCAAAAAAGGGAATGAAAACAGTTTTGCATCATCTATTGAGGTGAATCATGAACTGTATTAGCCATTCCCATAAAAAGTGCCATACATAATACATTTACTAATGCAATTGTTAACAAACATGTGTGCAACATGGGAAAAAGTTTCATTCCACAAAGGTAGAATGTTCATAACAAAGTTCTCATGCCTTAGATTATTATTTTGTAATGCATTTTCTTTAATTAAGTTTGACAATTTTCAAGCTCTTATCACAAACCAAATCATGTCTTGACGGAACTAAACGCTAAGTAAATTACAAACAATCGTAGACACAACAAAATTGCATGGCAATTAGCCAGAGGTTCATGTCGTTAACCACCTATATAAAAAAAAACCCCAAGCCTAGCAGCAACTAGGCATAAAAGACCAACTACGGAATACTCTTTCGACAAAAAAAGTTCAATAATATTTATTAAAAATTCTCTTACTTCTGCTATAGTATAGTGTATGCCAATTCAGTGCAAATTGCAGCAATTTGTATGCACGAGTCGCAACAACGTTAAGTATACGTATGTATGTATGTATGTATATTCAGTTATGAGGATTGGGATCGACATCAGAGTAGTGTCATCAAGTAGAAATTGCGTGAATCACGACACTAAAGCAATTACAGCAGAACCCAAGGGAGCTTGACAATAAGTTAAATGAAAGCGAAAAAATATGAATAAAATAAAAATTGCTTTCAAATTTTCGCTGTTATTTTACCTTTTGACAATTCACCTTTGCTTATAGATAACGTGAACAAGAAAGACTCGGTTAATTAAGCACAAAAAACAAGCATTAATAACAATAACATCAAAGCATGGTTAACCGAAGCAACCCACCGACCCACCGACCCACCAACCTACCTAACCCAACAGATCGGCCAAGCAACAACAACAACATCAGCTTATACAAATTATAAATTAATTGTACAATTGACCCCATTAGCCAATCGAGTAGAAGATATGAAACTATGCGCGCATTTCACTCTTCATCTTCTTCTTCATCAGCTTCACTTTGAATACTTTGAATAACAAAAGCGAGCAGCAAATATGTTTGTTTTGCGCAAGTTGTGCGACTTTTTCACGACCTCCCCAAACATGTTCTCCAAGATGGTGAAAAGATCACGTTGATTGCTTTAACTAATGAGTTTCGATCTGTGACCCGTTCGTTCTCCAACATAAATAACAAATTTACGTACTAACAGAGTGACAATTTTGTTATGTTGCGTAAGGTTTGCCAGAGAACATGAATTTTGTTCGTCAATTGAAGTAAAGTTAGAAATTTTATTGATTGATTTTGGTTAAAAATATAATTTACTTAATTTTCATAACTTGCTAAACCTGAATCGTGGTCAAAATATGTTTTTTTGGTTACTCAATAATAAATTCTCACTCTTGACAGATATTCGCGGTCAAGGTTATTAACCTAAACCGCGCCTCAACTCGCATATTTTGATGCTCGCAAAGGGAAACAAACGAAATTATGTATACGTCGCGTAAGCCATTCACATGAGAAGGGAGTAAAGAGAGGTTTCGAATAAAAAAAGATATGGCTATGAGAGTTATGCCGAAAAGCACAAAAGACAATAACAACCGGTTCAATAACTGCCAACCGAATTCCGGCAATGAATTGAATTACATTAAAAGGCCAGCGGCAGACAGAAGATGATTATGCTGACTCAATTATTATAACAAATGACAAAATTATCGACATTCAAGTACAAACCGTATACAATGTATCTTTATTGTACGCATCTTGTAAGTTCTTTGCTTTCGGGCTCATTAGTATCTTGTTTGCGGTGACCTTTGCCTTACGCCAGTAAACAATGGCAACTTGTTTCCCAACCATACAAAATACATACGTACGTATGTTTGTGCATAAATACATTCGTCAAAACATAATTATGCTTATGACTTTTATTGCCATTTGTGTGTGTGGGAGCTTAATAAGGCGGTGAAACAGTTTGCAAATATTTATAATAAAATCATAAATTTCTTTATTAAATAAAAAGCAGATCCATTAATTTAAGCTTTCTCTTTAAGAAAAACCTGAAATATAGTAATAATGACGGGAAATCAAAGTGTAAACAAACTCATCAAACATATCAACACAGGAACATCTTGAGGCAATCAGCTGCCTGAGTAGCTCCCGCATTGTTGTCAACTGCTCTTTTGTGTTGTGTCAGCTGATTAACTGCAAGATATTTGCAGACACATCCTCTGTCTAGTTGAGCTGCTGATGAAGCGACGGGCAATTAGGCATTGGCAGGCGTTTCTGTTATCGAGAGAGACGACTTTTGATGCCAGTGATAAATCACGTGCTCATGCGTGTGCCAAACAAGGTGGCAACCTTGGTGTAGCTGTTTTAATAGGTAATAAGGCATTAAACTTCCGTTTTGATTGGTAAAAGAGAAAAAAAAAGAAAAAAAAATAAATTAAAAAAAAAAAAAAAAAAAAAGATAAGTAAATAAGTAAAGAATAAAAAAAAAAAAAAAAAAAAAAAAAAAAGGAAAAAAAAAAAAAAAAAAAAAAAAAGAAAAAAGAAAAAAAAGGAAAAAAAGTAAACAAGATAGAAAAGACAGTCATTAAGATGAATTTATTATTTAACAAGTGTGTAGCTATTTTTGGTGAAATTCATTTCTAATTTTGTTTAGATTGATTTCATTTTGAAGTACTCAATGCTTTAAGAAGCTCGCTTTCTGAATTAAGGCATACTGCTGTCTTTCATTTCATTAATATTCATACCTAGAACACAAAAACACTTTAAATTCAACCAAACATTATGCATATTCCGCTTTTAGCATGTTCCTCAACTGAGCTTTAGAGCTTTAAAACTTCCGTTGAGTGAAAATAAAACTGTTTTTAATAGTCGGTGGATGTAGAAGTAAGCTAACTGTTAGAGATTTTAAGTGGCAAAATGGCAACAACTTCCGCTCGAAAGAATCGGCTTTAACATAAGATGTGAACTTAACTAACATCTTCTTCTTATTCTGCCCTTTCTGTATGTAATTTAAATGCGACACAAGTGGAGCTTAAGGCGATGATCTCAAGCAAAAAAGGTTCTCAAGCTCAAGCTGCACACATACTAACATGCACAGAAGCACACACACACACGCTAGTTAGAAGCAGCTAAAGCAACAATATCGTGGAACTGGGTCATCACGCATGAAACAGGGGGCGGTGCGGGGTGTGGAGTGAAAAGTAAATGAAGAAGCAGTTGTCTGAACTAATGTCGCTAGTTGTCTAACTTTAGTTTTGAGCCCAGTGTTGTGGTGTCGTCGTCGTCGTCGTCGTCAACATAGTTGTCGGTTATGCTGTTGGCTTATAATTGTTGGTGTTCTTGTTTGATTTGTTGTTACCACATTTTCTTGGTTTCGTTACGGAAGCTGTTGACGTCTTTGATGGCCAGAGACTCGCCTCTTCTCTCTTTTTTTCTTCTTTTTTTTTTTTTGGTTTTCACGTTTGGCTGCATCATGAAAAACTTTTACTTTGTGATATCTTTCAACTCCCTCGGTATATTTTATATGTATACCCATTAGATATGAAATTGATGAAAAGAACGGGTATGCTGGGTGATAATGTGTTATAGGAAAAACTTGTCATATAGAAGTATTCGTTGATGAAACCAAATCGCAGTGCTCTAGAAATCTTTATGCGGAAAACTTGTTTCAACTGAAGTTTCTACTTTAATTTAAAGTCTTTTTACAACATAATCGTTCCATGGTATCTTCTAGTTTTATACTCTCTACTAAGACATTGTTAGTTGCATTTTTGTGTTCGTTTTTTGTTGGTGAAAGTTTTTCCTAAATGCTTTTTTAGGGTTTCAATTAACACAGCTGCAGAAGTGTCTTGAATGCTTCTTCTCTTTCCCTTATGCCCTGCCCGCTTTCTCGTGCATCTAAAATGTGAATAAAGTATCTTAAACTATTTTGTTGTTGCACGAGATAGTATTTATCTTTCATTATGACAACTTGTACTATATTATATGTATATGCAGTTGTGTCAACAATCAACCTGCCAACGCCCTCTGCTTGGACTACAACTATAAGCACATTGACATGCCCCCGCGGTATGACTACTAGCTGAACTAGCTGCCTGCCCCACTACCTTCCTAAGCTGCACCACACATAAGTACACACTCATACACATATGTGTATGTGTGTCGTTTCAAAGCACATTGTCATTAAGGCAACGCTGAGTCGCTTGGGTGACAATAGCTTTTGTGGCTGTCAAATGTTGTTGGCCGTTCCACACGACAACACTGTCTCTCTATCTCTTTCTTTGGCACATATTTACATAACTTGTGATTGCATTTTACAACTTTTAAAAACGGGTTTTAACCCATCTTCCTCGCTGACCAAGACAAAGCAATTACATGTAATTGTTATATACAGTTTTCCACATTGCATTTTGCATAGTTTTTCCTAACAATAATAATAATAAAAGTTAAGCACAGCTTTTACGCTAATAGAATATGCATTAGGCCGTGCTCCGTTGGACTGTGCAAAATGCACGTAGCACTAACCCAATTATTGTCATTGAGAACACCCAAAGACACCCTAACAGACCGATGATAGTGTTGATGACGATGATGGTCCGTTGTCTATTCATTTAATTTGTTCGCGCTAATTTTGTGCTCGATAGGCAAAAAGTCACACGAAGAGTCAAGAGACTTTGTCGTTGTTGTCGTTGTCGACTCGGTCGATCCAATAAAGTCATTAGGTAAAGTAGCCAATGCATTGGGGACGCATGCAACAGCAGTAGATTCAGCTACAGCTACAGCCTCAAGCTTTAGCAGCATACGGTTCAGTGGCTTGGCAAATAGAAAGTGCAACGAGGCGTCGTCAGAGACTTTTGCAGCTTCAGCAACACACACACACACACACACACACATGCAAACAAGCTGAGAATAAGCAGAACGTGTCCATGTCGATGGCATTGCTTATACTGGAAACCGGCAAATGTTGAGAGAGCACTTTTCTGGCCATCATATTTCTTGCCTGCGTTAGACGCTCGAAGCGCTTTTTGGTAACAGGCCAGCGAGCATTTAACCAAAGACAAAACATGTTGCCGGCCAGTTAATAGTCTGAGACGATTTATTAGTTAATATCGAGTGCAACTCCTAACCAGAAACTTTATAGTGCTGTCGTCTACACGGTTAATGGATTTTAACTATAAACTAAGCAAACCAACGTTGTGGAAAATGCCAGGAGAAGTAGAGAAGTTTGGCAACGTCGCACTGCTTAACTAACGGTCATGAGTATAATGGAAATTAGCTAGCTGTCTGCTATGTCACTCAAACAGCTGCGGCTTATTTATGTAGGTTCTCACTTTTGCGGTGTTGCCAACTTTTTAAATGAGCAAAAAAAAATAAAAAATGAAGAAACCGTTTGTGTAAGTGGAAAATAAATAAGTTGAAATAGTTGGTAATAAAATTATACTTTTTATTACCATCTTTTTTTTTGAGAAGAGTATTTACAACAAAGTTAGTTGTTAATCTTCTTTATGCATAACTGAATTGTTAGTTTTTTTTTTTTTTTTGCCACAAATCCCTTTGAACAAAATATGGAATTTTCTGCGAAAAATCAACTAAATTGCAAACACAGACAGTGACTCTTATGTGTCTTTGAGCATTTTGGCAGAATAACAAGACAACAAGACCAAGTGCATTTTCCAGGGCCTCTCAATTTACGAAATATTCCAAGGAAAAAAAAAATGGCAAAGCAAAAATGTGTTGACTGCAAATGTTAGTGCTGCCATGTTTGGTGTTGTTGTGGCCTAAAAAAAAAATAAGTTTTGTGCACTTTGCCATGGCAACAAGTGCAACAACCAGCCAGCCAGTAAGGTAAGGCGAGGTAGGTAGGCCTAAACAATGGCCAAGTCGCGTTGCCAACTGAACCCCAACCAAACAATAAACAGAGCACGATTCTGGTGAAAATCAATAAATAGCTTCAAGCTTTATGCATAAGTCTAAAGGTGGTTGCAGGGGGGGGTTTGTTGGTGGTAAGAGGTAAGCTCTCTAGGTTAGACATTGCGCTCCATTTGAATTGTTAGCGTGTAATAAACCCCAAGTCTGTGTCCCGTGTCCGAGTTTGGGTTGGAAGTCTCGCGACCACGACACGTTTTGCCATTTGATTCCCAGGCAGAACGAACAAATTGAAGTAAATTTCCTGTTGTTTCTTTCATTCTCTGTTTGTTGACCCAATTTCCGCGGAAAAGCGACTTTTCATTAGTTTGGCTTTTAGGTTTTAGGCTTTCGGTTTGCTTTTGCCAAACAGATTTAGCGCATTTGATTAAGTGACGAACATTTTTCTTATTTGCCGCCTCTTTTGTTTGGGGTTGTTGGCCTGTTGGTCAACACAAAATTGCTTCATTTAGACTTGATTGCTATGGTTGTTAATTGATTTTCTTAGCTGTTGTTTTAAAATACTAATGGCAACGGACTGAAGACCCAATTTATGTGCTTGAATCACGAAAACGAAAGGAAGTTACAAAGGTTAAGCAAAAGGGTTTATCTAGACAGGTTTAACAAGCAATGTTTGTTTTGTAGTTGTGTGTAAATGTGGGCTATAATTTATGGGGCGACTGAATGTTGTCCCTGACACCACGACAGCATGCAACCAACCTACACGCTGTGGTTGCCGACGGCCCGCTGACAATTGTTTGGTCACACATTTGGCTAGAACGTGTTGGCTACTCAATAAGCCGCAGCCGCAGCATCAACCACTTTTCTCGCCACAGCTTGCCACATCAGGTTATGCGGCTTGACACCAACGCGCAACGCCGTGTGTTAATCATATGTGAACAAAAAAAAAAATTTAGATAGAAAAAAGAACACAAATCTATGCATAGATAAACGCTGAAACTTTGAATCACGCGCGGCTTACCAAAACTGAAATCAAATGGCCCGAAAGCGTTATAAACAGCCCTCGTTGTGCCCACACAAAGAGACGGTGGATAGAATTCTCTACACTTCAGACTTGGCAACTTTTTTTTTTTGGAAATTTATGCAAGTTGAAAGTCGTGACACAATTGAGAAAAGTTCATTTTGTTGACTTCGACTTTGAGAGCGAGAGGCGAAGGGAAATTGTTAATCTATGGGTCTTTGATCTATTGATCTGAAGAACATATAGCAGCTATCTTGTCATATATGCCACACACACACTCACACACAAATAGATTGTAAACCTTTCGAAAAATTCGACAACCTGTTGCCTGCTTTTAGCTGCCCTCAACAGCTACATACATACATAGATTTATAAGTAGAACGGCACACATACAGTTATTATGGCGGATGATTGTTCCACTCCAGCTAACATAGACCGGGGCCAACAAGCAGAACCAACAGCGCTTCTGTCTTTCGCTTGGTAATTTAAGAAGCTCGCCTGACTTTTTGCATTCACTTTATTGCCAGCTGAGATCTTGGCTCTGTTTGTTGTCTGTCTGAATGTCTGACTGCCTGCCTGGGGTTCTCTATTTACCGCTAAGAGCAACAAACAGCACCCCAACCGGCAGCGTTCCGCATTCAATTCCAGCTACAATTTCGCGCCGCTCTTGTTCCATGTTTGTTTTGGCGCTGCCGCCTCTGTAGTAATATCGGCTTTTGTCATCTTAAGTTTCGTACTACTTGTTCGTTATGTCATTGAAAAGTCATAGAACTTGGTTGCGTTTCTTTTGTGTTTATATCAAAAAGCATAGTTAAGTGTGGCCTAATGATATGGCCATAAGTAACTCGACTTTGACTCTAATGAGTTTAGAATCTGCAGTTTAGATGAATGAAAAACTTGTTTTACAATAAAAAGGGAGAACTGAATGATAAACATTTTGCATGGAAGTCTTTGTTTCATTTGTGTTGATATAATTTTGAAATTCTACATACATTTAATAATACTTTAAGCCTCTTTCAATGTGTTTGAAAATTCTATTTATAAAACTGCTGTAATATATCTTGCCGATAACATAAGTCTTAGTTGACTAATAGTTTTTTGAAAAAAGATTAAAATTTAATAAAAATATATTTAATTGCATATTACTATATTAATTTTTTAACAAACCAACGATGGTTGGTAAACTCGCTTTTGGAACTCAAATAAAAGTCATATTGCTCTATATTTCAATGCCAAGTCTTCACACTGTTAATAGTCTGCCAATTAGCACGAGGCTGTCAAAAAACGAATCCATTGATGGAATGCCTCAAATATTTGCAAACCTATAAATATCATGAACATTGGAATCCGTTGGATACAAATATGTTTGAAGGAATGTGCTTGTAATTGGCATTTAATTACCGGAAATCGGCTTACAAATAAAATCGGCTTATTTTTTGCAATACAACTTAAAAATTGACAGACAGTTGAGTCCCATTCGGTATGTACAAAAACATACATATGTCTTGCGAATGCACACCCCCCACACACCCCCCACACACGCACACACATGTACGTAGATATGTACGTGTGTATCGTGGCATCTCTTCATAGCTTAGAAATGAGGCAACGAGCCACTTCTGCCACGAAAGCTTTTCCGTATTTCAAGGTCAGCCGTCCGCAAGTATCTAGCTCTTTATTCATGTTTGTAAGTATGAATGAGATCTAATTGTTTGTCTTGACAATGATGACGACCGACGATGAGCTACTTACTTAGTCATGGGCTTTGTAAGACTTACATGCCCCACAAGCACCCACCAAGTGGTGGGGCTGCTACTTATGTAATCACAATGCCAAATATTGGATTACATTTGTTTTTCTTTTTTTTCATGTTGAACCTTCCAGCAGTTAAATTGGGTTGAATAAGCTAGATTTGCTGAGAATGACATGAAATGTGGATCAATGTCACACGCAGAGCCACCTACACTAAACTACACTAATTGACATTCCATAAATGATATAACTACCTTAAAAAGAGAGAATTTTGTTTGCATTCGAAATATTTTTGCGTTAGTTAAAAATAAAAGCAAATATTTAAGCAATTGTTTCTAATTATTGTTTTCGAATTGTTTCTTTTACAGAAGTTGTTCATATTGGATACCCTGGATCTCAGTCTTTAGCAGGTATACACACGCAAGTCATCGTCATCGTTATGCTGTACAGTAAAATATGGCAACGTCGACACTATATGTTGCTGGGGTGACCTGTTTGGGTTTTGTGTGCTTCGCTTTGGCATCTGTTGCCATTGGCATACCCATTTGGGGTTACTACGATAGTCCATCGGGTGAGTACGAATTGTATATTAATATTCGTTCATTGTGTCTCTAACTATAACACTCTTTATACAGGTGGCTATGACTACGATCGCGGCTATTTTGGGCCCTTCAAAGTGTGCAAACAATTGACTTACAATCGTGAGAAATGTGGCAACGATGTCTCCAAGTTCCGACTGAGCAGTAAGTCTGAAAAATAGCTAAAAATCTTATGTAAAAGAGTGAAGAAATGGCTTATATACAAATAGGAAATCAGTTAAAGTTATTAAAGTGCAATTTTGCTGGCAACAATGTATTTAAATAGAGATTTAAATATCTGGATGGGATCTAAATACCAAATTAGGTCAAAAAAGTGTAAATGAAATGATAAACTTTGTGAAAAGTAATTTTTGTAGGATGTATTATAGATCAAATATATACTTGTGCCCGGTTAATGGACTTGCAAGTTGGAAAAAACTTTCATTTGCCAAACCTTTTTCAAAATAAGCCCAAATTTTCAATTTCAAATGTTATAGCTTTAAAGTAGAATATTACTTCATTTAAGTCTAGAAACGCAATTTCGACCCGATTTTTATGACAAAAATCTGTGACAAAAAATCCGACTTGGAAGATTAGGAAGCCTTTCAAACGCCATAACTACTACTAACATACCCTATAAGGTCTTATCTAAATATTCAACCTTTGAAATTAGTTCCGTATCTATACCTATCAAACTTATTTCCTTTATCATTCAATCTTAGATTCCCAGTTAAGCTAATTTAATTGTGAAAAGATTATTAAGAAATGAAAATTGATAATATTTTTCCATTTTATATCCTTTAAAAATACTAAAAATACAAATCTATGTTCTTTAATTTACAGATGCAGTCTTTGTCAGCGGATTGTTGGCCGTTGGCAGCTCAGCGGTGTTGGGCATCTTTTGCATATTGTCAGTCATACAACACGCGATGATATCGTCGCGGGAGAAGGTTGTCATGTCCTACACATCGCTGGTCATTGTTAAACTGATATTCGCCCTTCTGGGTGGTAAGTTATTACCAACTCTTAAAGGCCAAAAGCATATAGCTAACCATAATTTATTATGTTTGCAGGTTTGTTGGCAATTATAGCCACAATTCTATTTGCATTGCAAATTGATGAGCAGGAACGCTTCGGTTTCAAAATATCGCGTGGCATTTCCTTCTATATACAGGTAGGTGAAATGCACCTACAACTTGGGGCAAGTTCGTTGAACTAATTTTATGTTCTTTAATGTTACTTTACAGATAGTTGTGATTATCTTATCGATAGCGCTATTTGTAGCCGCTCTGTATGATGTCATCTTTTCGCGCAGCTCTGGCGGTGATCCAACAATGGCGCTGGACGCTTCATCGCCGGCAAGTGCCACCACCTTTAACAACCCGGGCTTCAAGGAGCCACGCAGCCGCAATGGCAATGTCTCTGTGACAGATGCCTCCGGCAAGCCATATAGCGGCATACGCAATGGAGCTGGAACCGCTGGCAGTGTGGCCTCAATGAGCACCACTGTGACGAGCGTCTCCAATGGCTCCACGCTGGAGTCGGTGACACGTTCACCGCTGCGCTCCAGCTTGAAGAAGCCGCGTCCGCGACCGGATCCAACGTTGGGCATACAAAATCCGGGCTATTCCGGATCGGGCAGCTCTCCGCCAATGCGACGCAATGGAAGTGTGAAGAAGGTTCGCATTCAGACGCACAGCACGGAGGTCTAAACCTCCTATATTCGACAAGAGCATCAACTTGAAACATATAAACGACAACAACAACAACACAAACAACTAAGACTGTGTACAGTAGCAACAACACAAAACACGACACTTGAAGAAAAAAAAAAAACACCACAACCATTGGAAAAGTTTGGAAGATATCTTTTGAATAGGGGGAAAAATGAATTAATATTTGCCTAAACAAATTTGATTTTCATTTGTCTTCCAGCAATAAGTCGCAATATTAATTTATTTTCTAGACAAGCGAAGAGAATTTTAAGTTTCATTATAAATTGTTTTTTTTTTATAGCAATTGTGTAAGCAACGGTTTCCGTCCACGGGCAAAGTCAAAGTAGTTAATTCAATTTTCATTTTGACATTTTGTTTGATCTGAATATATATATATGTATGTATCTCATTTACATATTGTTAACCATTCTCCAAGTGTCCTTAAGACCTACGCCCAGTCCCTTGACAAAACTACAAATCATGCATATATAGGGAAGAATACTTTTCCATATCGACTTAGGATTTAGATTTCATTAATTTGCAATGTAAAATATAAACAATTGTTGCTAAAGTTACCATATATAAAAACAAAAACAAAAAATACATACTAAAGTTAAGCTTGTTTGTTTTACAAAATACGTTTAATGTGTTTCGCTGTAAGTTACAAATATAATAAATTAAATGCAAATTTAAAATTAGCCATTAATATGTCCAAGAAGGTTTTTTAATGTGTTCAACTACGTATATGCTTGCAAAATGAAATATTTCGTGGCATTTAAGTACTTCAGCTAATTTAAAAGTTGCGCCTTACATGGACAGTAAAAAGTATTACCAGCGTTTTGTTAGAACAAAAATACCAACACCAAATATATACTAACAGCGAAAGCAGTGTACAACTCGCAAGAAGTTCAAACAAGCAGTGGAACTGTTATACTGTGTGCGAGTATGAAGCGGTATACATTTAGGGCGCTTTTAAATTTCCGCCTTGCAACGCAACAAATTAAGAGCATAGCTTAAGGCTGCATACTAAAAGGTTTTAAATTTGTAAAAAAAAATTGTTGTAATTTTTACCCTGTTTTTGTTGTTGTCCGTCTAAATTCCGTCCGATTTTTTGTGGCAAATATGCCGGTTTAATCAAAGTAAGAGCATCTTTAAAGATGAAAACTAAATACAAATTGAAAAAATTAAAAAAAAGACTAATTTTAATAAACTTAACAGTAGAATATATATATAACTATGAAACTTAAGACAAGCTTTGACAGACCTTTTAATTCATAGTTAAAGCCATTATTTACGAAGCATGGAAGAACAATTTAGCTTTATATCAAGAATTTCAATAAAATGGCTTATAAAATGATCTCATATTCTTTTGAATATATTGATAATTTATTTCTGCCCTTGTTGGTGGTCTGTCTGTGCTGTGACCTCAGCTGATGCCACACAGATTTTCCTTTGTTATGGTCTGGCTTTTTATCAGCTGGGCAAGCGAGCGTCATGTTCACAATAAAATAATTGATATTGATACAATCAAATTGCTTCGCTTTGTTTACAAACTCATAGCGGGGTAATCTTTCATACACAACTATTTGAAATATGTCGCAGCGATTGATTCATTCAAGACTCAACAGCTGATAAGCCCAACAAAAACTAGCCAGGTGAGCTGGTGCTCAGAGCGAGAAAGAGAAAAAGAGAGAGCAAAAGATAAGATGGAGGATTTTGAGTTGGGTTTGCTTGAATCGCTCAAGCCGCGAGTTTAGTTCGAGCTGAGATCGCTTTGGTTTAAGACGTTGTTGCTTGATAGCAGAAACAAAATAAAATATATATAGAGAGAGAGAGACGCGTGCAGCATATAGTATATACTGAATTATTATTGTTTGTATACATTTCAATTTATTAGAATAATGACATTAAAATTATTGCCGCTGCTCCGCTGCTCATCTGCGGCGTTTGGAGCTTTCCGTGTAAGTGCAATTCGTGTAAAAAAAAAAAAAAGCATAGATCCCGTATCTGATTAGTGTCAATCAACTCAAATTCATTGACAGCCAATCAGCTGCCGGAAGCAACGGCTGCAACTGGTGCAACTGTGCCACAACGACCCATATTGCTTATCCACAGCAATATGCAGGCAGCAGATGCTAAGAACTATGAGATAAAAATACCAAAAGATGTGAAACCAGGCGAACCCTGTTTAACCATCAGTTGGAAGACAAATCCGGATGGCACTGGACCGGATGATCCCAAAATCTATATGGTCGATGGTTATTTTCGAATCATGACATCATCATCATCGTCACAGCAGCAACAACAACAACATAACATTTAAACTTAGGTTATTAGGCTAAATTATGTATTTTTTTGTTTATAGAAATTGCAAAATTAAATTATTATGAGCTTTTGGCTTTCATTTGATAGATTAAAAACATGACAAACAAAGTTTTTTCTTCCATTTTGCAAAACTTTTACCCAAAACTGAAACACAAAAAACTCTTTAGCATCAATTACCCAAACTTATCTCCACTTAAATGTGTTCCGCCTGTCGCATAAGTTTAAAATGTTTCAATAGTTGGCTTCTTTCAATCAGTTACCCGCAATTAGCCAAATTCATTTTGGCACATTGTTAATTTTTATGCGAGTTATCAAGTATTCTGTAGTTGCCGCGAGCCATAAACTTTTAATTGACAAAGTTTGTTGCGTATCCAATATTGGCTACTATGTGTGAAATAAGTTAAACAAAGATTTGTTGCAATATAATTATAGTTCAACAATCATTTCCTCCCGCCTGTAATGTACTTTTAAGCATTTGGCAACTTTCTTGATTGAAAGAAATTACATTCCGGCATGAATGCGACATTCTCAATGTGCCTAAAGCCACATGCTGCATACCTTGTTACCAACTTGCTGCAAGCTGGCTACAAATTTTGGTCTTCACATTCTTCACTTAATTGCCACTGTTTTGGCGCACACGAAAATTTCCGGCAATGTTGCCGAGTCGAGTGCCTTTCGTTTTTTTGCTCCATTTTTATTTTCATTTTAATTAACCAACTTTGGGCATTTATTTTCATTTGCAAAGTTTTTGCAAACACAGTTGCAACTTTTGCAAGCCGCCTCGGCGGGAACAACACACACACACTTGCAAATATTTTGTCAAAAAATAGGAAAAACTGAAGGTAAAAAGTTAACTTCTGTGGTTAGATTTGATATTTGTATGTGTTTAGCTTGAATCTATAAATCATCATATTAGAAACTATGAGTTATGAGTATTAATGGCAATTATATCAAATATATTGTTTTGCATGTTAATTTAGATTAGACCGGAAGTAAGATTGTGAACCTCTCACTCAATTAGGCCAGTTCTGGCCCATTGTGTTGCCACCGTGGGCTGCGTTCATCTAACTTCGTCTACCCGGATGACACTACTTGAGAGCTCGACTCTACAGAAAATTCTTTTAGGCTTGATTCTCGCTGTTTCGGCGAGGTCTGATAAGAAAGAAGAGAAAGCGATTTCTTGTTTTACAGAGTGCAGGACAGTCGTAAAAGAAACGGGAAACAGTTTCATCCTCCTTCTGGTCCACGCAACTTCTGCAGAAATTATTAGAAGGCAAAATTTGATCAAATAATGAGGACATTTAGTAAATATCTTAACATTTATGAATATTATTATGTTAAAGGTAAATGCACTGCGACCTTTTAGATTTGCCATTGTGCCCTTTCTTGGCTTAAAGCTCTTTCATTACTGCCAGTTCTTGCATGGAAGCTAGTATTTTTCCTGGAACGGTTGACTTGGTCATTATGTTGATTGACGCGTTTTCTAGAAACCTACTTTTTTCTTAACATGATGTAAAAGGAGGATTCCCTTTGCATGCGCGTTAGCGATTCCTTGCTTGGAAATGTTCGGATAGTTAGTCTACGGTTCGATGAGTACGAGTCTATTCTTTAAGTCTTTTTCTTGCCTGTCCTGGGATTTTTGCCCAGCTCATTTCTCTTAGGAGTTCATTCTTAAATTTCTGTCGTATTGTGATCCTGCCTTACCCATAGTACGGCTCGGGTCCTATCAGGGGTGTCGCTGAACAATAAAGTTTTCAACTCAGTTCCACTGGAAATTCTAAGCTTAAAGTTTGACCCCAAAAAGAAAAATATGTTTGATATTCCGGCAAAGTTGGCAATCTAACAAATTGTGCAAACACAACATGTTCAATATCTAAATCTGAGCTGCATAAAATACAAAGCACAATGCCAAATGCACATATTGAAATTCCAAAAGATTTTTTTTTTTTTTTTTTTTGGAAAATTGCAAGCACGTGCTGAATGTTTTTTGTTTTGTATTTTTCTCGTGTTGTTGTTGTTGTTATTGCTGTGTTATTATTTATGGTACTTAATTCGACATTTTGATGCATGCTGCATAAGAAAATGGACAAACAGTGTACATATATGTGTGTGTGTGTGTGAGTGCGTTTGGGTATTCATGCATATTGTAAGTATTTGTAAATGTTTGAAGAATTTGTGTGTCGCCATGCTGTTTGCCAATTTATTGCATTGCGCCTCGAATTACGTTTTCCAATTTACAAAAGCGATGCCACACACCACCCGCCGCCTGCTTCATGCCACAAGCCTCAGCAACATTTGTTGTCACACGGCGTTAAGCTGCGAATATGCGAACGAATGTGCAACCAAATTGCCCACCGATTTGTAATTGTCACACTGGCTATGCGGCGTATGCGCAATATTCAAGTGCTCAGAACAAGTTAAAGGTAAAATTACGATCTAAACATATTGTGTTAATAAACGAAGAATAAGACATAAAAATGCATTTTCAACATTATTATTATAAAACTGCACTTACGACTGCATCTAAAAAGTTTTTAGTATTCAGTTTTTAGTGCAGCCATAAATGCAGTTTATTAAGTTCAACCATAACAATTTTTATATGAGAAGTGTGCTTTAGATTTCACCTTCTTCCACCTTGAAGGTGTCACCGTCCAAGTTGACAAAAGTCGGCTCATTCTTAGGATCATCATTCTCCTCCTGCAGCAGACAATAAATATTATTTGATTCCTGTTTAATGATCTCATCGCCCAACTTCATCCAGAAGGGACGACAACGATTCTTCCACTGACGCAAATTGAAGAAGGCACAATATTGCGAATTGGATGCCTTCAGCATGGCCATATAGAGTGCTGTGATTTCGTCTGCCAAGAGTTTGCCCATAAGGAAGACAGCCGTTTTCTTGCTGCGCGTATCATTGAAGTCAATGTAAATGTTCTTGGCCTGGCTGTAACACTTCTTGGCAATGCCCGTGGTTGAGGCGTCGCGCGCAAAGAGTTTGCCCAGATTAAGCAAAATCTCAGCCTCATGGCTTTTCAAGTTGTATACGCGGGAGAGACGCAGGGCGCGTTTGAAGCTCGAAATGGCTTTGGCATTGTTATCAAGACTGCAGGCTTATCACAGATTAGTAAGGAGATTAGAACAGCTACAGATACATTTACTAACTTCTCGGCACATTGTCCCAAGTACAAGTAAAACTTGATGTTTAGCTTGACAAACTTGTACTCGGTGCATGCGGTTATTTGTGGCCTTAGCTGTTCGAGACATTGTTGGGCCGCATGATATTTATTGCCCTCCATGAGAAAGAATGCTCGCTCCAGAAATGTGTCACAGAATATGTCCAAGTTCTTTTCACGACCAACTGCAGCATGAAATGCATGAAACAAATACAACTAACAACATTTATCTTCATCGTTTTGGCCAACACTTACTCTCGGCAATTAGAACGGTTGCCTTGCGGGCCGTGTCAACTGCCTCTTCGGGCTGCTGGCGCACTATCTGCCGGCCATAGAGTAGCATCTGTTCGGCCAGTTGTTGGGCAACCAGGGCATGCAGAATGGGACTAGAGGAGCCTTTCTCTGGCTCCGACAACCACATGTGTCCACGAACCAGTTCCAGTGTAGCCTTTAGATACGTAATCGCATTCGCACGCTGTCCTGTGCGTTCCAGGAACAAGGCATATCTGTGATAGATGCGTGCAATCATCTCGGCAGCATCGCGCTCCTGGCCCTCAATGTTGTGGCACAAGGAGACAATGTGTTCCATGACCGCATTCAAGGCATACTCATACTTCAAGCGATATGGTTCGAGCAGCAGCAATGTCTCATAGAAGAGTGTAAAGCATTCTTTGAGTCCTTTCGTCTTCTTCTTGATCACCGCCAGCTCGGCCTGTTTCATCTTCTCAATCATCTTGATCAACAGCGGACGATCATCAATGATTCGGGCACGTATGCTCATCGACACGAACAGAGCATCCTCCTTTTCGGCCAGACAACGCACAAACTCGGGCATCATTTGGCAGCCTTCGTGACGCAGCTCAGCTTGCAGCGCATCATAGATGGGACCACGATCTCGACGTGCCTCAATGAAACTCAAGGGCACAATGCTCTTCTTAATCTGTTCCCTGTCGAAGGTGATCTCACGAAAGGTGCGATATGGTAGATTGGCCTTAACTTCAGACTCAATGCGTTGGATTTCCTGCTGGCGACGCGACATCTTTCAAGATTGGCAAAACAAATGTAAATGTGTCTAACTAAGATTGTTAAAGTTTTCAGTTTGCTTGGCTTACTTTGAGTTCGATAAACATTTTTAAAAACTTTTCATTGATTTGCCATCAGCAGCACCGGCAAAAAAACACGACTAAGCTAATTATTGCAGTTCAAAAGAATCTGAACTTTAAGCGTAAATTGAATGAGCTCGTTAGGTGATACTAAAACTTGCATCAGCTTTCCATTTTGCAAATAATTTTTTCTTTTCGCTTCACTCTGTCTCTGCTGCAGTTCATAAGAGAAGTGGATAACGTGTGGTGGTGGGGTGGAGGAGATAAGAGTGCAAGCTCACAACAGGCAGCATGTGTGGCACATAGAAGAAAAAAACAACAGCAAACCCGAAACTGAATTTCAATTCAATAACTTTTGCCATATTTGGCCGCCGTTATTGTTGCTTTTGCTTGGACTTTTGGCCCGGCGCCGAATAGTATGAATTTGATTTTTACGCTAGGGTTGGGGATGGGCAGCAAAAGTTTGTTACACATAGAATAAAGTATACGTGTATCGGCCTCTTCAGCAGTCGATTCGATTTTGGCTCGTTTATGTTTGAGCGTCGCCATGAATGAAATTAAATGCAGCGCCGCAACAGGCGCCTGAGACTGCCTCTGCCTCTGCCAGTGGCATGCCCTTCAAGTCCCTTACCCTAAATGTCAACCTCAAAGCCACGTTCCCATGACCCAAGCCCACCAAAATGGTGGCACTGACGGTCGCTTGTTGCAACTTTTGGCTTTGCCTGGCAGCAGCTTGTTTCTGATCTAGACTTTTGCCATCCGGCCTGTGCTTGTGGCGCTGCCACACAAAACTTTCCCCAAACAACACTCACTCCGTGTGTGTGTGTGTGTGTGTGTGTGTGTGCGTGGGCGTTCCTCCAACCCCCCAAAATGCCTTTACACAAATCGAGGGTGGGTTGTTTCTGTAGCTTAATTTATGGCTTGCCGGCGGCAGCGACAGCAGCAACAGAAGCAACCGAAGCAGCCTTGTGACAATGTACATTGCAACGAAAATTTGTGGCTTGCACAAATTAAGTTGCATACTTTTTTTTCTCCTATTTTATTTTGTGTTCAGTTAGAAATTGCTATATTTTTGTGTTCACTCCCTTCTGTTTAAGTATGCTAATAAATCAAATATGGAAACTGAGAATATTTGCGCGTCATTGGGTTACCCACAAAATGGAGAACCCAAAAACCATAAAAGTTGCAACATAAAACCGCAGTATTAAATAGAAGGTGTTTGCTGTTAATGTGAAAGCAATGTTAGATGTTTTATGTACTTAGTTATTGAATTTTAATTGCGCTTAATGCTTTTAATTGTTGGTCTGAAAAGTCTGAGAATCTTTTTCATACAATTTTAAAAAGTTTAGCATAACAATTTTGTCTATAGTAATTAATTATTTCTTTGGAAATTTTCCAAAAAATAAATCATTTTATCTAAGTAATCTATCGTTTTGGTTATTTATTCTTAATTTATGTAAGCCATAATTATATTTGTACATAGAGAATAATAGCATTAAAAAACTTAAAGCCGAGCATTATTTTTATCGTTTGTTTAAGCTAAATATCATCCAATTAAATGCTTTCGTTAAACAAATGTTGTGCTTTTGCGGTCGCAGCACGCTTTAAATAAATAAGAATGTGCAATTCATTAATGATTAACGAAAAATAAACATTAAATTTTTTATTGTTGTGGGCTCTACAGCGAATGCATTTGGTTTATGTTAATTGTTGCATACTTAACATTAATAAATTAAGATTTCTATTTGTTTTTTGTTTTTAATTACCACATTTATGTTAAAAGAACACAACCAACACCAGATGCTTTCAAACTAATAATATTTATTAAAGTACACGAACTATACGAGAATTAATTTATTACTCTAACATATGAATATTAACAGTAAATTCACAAACCACACATATTAAATTTCTTATACAATACCTTTGGGATTACCTTTATGCCCAAGTTTAGTAATATTCATGGTTATCATTATTTACTAGTCGCATTGTCTCTATATATTTATGTGCTACATCTATTATTTATGTACCATAAATTCTATTTATTTTGCATTATAACACACACACACACACATACATAAAATCTGCTGCTGCACGGACTTGAATTTCATTAACACAATTCGGTGAGAGCAGAGACTAAGAAGTGATGGCCATACATCAAGATGAAGGATGAGCCCCCTTGTGAATGCAGTTTGCACAGTATGCGAGTATTTGCAACATACACACATGAGCTTTGTATGCCACGTATGTGTGTGTGTGCATATAAATATATATATATATGTATATAGCCAGGCCATTGTTTCGTTAGCTGAATGCCACTAATGGGTGGGCAGGGTTGTTGGGATGTGGCGTTTGTCACTAAAGGTGCCTCGTAACACCGTTGACATTAACAAAAACGGCAACGGCAGCGGCATGTCATGTTGCCGACTGCAAAATTGGAAACGGAATGAATGCACAAGCATATATTTCATACTGACAGCCATTACGTCACAAACACTTGCAATTTTGTAGACAAAACCAGATAACATTCAGTTCTGAGCAGTGAAGAAACGTCTTAAACCATAATTTAATTGTTGATACTATCAGCATGTAAATTGTTCGATAATTACCTTAATTAAGAATGTAAACGCGTTCCTTTGCCTCAGGAAAACTCAAAAATTGTAACCATTAACTTTGCACACACTGTTCTGGCTGCAGGCTAAAATTGAAAGTGTAGCACGTGACGCTTTCATAACGAAGCCGTTTAAGCACCTGTACAAATTTAACTTAGTGTTTACTTTTTAACATTTTCTTTCGAGCTTTAGTTATTATACATTTGATATTTTTGAACTTCGATAATTTGTTTCTTACTGAAATTCGAAACTGGCTTGCGCCTAACAAACACATTTTTGCAGTGCAGGACGATTAACAGAGCGACACACTGACTCAAATGTTAAGCTAGGTCACTTACGTTCCACACACAGTGTGTGGATGCCATTGGCTGCTCGCATTGCCGTTATAAAGTAACGGTGTTGCTGGCTGTCTGCGTTCAGTGCGCCAATAACCTCGTGTGCTAACGGTAACGAAATTTTGTTGTGCGCCCGAACCGACAGAAAACGTGTTGCTCACAATGTGAGTGTTAAATTGCGAAACTTGTAGAAGTCCTTAGACAGAATTTTGTAAGCTGTATAAGGACCGTGTTGTGGTTGGTTGCCTGTGATTATTGTTAATGATGTTAATGGTAGCAAGTGTTGATAATCGACTATGACGTCTGGGGAATGGGATTTGCGTGCGCTAAAAGCGCTTGAAGAGGAGGAACAAAAGGAGTTTTTGGCACTTAGCCAAAAAAATTTGTTCGAGGCACCGCTGCCAACAGGTGGACCTGAAAATGGCAGCATCAGCAGCTTGGCGAATGCCAAGCCGGCGCTGTCCTATGCCCAACTGCATCCACATCTGCTCAAGCTACCCACCATCGATGAGTGCCAGCTGATTGCAGCCAAGCGTCAATCCGCAGGCAGTGTGGCAAGCAGCGCTCGCTTAAAGTTCACACGTGCGCTCTCCCTCTCAGCACACTCCCTGTCCCCACGTGGTGGAGGTGGAAGTGGTGGTGGTAGTGTTGGCTTTGGCAAGAAGCTCAAGGCACGCTTGGTGGGTGCCAAGTCGAGTGGTTCCCTATCACCATCCCGCCACTCGCACAGCTACAGTGTCTCACCCGTGTACACGCCACCGCCAATACGTCGTTGTGCCACATTGCATCACACACAGCCCGTGCGCAAGACCTTCAAGACACTGCAGCAGCTGGAGCGACAGAAGCAGAAACAGAGCAACGCCAGCCAAGCACATTCCGCAACGGCATCGACGCCGCCACAGCTGCAGCGCATTGTGGGCACAAATAAGACATACTGGAAATATGGCGCCAATTCTACAGCTGCCTCAATCATTGGCCAACGCGCACGTCTCCAGCAACAGCTGGATCAGGACTCTAACAACTCTGATGAACCCAATGGAGATGCACTGGAAGCCGACGCTTTGGACAGTGCCACAGAGACAGGATCATGTAGTGTGCCCCTGCCACCAGCCGACTCCAATGAGCTGCTGCGTCTCAGTCTAATGTTGACGGCCGCCAGTACGGCAATGACGGCAACGGCAACAGCAACAGCGACAGCAACTGGTGGGCCAGTCAGGCGATACCATAACACACAGAGCGATGTCGAGGACGAAACTGTTGCTTACGAAGCTTTTCACAGGCCCAAAAGCTTTGAGCGTACGCTCTTACGCGGCGCCAGCTTAACGTTAACAGCGCAAGAGAGTCCCAGTCCCAAGCCAAATCGGCCAATGCAATCCACAAATGGCAAGCGAGTATTAAAATCCACTTCCCTAGAAGCAAGCGCTGCTACTGAAAATATTCCTTCTCCTGCTTCCGACTATCAGCAGCAACAGATTATTGGTCAACCACTGGGCATGATGAGCCTAACAACGGCCACAAATCCGTTGGCCGAGCAACAGCGTGACAGGGAGTGTGAATGGGAACCGGTTCGGGGTTTGGGACAGGTGAAATATCATCAGGATTTGGCTGTTGCCTGTTATGGTCATAATGCCACACTCGATGATGAGTTGGAACATCATATCAAGCATTGTTCGTGCTCCTGCAATCACATGGGCTACGGCAATTCCATGGACTATCAGGTAAGTGCCAAACCGCAGCTGTTGTTCTTAGCTCTTATTCTTTCACGCTACATTTGTGCATTGCAATCGCAAATGCATTCCTTTGTAAATGTTGCTCTGGCATGTATTTTTAATTGCTCCTCCTGTAAAAAGGACCTTGCGTCCAGTTATGCAGCAAGTGTAATGATGCCACATTCAGTGGCCGTTATTTTCAACTTTCAACTTTCCGAGCTTACATACTTAAACAAGTACGTATGTATGTACATCTGTGTATGTCTGTGTATGCAATCCAACTCATTATTGTCACGTCGCTTTGTGGTGCATTTTTGTGTGTGCGTGTTCTTCTCATGGCTGCCAGATTACCGCCCGGAGAGTGCTTCACAGATGGCCCCCATGTAAGGTTAGAGTGCGTTTGAAGGCTCTATTGTTTAAAACATGAGTGCCCAAAAGTAGTTGCTAACTAGTTGCAGTCTAAATTCAATGGTCCTTTGATAGCCAAGTTAAAATAAACTGCGGGCAAAGTTTATTTTCTGTTTTGGATTTTAGCTCTAAGTGCGAACTGCTTGGGAACTTTTCTGCATTGTTTATGTAAGGGATGGGAGCTATTATCAGTTGGTCTGGTTTGCTTTTAGGAACTGTGATCGCTAGTATTTGTGTATTTATGTGTAATTTAATTAAAAACATAAAAGAAAGTCATGTCACAATATTTATATGATATTTTAAGGATTAAATATTTGCTAAAGTGTACTTTGCATGCTGTTGTACTACACCTAAAAGGGTCTTAAAATCTGAACTAGAACTTGTTCCATTCAAGTAGCTACTAACGGGTCTCATGCGTCTAAAGGCTGGGGGCGGTGCTTAATATACTCCATGACTGATTATTGCAGGGTGCTCTGTGGTGGCGTCAATGGTGTCCAAGTGTCAGCAGTAACAGCGGTCACCACGGAAGTGGGTACACCCGTTGGCTGTAGACTGGGCACAGAGAGGGTTACGGGAACAGTAGGAACTACGCCCCGATCCACACTGTGCTCCATGGACTCCAGCTTGATGTCGTTGTTGTGATTGTGTGAGCTCTTTAAGCTGGCATTGGCGCACTCCAGAGTGATGACAGAGCTCTGCTCTTCCGCTGGCTTGTACATGGCGGACTGGGACTCATCCAGGGTCTTTGTGACTTCCACAGGCTCCAGCGGATGGGTGGTGGCATAGCTGTAACATACATAGTTCGCGATTCGAGAGTGGAATCATTGATAGCTACTTTAGCGATATGAGTGAAGAGTTCGCGTTTCAACTGGCCGCCTAGTTACTTACCCAATCTCTAATGGTATATACTCCGGCTGGTAGTAAGCAGCAGCTGCATTCTGATATAGACCGTATTCGGCTCCAGAACCATTGTGCCAGCCACTGGTCGGATAGCTCAGTGCTGAGGGCGCGTTTAGGACGTTTGTGTAGAGCTGGTGGGTGGGTGAAGTGGGCGTAGGATGGTATACTTGGTGTGTAGGTGCGCCGTAGGCTTGCGCCGAACCGGTGACAGCTGCTCCACTTGCATACAGATCGGATTGGCTCATATTGTACTGATGCCCGTGCGGTGTCAGATGGTGTATGGTATAGCCCGGCGAGGGTGTCGTATAGCTAGGCGAACCATTTGTCGGCGAGGGTGAATTGTGTGTGGCTGGAAAGATAAAAACAGATTATATTAGTTAATGAACCTTATTTAGGTGGGAGTTTGTGCGGTTCGTACAGATGTTGCGACTGCTGCATACGTTCATAGGCATTGGACCGGGCACAGTTGTTGAACTCCAGTAGTTGCTGTTGCTCTGCCAGCTGCTGGGATACGAGAAGACCGATGCCGTTGAGCTGCCCTCCACGGGCATAAAGCCCGACTGCGAGTAGGAACTGGTGTAGCAGCCACCACTAGCACCACTGCTGGCGTTTGTATTTATGCTGGAGCTGGTGCTAACTGAGCCGATTGACGCGTGCAGGCTGGTTGGTGTCTGTGGAGCCGAAGGAGGCTGTGGCGATGAGGAGGAACCGTTGCCAGCGCTGCCATTTGAGCCGGAACCGGAGACAACTCTCGGACGGCTGTAGGGTGTTGAGCGATTAGGCGCCGGATTACGTGTGGACAAAGAGCGTCCATAGCGATCACAGCTGCTAGACAAAGCAGCCGACGTGGAGGAGGCGGATGAGGCTGTAGGGGAGGCCACAAGGCTATGCGACTGAGACATGGACAGTGGTGGTGGTGGTGCAGAAACAGCAGCAACAGCTGCACTGGCATAGTGGCTTGGCGGTGGTATTAGCCAGCCATAGTGGGTGTCGTGTGGATAGAGCGTGTCCGGACGCTCTTTAGCATCTAGGAAGGCCTTGGCGAATGGATTGTACTTGATTTTAAGCGAGGTGACTTCTTCGTTCTGATACGCAGTCACTGCAATAAATTGCGTCTCCGGAAAGGGATATGTGACCACGTGACGCTGCTCAGAGCCAACGCGAACCAGATGCACCCGGGGCTCATACTTGTGCAATGAGTTTAACATGATCTAAGTGGGGGAAGAAAGATTGGATTGTTTACGTAATTTGAATATTTTGTTTCTAGAAAGCTTACCTGACCATTGCCATTCGTCTTGTTTGTCAGTTTGACTTTGGCAAATGATATCGGTTCTTTCATCCAATGCGCACCGAAATTTGGTGATTCGGGATGTACATAAATGGGATTGGATGGTGGAACCTCTGCCTTGCCACCGGGTACCTAGAAATTGATTAAAATATTTTTGTAAAGTATTTCGTTTCAATAATTTGTCTACCAATTTAAGAAATCTGTTTCAGGCGCGTTAATAACTATATCTAATAAACAGAGCTGTCTCTTTAAAAAAAGTAAAAAAAAATTTAAACAAATGTTAACAAAATCAACTTTGTTTAAACAATTACAAGTCATTAGTGCATATACACAACGGTTTTTCTACGAATTGTTTTTTAGTTTCAATAATGACTTTTCAAATAAAATCTTTACTCGCATTCGACTTAATAAATGTTTATAAATAATATATTGTGCCAAACTCTTTTAAAAGATTCATAAGAAAAATCTGTAGTTTTAAATTCAAATTTATATAACGAAGCACTTTTTCCATATTCTAAAATATAAAGTTTTTTGATAAATCTCTTAACCAGAGATTATCTATGTTTACGTACCCATTCACCATTGACGTACTTCCAGCGATGTGAGTCGACCTGCACGAATTCCAGTAGAACCGTGTACATGGCAGCCGGATCTAGGCCAGAGGCGCTGATTTTTACGACCGGAAACATTCGTCTGCATAAAATAAAATAAGAATAACAACACAAAAATATATATAAAAGAGGATCACAAATGAAATGGATGCATTTTTACAGCTATACAATGAATATTCTCTGTGGCAAATAGCCGAACGAATGCCACACAGCATTTCCATATTTTCCGCGTTCTGTTTTCCACTTTTTTTCCATTTGGTGTGCTTGTTTTTCTTTTTTTGCTATTGCTATCGCCCTTGCACCAGGCTCTAGTTTTAATCGTAGAGGCCTGCATACTGTAGTATAGTATTCGTTAGCTGAGAGTGGCAACAGCAGCCACTTGGATGGGTTTTGTGCCTCTGCCCGTTGCCCTTCAATCTCCTCGCGTTGCGACGCTGTTCTATGTCAGTTTCGGACAAATATTGAAACGCGCCGTCCGCGCACTGTTCCACAACAATTAGTACAAGATGGCGGCTGTTGCCGGGCCGCGTTAATTAGCACCTGCCCGGGACCGGACAACGGGGCGGTGTAGACCAAGTTCTAAGCGCGTTTTGCACACGAACATACATATGTATGTGTGTATATAGTAGACATATGTATGTGTGTGTGTGTGTATGCACTGGTACATTGGTAAATATTTTTAGTTATTTCGACAAACGCTCGCATGTAAATAAATACATACACTCGTACATCTACATATACATATGTACATACATAATGTGTGTGCATATATTTGTATATGCGGAGCTATAGAAACGTTAACGCTTCATTATAAGGTGCAAACAGCACCACATGAAAATTCAATGCAGCAAAAACAAAAGCAGAAAAAAAAAAAAAAAAAAAAAAACACAACCAACAACTCATTGCCAATTTGCATAGGAAAACAAAATGCGCCGCAATCACCAGCGTCAAAATGTTGTTGGCCACGTTAACTTCCATTTAACACGTTATCCACTGCAAGAAAAAGGGCCCCCAAGCACACAACAACCGCAACAACAACAGCAATAACAATAACTGCATTTGACTCACAACTCACCTGCCGTTCTTGGTGACGATCATCTCGTTGGTGAGATTCTGAAAGCGCAGCCACAGCTCTCGATCATCCAGTGAGACGCGCAAATTGCGATCCAGTTCATTGGGACTGCCAGACCCGCCAACAATGCGATGTCCACCACTGCCAGCGCCTGCCGCCGCCATAGCAACTGCACCACCAACACCACCTAAGCCATGTCCATGCCCATGGGCATGTCCATTGTGTACAGCATGTTGAGGTGAGGGCGAACCACTGCCATTACCACCACCACCACCACCTCCAGCAGCCGCCACATTACCGTTGAGACCAGTTGTGGGATCCACGGCGGACAGTATATGGGATGTGGTCATGTCTGCTGCAAAAAAAGATGATGGAAACAAAAGAAACCACTTATTACCAAAATGTTTTTACAAGCGCCTTTAGGGACAAAATAATTGACTTAATAAAAAGGAGCAGAGCCGTTAAAAAAGTATTTAGCGCTCATGCTTATAATTTAAATGTTAATCATATAAATCAAGTTGAGCATGTGTAAAAACACAATTTAATCCAATTTCGAAAAGCATCTTCAAGCTCCAGACTCAGCAAAGGTTTAAAGTTTAATATACTAGTTGTAAACGATAAATAACTCTTAGATTTCTGGACATTTACATAATTTCTTGAAATCTAAAGTCTTTATGTTTTATTAAACTCCTTGATTTTTACATTTTCACAAAATTATATTCATCTTTTCATCAAAATACTTTTGCAAATCTGGATTCGAATTGGGTTTCAATTAAACTTTTTATATATCACACAACCATAATAGACTTTAAATGTTAGTTAATAGTAGCTTTAACATTACAACTTCATAGTCTGAGCTATTCAAATACGGTATTCGTGAATTGACATTGGAATTACATCAAAGACGTTTGACCTAGCAGGCCGACGACGAAGAAGACGACGCATCATTTCAGCACTTTATAACTTTACAGCACTGTCCCAGGCGCATTAGAAGAGTGGACGGGCCAATGTCTGTTGTCGGCTTTTAATTATATTGCACACTTTAGTTATGCCTCACCCATGCCCATGCCCATGCCTGAGACTCCAATTCAAACTCTGACTCTCAGACTCCGACAAAACTCGGACGCTGACTTGGATGCTGGCTAACTCACTGGCTGGCTGGCTGGCCATAAACAGCGGGCACCCTTTTTATTTATGGCCGTGGCAACGGCAACAAACACCTCTGTTTACTCCGGGTCGGCCATAGACCGGGCACAGTGCTCGGATTGTATTGTAAAAGGCAACAGCGGCGGCTAAGAAAAAAATAATAAAGAACACAACATGCGCTTTGAAAATATGCCTGGTCTGATGTCTAAATTCTGTTGTGGCACTGAAAGTGTTTCTCGCAATGTTTTGTAATCATAAATTAACAAAATGTATTAATTGTTTTGTTTGTTTTTATTGTCCTACGAAATTGGAGGTGAAATGCCGACGGTGCTGCCAGCACCTGAATTTCAACCCCCCAAAACTTGTAGCTAGGATTTTTATTGGTCAACTTCAGATGTTTCAAAGCATTTTTCCTAATATTTTTAGAACGTATTGTTCTTTGCAACTTATCCCAAACTTTTGTTTATTCGAACTGGTTGTGATTTATCTTTGCACACTTTGTCATCATAAAGTGTCCATTCGTCATAAATGTAATTTAATGCCTTCAACCGAATATTTGTACCTAATATCATGATTGAGCAGCTTGCTGATGCACAGGCCAGGCCGTCAATTAATTAGAATGTGATGCGCTTATTTGACACTGAAAGGATTTGCAGATAATCATGTTCAACAGAGATTTTGAACAACAAATTTACCTTGACAACACAACAGAAATAACATAATTTTAATAGTATTTAAGTGCTTGTTGAAAACTGAATGCCAATTTATACTCAATTTAAATTTGTCATATGATTTAATTTTCTATTCATAGTTGTTTTATTGCAGCTAACGCGAGTTAATGTTTATCCCACAATGTGCATATACTTATTATAAGCCCATACATATGAATATACATATGTAAGTTTTGGGAAGTTTTGCTGTGTATTCCACAACAGTTTGCAACGCTCTCCATCACAGGGGCCTAATGAAAAGCCGTTTTTGTATGCTGTCTAAACACGCGTTTGTATTTCACTGTTTGCTAGAGTCTATGTGTGTGTATCTATGTACTTTAACTTTAACATTTGATGGCTGCCATGACGCTTTTGGTTCGGACTTTTTCCCCAACCATTTTGTGTTGTTGATTTTTGAATGATTTCGTGACTTTGATGTTTACTCAGACCATTTTCTATAATACTCTCTGTCTGTGGGTATTTACAATTTATTATTTATGTTTGAGACACCATAGCAAAAGGCTTTTAGAGTTGCAAAGCAAATGAGTATCATTTAATGGTCATTTAAATATTATTGACTTTTATTAAGATTCTATCATTTTATATTCAATTAAAAAAAAAAATCTTAACCTATTTATTTCGCTTCTGTTATTGCCATGGTATTCACAAGATATACTTTGGGTTATATCAAAACACTTCCATAAAGATTTTGTATGCTTTCTATTAATTTTATTACACCGAATTGAATTGATTTAATTCACACAACAAAAAGTTGGAAGTCAAAACCATTTTGCATCTTCCAACACATCTTTATTTGGCACACATATATGAGCGATTATAACAAAGGAATATCCCGAAGCGCTTTGCATTTCACACCTGATCAGGATACGAGCTAGCTCTCAAGTGTGCCGCTGGCGGGTGGCAATGACGTTACCCAACTGACAGCTTATCGGTGGCGATTAAAACGATTTGCTAAATTTCACACATCACTTTACATGAAAATAAACCAAATTTAAATTTAGCTACTGGCTATGGATCACATTTCATTGCATGTCACACCATGACGACATGTTAAAGTTTGATCTGAGGTCACAACTCCTTGGAGGTTGTTGTGGGCGTGGCAGTCGAAAAAGATATTGTCACACTTTTGTTTTCTGCACACTTCACGCTTGGTCAACTGGCGTTGATAAACGCACTTTATGAGACGCATACTAAAATTTTGTACAAACTGTAATTAATTAGTAAGCATTTGTCAAGTACTAAACTCGGAAGCACAACGTTGCACGATGGCAAAAGGGGAGCGGGTGAGCTTGAGGAAAAGAGGGCAACCGGCAGCTGTTGCTGCTGGTGCGGGGGTGAAAATTCCTTGGTTCTTTTGATTTGTATTTAATAGGATAATTTTCACATGCGTCGTAATTGGTTGGCATAGCTCTAACTTGGCCAATTGTATACTTTCTGGCTGCCGTGGCCGATTAAAATGCCTGCGGCAATGTCGGCAGAGGCAAATTCTTATGTCCCTCCTAATTTGCGTGTGAACATTTTGGCTGGGCCATGGCTGCGGCTGCTGCTGCGACTGTTTCGGAGTCAGAGTGTCGCGTGGGCTACTGCTGTTTTATATGATTAGAGTTTATTATTAGGATCATTAATAACAGTTTTTGTCACTTGCTGTAGAAGTGTTGAATGGCCTTTTTTTGGGTGTAAATTTCAACGCTTTTTTTTTCGGGAGTTAGTGTTTAGATTAAATGTTTGATTTTCACACGTTGGCTTAAATGGGTTTGCCAATTGAAAATTTGCATAAAATTTGTGCTGTCTATAAATATATAAATATGTACATACATAGTATTCGAAAATACCAATTAACAGCAACTTAATATGACAATGAAAAGAGGCCTGTCATCATTAGAGCTTACTGAATAAAGATTCATTTTATAGCACTTAAGGCATTCAAATTCTTGATCAGAATGACAAGTTGTATTTCTGCCTATTTGCACTCTACTGTACTTAAGCATTGAATTATAAATGACTCGTCGAACCTAATACAGTTTGCGTAAATGATTTTCTCTTTTTTACTTAGTATGTAATGTAATGGAAAATTGAATTTATATTTATTTGTGACGAAGCAATATAAAACCAGCTTGTGGGTGTCAAAATCATTTCGATTAAATTTTAACCATAGCTATTATTTAACTCAAGTTCAGTCAATGAGATAACTTATTATATTTGTTATAATACTAAGAAAAAAATTAGATTCTTTTATTTTGAAAAGCATTAAGTTTTTTGTTTTGAATACTTCGATCTGGCTAAGACTATAGGTTTTGCTCAAAATACTTGAAGTATTAAAAAAACAACAATTATGTTTCGTAAAGGGGAAAGTTTAAAAAGTATGTTAAGGCATATAAATATTATCACATTGCTTAAACTTTGAGCTCCCTTAACTTATAAAACTGGAAAAGGGGTAAACCAAGTGTACAAATTAATCAATATCAATGGCTTTATCTATTTGAAACACAAATAATGATAGTTTGAATTCATGATTGGAGATCTTAATTTAATCATATCCAAAGTGAGGTAATATTATAAGTTCTTTCCTAAATGCCAGAGAAACCTAAGCTTAAGAATGATTACTAATGAATTTTTAGAAAATGTGTCTTTGGCGGTTGGAAACCGTAATTAACACACTTCTCTGGTAAAAACTGGTATATATTCAGAACGTTTGACCACCAAAAAGAGCTCTAATTTTTCATTTTGGAAGGAACCTATGGGCTTAAATGAATGAATGAAATATGAATTAAGTTAACTGTTAATTTTAGCACGGGCTATTATTGTGCATAGTGATTTGCCGTTAAAAGTTTAATGATCTTTGAAAGAATATAAATAGTTGGACAATTACTCTGCACGCTGATTGTCTGCGTTGTTACTCGTCTTCCACTTAGGAACGTTTAACATTACAGAAGTACGTTGTCAAGTAATTTACAGGCAAACTGTCATATAACGAAAATCAAGAGGACACAAGAAGTCCTTGTTATTGGGAAAATTCGTTATATAGAATAGTATTAAGATAAAACAAAATCGCAGCGTCCTGGAAATGAGTTTGTTACAAAGTAAACTTCATTTAAGGAGTTTCGAATGAATTTATATGCTTTAGCCTAGGTGATATTCTAATGTATTATCTATATAGTTGTAAAGATTTATTGAAATCCTTTCACACTTAACTTATCAGAAGGATTCTGATTAAAACAAAGACATGCATGCTTAAAAACATTAATGAATTGTAGAAACCCCTTAAAAAAACTTACAAATTTTCAAATTTATATTTACCGGCTCACACCGGCGGCGTTTTCTTTAATAATCCTTTTATATAAATTGTATCGAAATTTATGTGCTGCGATTTTGTTGATCACGCACTTAGTCATTCACCAGTCACGATTCACTTTTATTATATTTGTTTAATTGTTAATTATTTTTTTAATTCAGTTTTACACTTTACACGCAAAGTTCACCGATACCGATTAAACAGGCACTAAGAAGAAGACTTGAAAAATTGCTCAACGTTTTGCGCCGATAATATTTTTTTTTTCGTCTTTGAAAATTTTTGAGTTTGCCGTCGTCGTCGTTTTCTTCACAAAATTTCGGGCAGCCGTCGAGTGCGTTTGTTGTTTGCGTTACCACCGTTCCCTAGCTAATGATTGACGATCGGTGCTAATTTGTTCAACCATCACAAGCCGTGCTTGCTTTTTAGCTGTCGGCGCGACGTTCGTTGCTTGCACCTCTATTTCTCGTTTTTCTTCTTTTAGCCGACTTGCCATCTTGTTTACGCATTTGGCTCAATGGCTGATACTCAACTCTTTCTCAGCCATTGCCGCTGAATGGCAATATCTTGCCATCGCACTCGCTCCCACTTGCCATGAATCACAAACGTGGCGCAAACTGGCTTAGCCACACCTTCTAACAGGTAAGCGTGAGTAGACCAGCTCGCACCTCTCGCTCAGTCTTACAGCACGCCATCGCAGGCAGACCGGCAGGTAGAGTCGAAAGCGGCCTCAGTTTCAGGTTTCTGGTTACCAATTTTAAATATCATTCATAAGCACATGAGCAAGTTGATCGTTGAATGTGTTCGTTTTAAAACGTGATCGCCGCCTGACCTCCTAGCATACCATGTTTTGGTGATGGCTTAAAAGCCAAGTCCTGATACTAGTTCTCTATCTCTGTCTATTGGAGCTTTGCATGCGCCAGTTATTGAGTGCAAGGTGTTTTTTTCAAAAAATTTCAAAATAAAAACTGATATTCAAACACCAAAGTAAGCCATGTCGAATAGATTGTGTTCGTCACTTTGACCGCCGACTGAGTGGCTTCGATTTGTTTAGACGCTCGTTTTGCGCTTTTGTTTGCGCAACCAATTAAAACTTTGTATATTTTTTTCCACGGCGTTTTGTTTGTTGTTGGCCTGCAAAACTGGTTTGCCGCTCAAAGCATTTTTTCTCGACACAATTTTTTTTTTCTGGTTGTTGTTTAATATTTCAACTGAATTTTGGGCTGTAAACATTTAACCACAAAGCATCTATGGAGCCCCCAAAACACATACTGGCCGAAATACGTATGTAAGTTGGTCAAAGTATATGTATATATTTGTGTACAGATAACATCTCGGGGCGGAGCTGAATGTTGGGGTTAACACACTAAAACTGGAAAGGGCGCACTCGTTTTGATATGTGTGTTGTGATTTGAAAATTTTTTTCAATTCGGTTCAGTTTAACAAAGTTTTTGCACACGAATTTTACTCGTATAAAAATCAAAATGTTTTTTTATCAATACTTTTCCTATGCTAAGCTTGACACATTTAAACAGAACATTATTTTATTTGTGTTATTTACATAAACTATTGAAAAACAGTATCAGCTAAATCAACTGCAATAGTATATACATATATGAGCATTTTTCTAAAGGTATTTATTTAAGATCAAAAAATTAAGAATAGTGCATAAAAATGTTGTTATAATTTGTAAGGATATTCAATTTTATTTGAACGATTAGATACAAAATATAGTTAAGCTCCCAACGATTCATCTTTGGATCACTTTTAAAGCAAACTAGAGTAAAAATAGCTTAAATAAAAAAGACAAAAATGAACCATTAACTTTATGTTGATATAAAACTGTTGTTTGTATTGTTTTAACTTTGAAATTATTTATAGCTTTTTCGTGTTTATTGAATATCACGCGCCTTTGCTGTGTTGCCATTTAAGCTTCCGATCCACAATGTATTCCTCTTTCTTAAGTCAAAGCCGCCGCATGTCAATGGACCGCCACCGTTGGGCTGGGGGATTGGGGAAAATGTTGATCAGACTATGGCGCTGAAAGACAAACAGAGTCAGTGCTACGTCTAAGAGGCCCACTGCTTGGCGGTACAGTCAATGAGTAAATAAGAAGAATCAACAAACATTGAGATTGAATAAAAGAAAAGAAGAAATATGGGAAAAAGCGATGTAAACATATCATATCTAAAAGCATAGACAGCATAGTCGGTAAAAAAAAAGTTGAAACGCTTGAAACGGGAATGCAATTAATAGGTTACCTCATTTCACTGCTCCTGTCCTCAGTTATTCAAGAGCGCGAGTCTGTCGCAGTTTCATTAACAAACTGATGTGAACATTTCATCGGAAGGAAAGGCTTTCGGTCTCGTGGCTGAATTTACTTGGAAAAAAACATTCTTAAAGTATTCCGCTCTGCTGTGACCTTGCCCTAAATATTTACCACACCGTATTGTAGGAGCGTTTTGTGTCAGTTTATGGCGAATCCTTTCTGCTTGTGTTTGCAAACAATTCGAGTTTATGGCCGGTCTAAGCGAATTTCCCCGCCTCAATTAGGCTGAGGTTGTAAACTCATAAACCAAACATACGGAAATGCACATACGTTTGTTTTACGCGCTGCCAGGCAGACCCGGCAGATCGGTTACACAAAGGACAGGCACACACACAAACACACACATGCAACCATAAGTATCCTTTGTAGCAGGCCGTTAGCAATTAGTTTGCCGAGCTGCCGTCGGGAATATCCAATGAGCTCGTTCAAGTTCAAGTTCGAGTTTGTGTTCCAAGTCTTTCGTTTATCGCTTCTGCCTCTGCCTCTGTCTCTGCCCCTGGCGCTGCCTAGGACCTGCCTACCCATGTACCCATACTACCTACTGCATGCTGTTGTCCGTCTACTTTGTCTATTTGCTAATAGAAGACCACATTTGCATATTGAGTTTGTTTAGATTACATGTTGTAGTTGTTGCTGTGCCCTCGTCTCTGTGTTCGTGTTCGTATTTTTCGTATCTCTTAAGTATGTTTGCATAATGCCCGACATGGGCATAAACGCCGACTGTGCCGCCCCTTTACCGATCCCCGACACCGTTTTGATGTTTACCATGGTCATCGCCGTTTTCTATCCTCTTTGTGCTCGTTCTACTTGCCGCTGTGAGGATTTTTCGTGGAAATATCTAGTTTTAAGTTTTTTCAATGGCCAAAAGATGACGTCGACACTGACAAAAGTAAGCTTGTACTAACTTAACTTATGCTACTAAGCACAAAGCAATATCATCTTAGTTTATTAATTTTTTTAAACAAATCAAACTTTGTTTGATAGAATGTAAGGATTGAGCTAAAGTGTTTAGTTCACCTGATCTTAAATTGATCTCACATTTAAATTATATTATTTGAGTAAAGAATTTATATGTATAAACAATATTTTATGTATTTATTTGGGGTTTAATAATGTATTTTCATATTTTTATCAAGATAATTTATTTTTTAAAACATTATACTTTTTTTAAAACTCAATCTTAAACAAGTGACAAAAAGCTCTATAGTTTTTGATTAATTCAATATTAATAACACAACAAGTACACTTTGAAAATTTAGTTTAATGAATAATAAATTGTTTCTGAAAAGTGATTAAAATATGCATCTGTTTAAAGTACAAAAAGTAATTGACGGTTGCATGCAAATCTCGAATCGTTGCATTCATACATCAAAGCAACTTCGTGATTGTGATGCCGACTATGAAATGATTGATCACAAGTACGATGCAATTGTGATTGGAGCTGGGGGTGCTGGCATGCGAGCAGGCTTTGAGCTGGCTCGAAAAGGTTTTAAGACTGCAATGGTGTCCAAGCTGTTCCCCACCCGTTCGCACACTGTGGCTGCACAAGGCGGTATAAATGCAGCGTTGAGCAACATGGACAAGGATGATTGGAAATTTCACTTTTATGACACGGTGAAGGGAAGTGACTGGCTGGGCGATCAAAATGCTATCCATTATATGTGTCGGGAGGCGGAGGAAACAATCTACGAGTTGGACCAGTTTGGTATGCCTTTCTCGCGCAGGCAGGATGGCAAGATCTATCAGCGTCCCTTTGGCGGTCAGACACTTGGCTACGGCAAGGGAGGATTAGCTAAGCGCGCCTGTGCTGTGGCTGATCGTACTGGACACTCCTTGATACACACTCTCTATGGTCAGACGCTGAAGTATAGTGATTTTTGTCACTACTATGTGGATTACTTTGTGCTGGATTTGATTATGGCTGAGGCACGTTGTGTGGGCTGCCTGGCATGGTGCTTGGATGATGGAACCTTTCATAGGTTTATCGCTAATAACACAGTTGTTGCAGCCGGCGGCTGTGGCAGAGTTTATTTCTCCACCACAGCCGGGCATACCTGCACTGGAGATGGTAACGCTTGGGTCTCAAGGGCGAAACTGCCCCTCATGGACATGGAGTTTGTGCAGTTCCATCCCACTGGCTTATACGGTGCCGGTTGCCTCATAACGGAGGGTGTGCGAGGCGAAGGTGGCTTCTTTGTTAACTCGAAGGGAGAACGTTTTATGGAGCGGCATGCACCAGAAGCCAAGGATCTAGCCTCCAGGGATGTGGTGGCACGTGCAATGACCTTGGAGGTGCTGGAGGGTAATGGCTGTGGACCTCTCAAGGATCATGTCCACTTGCAGCTCCATCACATTGATGCAAATGTCTTACGAGAACGTTTGCCGGGCATCATGACGACTGCCAGAATATTTGCCAAAGTGGATGTGACCAAGGAACCGGTGCCAGTGTTGCCCACCGTGCATTATAATATGGGCGGTGTGCCCACTGATTTTATGGGCCGTGTTGTCTCTTTGGACGATGATGAGCAGGAGCTTATCATCCAAGGTCTCTATTCCTGCGGAGAGACTTCTTGTGCCTCAGTGCACGGTGCCAATCGTTTGGGTGCCAATTCTCTGCTCGATTTGCTGGTCTTCGGTCGCTCTTGTGCTGTGGACATTGCAGCCAACAACTGCCCGGGTGATACACCACCAGATGTGTGCGAGCATGCCACAGACGAAACAATGGATAACTTCAAGAGGTTACGTAGTGCCGATGGGCAAAATCCAACCGCCGCCTTGCGAATCGAACTACAACGCACGATGACCAGATATGCTGCAGTTTTCCGAGAGGGCAAACTACTGAGGGAGGCACTTGATAAGGTCATAGAGTTGTGTAAGGCATTCAAGGATGTGAAGGTGACGGACAGAACAATGGTTTGGAACACGGATCTTGTCGAGACATTAGAGCTGCAAAATATGTTGGCCAATGCAGTGCACATTGTTACCGCCATGGAGAATCGCAAGGAGTCGCGAGGATCACACGCTCGTGAGGACTTTAAGGAGCGCGTCGATGAGTACGATTACAGTCAACCCCTTGAGGGTCAGGAAAGAAGAGATTTCAAGGATCATTGGCGCAAACACACCATGACCTTTGCGGAGGGTGATGAGGGATGTGCAACAGTCAAATACCGTCCAGTCATTGACAAAACCTTGGATGATAGCGTTGCAACTATACCGCCAGCACCCCGTAAATACTGAGCTTATATACTGTTCTGTGATAAATGATCTTTAATACATATACTATACTATTTTAACAATCATGATAAACTTTTTTTGTTTGCCATTGACTATAGTATTTTCAGGTATTTTACAATACTCTTTGATTCAAAATTTTTTTATATTAACAACATTAAATAAAAAGTCATTTATTTAGAGATATATGAGTAGCTTATTGTCTTTATGATTTAACTGATTATAACTATAAATAAAGTCAGTTAAAATCATAATATAATTTTCTGTTAAAATCATAAGCACAAAGCTTAAATAAACCCCAATGTAATCTAAAAATACACTATAAAAGTATGAGCAATAATAATTACAATCGATAATAAAGTTGTTAATAGTTTATGGTCCACTTTACGTGTTTGAAGTGGAATTAAGTGGCTGGAATTAAAGCAATATTTTTTATTTCAAGTGTTGTCGTATTAGCAGAAACTTTATGACTATGTACAGACAGATACTATAAACTATGCCAGTTAAGGGTCTAGATTGCATTTCTGTTTTGGGGGGCGAAAAGGGGGCAGGCAAATATGGTGGTTGCCTATGACCGTCCGTAATGACCACAATAAATTATATTCATTTAGGATCGTTTAACATAAAGGAAAAAAATGAGAGCAGAGAGCGAGGCTGTTCAAGAAATAATTTATAGCTGTTGAAAACTTAACATGTTCATTTGGCCACATGTGTGTGGGCTTTGTTGTGGATTAAATGTGTGTGTGTGAGAGGTTTGGTGCTCTTGTTTGTGTATGCGTATGTGAGGACAACAAATGAAAAGCCAACAACAAGCTACTGGTCCATAAATACTTTGCCCACACAAACAAAACAGAGCAACAGCAACATCAACAGCAAAAGCAAAATTATGCCACCCCAACAATTTTCTCACTCCAAACGTTCAGGAACGAGCCCAAGCTGAAACTATTTACTATGTGCCACATATGTATATTCTCTGTGTGTTGTTGCTGTTTGAGTGGTTGGGGGGATGGGTGGTAAGGGTGAGGGGGATCTGTTGTTGCTGCTGGCAAGAAAGGCACACAAATTACAGTTGCACACACATTTGCCTGTGTTAAATTGTCTCACAACCAATACAAAGTGACCTTTTTCATTTATTTTTATGATGCCTCCTTGCCATCCTTGATGTGTGTTTGTGTATGTGAGCTACCTTCAGGCACCCGGTACGCCTCTTCCCTGCTCAAGGCCCAACATGACAAAAAAGAATGTATGGGGCAACAAATGTGGGCTTCAAAAACAGAAAATGCGAATTTATATACGATTCGCAGGGCAACATGGAAATGCGTTTGCACTCTATGCCTTTTGTTAACCTGCCGAAAATGTTGTTGTTGGTTGCGGTTTATGTGCAGAACACTCCAGCTACATAAATTGAGGCAAAGTTTTGGCCAGCACCATTATTTTTTTCAAAAACTTCAAGAACTTGATAGTCAAACCACAATGAAAGTGTTCAGAAATGTACGAAACTGCATCAGTTTTGGCACTTGAGCAGTTTTACCTTTTTGCTTAGTATGTAGTTGTTGTTGACCTACTCAGAGCCTTCTCATATGTATCTTGGCTGTGCTGTAAATGTGGTTGAGTTTTTGAAATAGTTTAGCTCAATCGGTTGGTGTTCGACAGGTTTGATATTAGCATTGAAAGTAAACTGCTTCAATTCCATTTGCATTGCTTTGGACTTAAACCGAATCAAAGTCCATTCTAAAAGCGCCCACAACGTATTCAAACTTTAACTTTACTATCTGTGGTCCACGCTCTCTCTTCTTCGGTCCCTGGGCGAATCTAGCAAACTATTTTAGTTATGTGAAACTGCAAATCATTTTGGGTTTGGTTTGTTTGCTTAACTTTGTTTTACACTTGTTTTACGGGCTTTGGCTTTTGTTACACCTGCCATTTGTATACCCTGAATTCACAGTGTGCAATTAGGGAATTTCTATGCCGCACTTAGATATAAGAGCGAAAATGTTTATCTTCGGATTCTAAACAAAGGTTCTTACCGAATGATTAAAGATAAACGTAGCATTTAGAAGACATTTAATCTAAACAGTGTGTTAAGAAGTATCTTTAGATAAATAATGTTAAGACCAAAACTATAACATATTATATGGATTATAAAAATTTGGAAAGTGTATTTAAATGCTTAGCAGTAGTATAAATGTATTCTGACCGCAACTAATTTTCTGTTCTATTCGCTTGAAAAATATTATTCTGCATAAAATAGTTTCGTTCTGTCCTTAACTTATTCGTTTTTCAGGTGAATAACATTTTTCTTTTTAGGTATTTGCTGAGGTTATATTAATATGGTATTCCAGTTTCGAGGTGCTAACGTTTTAAATTAGTTAAATTCATTTTCGCGCGTTTATTTAAGTGAGTAGTTAAAACTTAAAACCTTTTAGGAATGGGTCTGTTTATGAATTTTCTGAACAGTTTAAACAAAATCTTTTTACGTAACTATTTTTGGTATTTATTACAAAGTACAATACTTAATACGGTATTAAAAATCTGCATTTAGTTTACATTCAATTTAAGCTCTAACTTGATTTTGAGAATTACACAAGCAGCTGTAAAAAGTACACAAAAATAATTGCCAATTTATAAAACAGAAATAAGTTTCAAAGCTTGCAATTCGATTATTTTTGTTTGTTTGTCAAGTTTAACCTTCGACTGACTTGGTTATGTGAAGATATATTTTAAAATTTAATATAAATTTAATTTTCTTTTTGTTTAATAATACAAAAATTTCGTGCTTTCTTTAATGCAATTCTCTGCAGTCATAATTGAAATATTATTTTTTATTGAGCTTACTTCACTTCTCATTTCTCACTCTCTCTATCTGTTTCTTCTTTCTGTTCCCTCTTCACATTGTATGTGGATTACAACAACTTAGATATTCATTGCGTTACCTTGTCTTTCACTTGGTGTTTTTTTTGTTTCTACAGTCAAATGAGTTTTTGCATAAACAAACACAAAGAAATACTTTGTCGTCAGCCAGCTGCTCTTCTGCAATCCTGTCTCCAAACCGCATTCAACATCAGGCACAAACATGTTGGCAAGCTGCAGCAACTTGAAATCAGTATAATGTTCAGGCCAGGTTTGCATAATCATAAGCAAACAAAAGTGGCAAAAAAATAGCAAACTTCATTTCTCCGTTTTTGTCTAACTTGCTGCTTTCCATTTATCTCTGGCTATTTTTTTTCGAGTGAAGATTTACTTTAAGGCTACCTTCAAGCAGGACTTAAAACACGCTGACTCTCCTAGTTTTTGCCTTGGAATTCTGCGGCTTATTCTGCACTGCTTGTTTTATTTTCAACCAGTTTGCGCTGGCTATCATGGCGCATGGGTAATGGGAATGTGAACATTTAGTGTTTGGGCAGCACCAGCTGCTTGTTTGTTACCACTCGCCCTAACTGCAGTGCATTTCCATTAATGACTTGGCCAAGTCTCTTAGTTTTTGGCTCTTTGTTTTCCTTTTGCCATTGTTGTTGGCTGCTAGCAAAGATGAGCATGGAAAATATCAAACAATAACAGCTGTTATAGCAGCAGCAACAAAATTCAGTTGCAATTTTCACAAGACTCGCCATTCCTCGCCCCCACTACAAACCGTTGCATTACTTGTGGAGCGAGTGCGGACGCTGCATTGCTGCTCGTTTTGCCCAGAACTTAGTTTATTTCACATTTGTATTCATTTGTTTTGAGTTTTATTTACCCAGCAAACAGCATACCATACATATAGAATTCTCGAATATGTATGTTCGTTCGTTTAATTTTGCAAAGAGTTGCTGAGGGGGAAAATTTGTTAGTACTTGGCACAACTTTCAGTTGAAGCAATTCTCTTTTCAGTTTATTGCCGCACAATCTGTGCTATTGCCTTACGGAAATTAAATCATAGACACCTTCAACACCAAACGCAATTTAAGTTCTTTTCAATATTTTTCTATACATTGAACATGTTCATTGTTCAAACTTCCAAAGTCGATATTTTCTAGATTGCTTGAGAGTTTTGCAATCAGTTGAAGTTGATTCGTTGGTAACTGTCTCTATAAATAGCTCTTTCAGTTTATTTCTCTGTATTGTTATTGTTGAAAGTGTTGCTAATTGTACCCTCCACAATGATGAATCAACAAGCTGAAAAGGCCACTCGCTGCTCGACCACACGCAAACTGACAAGTTGGATAAGTACCGCTGTTATGTGGCCAAGGGATGAATGGGGCAGCAACTTCAACTTGCTCTTCGTGTTGTTGGATCTACCAAAAAGAAGAAATATGTGAAGGGGCGTGGACGATGCCGCGAAAGTGGAAAAGCAACAAAATGGGTTGAGTTGTTGATGCCACAGTTGAAGTCATAGTTGGAGAGTTGAAGCTGGAGGGCGACAACATCCGACAGCTTCTGGCAAACTGTCCACTGCGTGAAACTGGCGAATGGTAACCGGAACGTAGGGAAAATGCCCAGGAAAATACTCGCTTTTGAGAAGCACTTTTTGCTTCGCTCTTTTTTTTATGTCACATTTCTGTATTCGTGCAACTTTTTGTGGCTTTTGCGGTTGTTGGCATGCGGCATTGCTCGCAAAGCAGAGATGCACTTGGGGTAGGGGGTACGTTGGTTCGGGGTACTTTCGTCCGGGCACTGGGGGCGTGCTTTAAAGTTTGCGTGCGCGTTTATTTTGTTTGCGCTTTGCGAAAAGTGTGAAAATTTAATGCTCTTGCGCGTTCTAATTTCACTGGTGCCGAGAATCCAACAACTGCTGATGGGACGCATTGCCTGTGAGCAGCAGGAGCAGCATCTGGTCAGGCAATGTGCGTGTATGTGCCAGTCAAGTGAGTGACAAAGAAGGAGGGAGAGAGAGAGAATACGAGAAAAACTAAGAGCAAGTGAAAAGTGAGATATGAGAAATGAGAAACTTGAGCAGCAAAAGTTTTATACAGCGCGCCGAAAAGTATGCAAATTATTAGCAAAGTTAAAAGCATTTTTCACTAGGTAGCCGCTTTTCACAAATTTCACAATTTTCACATTTTGACAATTTTCCATTTTTACTCTCAATAAATTGTGGACTCTTGCCGCTTTCTGTTTGGGGCCATAACAAATGGGGCGTTGATGCCATTGAATGGGCCCAACGCACAAAAAATAAAATAGAAGTGGGGCAAGAAAGCGGGAGCTACATTTATTTATGTTGAGAGCTTTTAAAGTGATTTCCAAGGCAAGGACCAAAAGGTCAGCCTGTTGGACGGTGGAATAGACTTCTCGCCACAGCATCCCTTTTTACCTCAAACACACACACACACATACTTTTGCGACAATTTAACGCTCTGCACTTGACATTTGGTATTTGTTCAGATCCAGGTTTTACTCCCTCTCTCTCGCTTTCTGGGGTCCAGCCTGCCTGATTGCCATATGTGTGTGTGTCAAGAGTTTTCATCCAACATGCGTGTAAGTGTGTGTGTGTGGGTGTCCTTTGTTTTGCCCACAATTTGTCGTACTTGTCCTCGTCTTCGTTCTCTGTGGGCTGCCCGGCTGCTTGATTCCGGCCCTATTCCGGTATTTCGCCTGTCCCTTGCGGAAATTATTATTTTGTTTAATGATTTGTGCTCTGTCTCGTAATTGAGGCCGGGGACCCAGGGCAGAAAGGGTGACGACGTCCGTTCGTTCGTTCGTTCTTGACCCACAATGAAAATATGGAAAACTATCGAAACTAAAAGTTGCTGGCACTTTTCATCGTTTCGCTGTCTGCTCAGTGAAGGGTAAACAGCGCCAAGAGGAACCGATGCCAAACAAACGAAAATTGAAAAGATGAAAATACAAAAAAAGAAAATCCCTTTCATAACATTTTTTTTATTTTTGTGACTGTCAGTCGAGTAGAAAGTTCATTGTCAATTGATTCTTATGGTTATCTGGATCAAAGAAGTATGACGAAAATTAAATTTTATACTTATTACTGGCGGGCATTTAAGGCATATTAGCTTAAGCAAAACCGTGACTAGTTATTTGTTGACTGAGTCCAATGCTAATTTATAATTCATTAACTTGGATAGTTCGTTGCTCTATTGTCAGTTTTCGCAGGCTGCCAAGTGGCGCCATTTATTAATTTATAGTACTCTATGTGCATTAACTGAACTCTCTGCCGTGCGCCACGTAATTCAATAAAATTTTTTATGGTTGCCTTTAAGAGCCGATATGGGCGTCAAATTGATTCATTGACATTCAATGGACCATTTTAGCAGCACTTGAATGCAGCGCACAAAAGCGAGAAAACATTGAACATTGAATTTAATTTTAATGCCAGCTTTCGCATAATTACTCGTTACTTTTTTGTTCCGAAACCCATTTATCAGCGTATTAAATGCAAAAACTCTATAATAAATGGCACAAAGTTCATGTGGGATAGTAACAAAAGCGGAAATTAAATGCGGCAAGCAATTAAAAATTGCAAATAACTGCATCAGTTGACATTCGGCTCTTAACAAAAATGTGAAATGTATGCAACAACTATTTAAAATTTATTGATATTGATCCGTAAATCACTGTAAAGTATTTATTTGTGGGTATTCAGCATTAGTGATAGATAAATTAAAATTTATGAAAGCAATAATTTATATAATAAATCAAACATTAATATTTTCAAATTACATTTATTTGATTTCTACACAGTGTTTAGTATTTGTAGCATTGTTTAAAAGTTTTTTCTAGTTTTAGTTAAGCCCTAAAATTCTTGTACTTAGTATGCAGAGCACATATGGCAAACTTAATTTGATTCTTGCTGTTGATCTTTGCATTTGAAGTGTGGTTAAATTAATTCAATTTACGCTAAGGCTTAGACACCAAGCGATTTAGATACGGCTGTGTGGCATGGCTCTTGAGGAGGCATGCTTCAATGCTTTGCAATGGCTTTCCGCAGCCATCAGCCTAAGTACGGGATCGATGTTTACCCGCTTAGGTAAATACAAACACACACAAACACACATACACACAGACTAGTAGGAAAATCAAATGAAGCAGAAGAACTTCACGTGCCGCAACACAAATTGAAAATCAATAGAACACCATGCTAACAACTCCAAACTCCAATGCCAAACGCCAAACAATTCAACTAGGGGCGGTCCTTGGCGGTATCTGTTTAACCCATTGAAATTGCTGTGCCATAAATTGAAAGGCACACTGCTTCGCTTGGCCATTGGGGCCGACATCGGCGTAAATTCAATTGGGCAGCAATTTGGACCGTTTTGTGGAAACGAGTCTATCAAACATGGCCGCAATTTCGATTGTATTCAAATGGTTACAGATGGTCGATGGAAAGCCAAATCGAATCCAGTTAAAATGGGCGTTGCTTCAGAAGTCTAATTATCTAACAATGGTGAAGATTTCATCTCATAGGTTGAGTTCATTATAATGCGCTTCACACTATTTGCATTTTGGACCACAGTGCAGCCTTGGCCACTTAATCACGCTACATAATAATTGCCCGTCGGCTTAATTTGTTGCATTATGTAGAAGCACTCAGCAGGCATGTGTTGTTATTGCTGTTTGTTTGCTGTTTAATCAGTCCGCACCTTTTTGAACGACCTTGGCCCGATGCGTATACGTAATATTACATGCCGGACAAATAAGAACCCGTAAGCCGCACCAGAAACATCATCAGCATAAGTAGGAGCAGGAATATCATGTGCTTTTAACTGCGCCACTGTAAGCCGATTGATATTTGCTCCGAGGCGGACCACACGAGACCTTATTCAGCTTTAAGTATAATGCCATCATCGCCAGTACATACCATATATATGCACAAATATGTATACAGGGCAGCTGTGTGTGTGCGTGTGTATATTTAATTCTACTTACAGCTTTCGCTCAGGTAAATGTTGCATAAATTTGCAAGTATTTGCATGTCAGCGGTTGCCTGTGAATCGGTTGGGGCTGGTGCGAGTGGTGGTATGGGGTATCCACGACAAACTCTAGTCAAAGTTTTACATAACAGCATCATTATTTCAGGAGCTGCTGCACCTGCAGCATTGAATTGTCGCAGCTGCATATACATAAAAATAGGGTCCCCACCACCTCACCCAGCAGTCAACATTAGAATTGATTTCTCACTTTTTAAGTTGGTTGAAGCTTTCGCGTTCCGCTCGGCGGTCGCCACTTGACACAGTTGCCGTGACTTTCCATTTTGTAGTTTCAGGTGCAATTGTCGCGAAACAAGTTCTGTTGATAGAAAGCACTGCAACGTTAGTCTCATTAAGCTTCTGCTTCTTTTCTAGTTAATTGAGCCATCAAAAGTCAGTTATTTTATAGCTTGATGCTTGAGCTCGTTATTTGTGGAAACAGACAATAAATAACAATTAACTTGTGGACTGTTTTGATAATTTGGTTAACTTTTCGGATTCAAAATGGTGTATTACATTGTTTACAAACTGAAATAAAAGCAACAAGGCAAAAGCACTTGTAATGCGATTGAAAATTTGATTTAAAATTCAATTCACATTTTATGGCCATGGCCACAGTTTGTTCATTGTTTTGATAAAGTCAAATTAAACACTCGGCCGACGGAATAAATAATCATATTAAATGTTAAATAAACTAATTGCCAACAATGGTGACTTGATTTGTATTTAAATTGTTTGTCGAGGTTTCGGTTATGTTGCTTAAGCACAAATACAAATATATAAACTAATTGATTGTACTGCAAAGTTAGTTGGTTGAGTAACAAAGCGAACTAAATAACCCAACAATCGCAAAATGGTTGCGAAAATGCAAGTGATTTGATTTTTATGCCTCGACTAACAGCTAAACTGTTAGCCAGAAGGACAATATCGAAAGTCTGGGCAAAATGGCTGGGTTTTACTCGTCCTAGATGTTGATTTGTTGAATTATTGATTTGTTTGATTAATCGACTGAGTAAGCAACAGAAACAACACTCTACTCGTTGCTGTTTCCTACTGCTTTTAGTTTTCCCACTCTGCCTCTTCATTCGATTTTTATTAACACTTCCAGGAATACAACTTTAATGAAGTTGATTGGGGGGGAACCGAACGCCTGGAGCGCAGTTTGGCAATTATGTGCACAATCGACTGTTAAATGCAGTTTTATGTGAAAGAATTAAAAGTGCATGTGTGTCCTTTTGGCAGTGCCAGCACTTTTCGCTTCCTTAAATCGCCTGTCGAAGCCACGCCCCCTTTGACTTGAGCTCTTTTTTTTACTGACACGCCCATAAATAGAAATGAGTATAAAAGCCAATTGAGGCGCACGACAGCCGAAAATGGAAGATTGCAAAAAATCCGTTGAAGTATGAAAAAGCACAAAAATAAAGAAAAAAGAACGAAAACATCAACAGCAGTGGCAGCAATTTGCTGCCTGGACAAAATAGGAAAAATTTGCAACAATGGCCATGTCCCTTTTTTTTGCTCTGCTCAACCTTAACTGGTGCCACAAAAACATTCGACCAAACACATTGGCTTAAACCATGATAAAAAAAACCAAGGCCGTTGGTTAACTTGTGCTCAACACATATAAGAAAAGTGAACATAAGTCTTCTAAAGGCATTTCTTTCTTTTTTTTGTGTTAAAAGCAGAAAAATATTTTTGGATCAATGGGTATTAGAAAGAAATGTGATGAAAAAGTGGATTAGTTTTTAGAAGTTTAAGAAATGAACAGAAATATAAATAATATTTTTGTCTTTGCTTTATCAACTGAAATAAGCTCCTCAACCCGCATATTACCATTGATGCATAAATTATCATTTATGCACATTTTGATTGAACATTTATCCCACTAAACACTTTATGTATATTTATTGCCAACATGATTTGCAATAAACTTTGATTATATGTATATGATTGTATTATGTTAAAATCGTTTTTATGTCAGGCTGTTAAAATAAACAATTAGGGACTGCTTAGCATATACAAATCAAAAGCAATCAATTAGTATAAATTAATAATAAATAAATCAATACATTCACTACTGTGTGGCGTGGTGGTTGTGGTAAATCTATATGATATATGACCGTGTATGGCATAAAAACAGCAAAATGTTACAAAAAATTGAACACAACACATTAAATGCAAATAAACATTAGCTAGAAGGGCAATGGGGGGCAGGGCTGGGACTGGGCTGGGTTGTGTTTATGCTGATGGACAGCAACATTTACCTAATGCCCAGAACATTAATCAAAATCATAAATAGGCTCCAGCCTCACAAATGTTTGCGCCCACCCGATTTCTATGCCCGGACATCCGGCAAACGAACGGAAGGCAAAGGCATTAAATGGAAGCGTCGTTAACGGAAGTGCGGCAAGATGCAGGGCCAAAAAAATCATGTCGGTGAGTCAATGTTCAACATTTTATTGCCTAAAATCGAATTGAATCGATTTCTTGAATGTACTCTTCTCTAAAAAGAGCATAGGGCAATGGTAACGCCACACAGATACAATGACATCTAGTGTGGCATTTGCCTTTTTACGTCCATGGATGATTAGGCATGCCTACAACGAGTGACCATCCCATAAATATATAGTATGCAGAGCATGCTGGTCAAAGAAGTAGTGGGGGAGACCAGGAGGACGAAAGGTAAGTGGGACGATTGTGCTGACTGCTCACTTCCGGTCAAATGATTCTAAATGGAAAACTCACACAAGCAGAAATCTCGACGCCTGTTATGTGGGCGAAGAGGTGGGTGATTGGGGGGATGTGTCACATAATTCAACACGTATGCAATCTGTGAAAATTTGCAAGCATCGTTGAATGATCATAAAATAAACCAAATTAGCCCAACGGCTTTGCATTTTGCACCAAGTCAGCAAAAGCTCATGCCACAAATTATTCATAGCTCGACACACATAAATTTATGCCTTCAAAATCGTACAGTGTGAAAATGGGTTACCTGGCGTATTAATGAGAATTTATCACTTGAATTTTGAGAAAATTAAAGCTTAGCAATAATATAATCGATTTCAATATAAGTTTCTTAAGTCAAAGCACACCCATGGGAAACCCAAAATGTTGTTTTCATTTTTGGTTTTTGACCAAAACTGGCAATTATTTCTCAATCTTATGATTAATCCAAGCGACTTTGATACACATTCTGTTGCCTTGTCCCCATCATCAATCTCAGCCAGACTTGCCCGATTCGCGTGTGCCCCGAAAACAAATGAACTCATTTGTTTCAATTTAATCTTATTATTTGAAAGATTTATTGCCTTTGCCTTACGCATGGGTCGACAAGCCTTTTATATTTTATTGTTGTTGTATATACCCTTCTAATGCTGACCCCAAAAACCTTTTGCGCGTGACAGCACTAAGAGCACACACACATTTTAAAAAGGGTCTGGCTTCAAGTGAAAGTACTCGAAAGTTGATTATGATTGATTGAGTGCGCCACCAATTGTCTGTCATTGTAGGGAAATTGATTTTTACGCGTACTCAGTGCTTAAGTGTTCAGTCCTATGTAATTGACAGCCAAACATGTGACTGACGAATGGACACATTGCGCATACGCACCGTTGAACAACGAAAGATTCACAGGCATAAAATAACTACTTATGAAAGTAATTAACAAACATAAAGCTGAAGTCGCTTATACTTATTCAACTTGAAATGTGTCCCCTGGCATCAAATAGCGTGCAATCACATTATGAATTGCAACTAATTAGAAGTTATAAAACATTAATGTTTGTTGATATTCATCAAATAAACACTTAATGTTATGACGTTGAGCATGCTCGACTGAGAGTAGACAAGAACAATGCAAAGCTGGGGGTTTGAGTTTGGTTTTAAGCTATTTAGAAAAACGTATTCAAACTTTGTGTGGCAAACACTAATGTATACACCGTTTCAACCTCGTTAGCTGAGTGTATATATTTACAGTGGACTGGCCACAGAACACAACACAACACACAGCACATCCAAATGGAATTTCAAATGATTTTTCCATTGGATGGCTGCCGCTTGACAGAGTACAGTTTATCTCGGATTGTGGTTGCATTCGGCTTAGATGCAATAGGCGTTATTGCGGCATGTTGTTGCACGTGGGTGACAAGATTGTGTGTGTGTGGCAGAATGCAAATGCGTAAATCACTTCAACCTTCAACACACCCCAGCTTGCCCTGCCTTTCCCATTTTGAAGTGTATGTGAGTGTGCAATTGTGTGTTCTGCTTATTTGAATCGCATGTGCAACATGCAACATGCGCCACGTGTCAGCTGTTCAGCTGGTCGAGTGTCCTTTAACGAGTGCTGTGTGGATTTGAATGGCATTTAAAATTTTGTATTGTATTTATTTGACACATAAGAGATGCTTTAGATTACATGATTATCAAAGCTGGTTCCAGTTTAAACTCACTTTTTATATATTTTATAGCTACTAAATGCACTTTTTATAACCAATTTTATTTTTCATGTGCATCTCTTCTCGTTATGTCACAAACAGTTAAACCACACATGAGGACACCTCACCCCTCGCCACAACCTACATTTATATCCGGCCTTATCATTGTTGCAGTATGGGAAAAAGTCTTTTAGTGTTTATATTTTCACTGGCCTTGGTTGGTTTTTTAGTTTATGTCCTTCATCGTCGTCGTCGTCGTCGTCATCGTCTTCTTCTTATGCGTCACCTTTGGTGGTTGTCGTAATGAAGTTATTATGTTGACACTTAGCTTCATTACTTGGCCTCAAAGATGAGCAGCTGAATCAGCCGCCACCGTTGATCTTTGTAGTTAGCTGTATGGCATTATGCAAAAAGTCCGCCTTGAAATGCCTCAAAAAGCGAGGTAAGGGGTGTGAAAGATATGTGCCTAGTTGCCACTAACTTGTTTGTTTGTGCGTGGCGTACTTCTCAACCTCTGCTTGCTGTTGCTCATTTATCTTGACATTTGCATCACAAGCAGCAAAAACAGCACAAACAAGCAGTCAAAACACATTCACACACACACATACAGAGATACCCACTCATACACACCCATGCATCTGTAAACAGTCATATTTATTAAAAGCATGCGTCCTGCGGTTGGCATTCCTCAACTGCTGCTGCTGATGATTTTTCTACCCACGCACACACTCGTCCTCGTCTTCGTCATCTCGCTCTTTCTCGTTCTCATCATCGTCGACAAGCTTTTCATTTCAGTCTTAATTCCTTTTGAATAATATCTACCACTTAAACTTACAAAACATCAAGACCACACACAACACACACACAGATTCGCCCACAGACAACACACATGCATACAAAAAAACAGTATGTGTGTGTGTGCGTGTAGGACACTTGACGTACTCAGAAATATACTTATAGCAAAGTACAATTCAAAATGGATGCTCAGGGGCGTTTCTCGAAGGGATAAATATGTCTTGAAGTTTATAGCCAGAACCTAGGAAGAAATAAGAGTTAATGTAAAACTCAATTAAAGTTTTATGACCATAGTAAATGGAGTTTATGCTATTCGAATAATCTATCGAAAACAGCAAACAAAACTGTTAAAAAAAGGAACAATTTTTGGATATGGAATTTTTGTGGTTAGGTAATAATGGATTAGAACCACAAAAAGCAATTAACAAATTAATTTTATGTTGTTGTTCATAACAACAATTATGGTTGATTACAAACTAATTAAAATATGTTTTACCAATTACTTTTGGACATTTTTTTATATTATAATCCTTAATTAAACAATCACCTTACATTTTAAAGGAATTTCACAACGTATTCGAATTTTTTAAACAAATAATTTAATGATTAATTCCATAAGTTTGCTTTGAACGAAATTTAATATCTTATTCTGCTTTTTGAATAATTTTTTTGTGAATTGATTATATTTCTAGCCAAATTGACCTCCCCTTTGACAACGCCCATGATATTTTAGTCGATGCACATACATAGCATATGTTAGTAAATTTATTCATAAATATTTGAATATGCCTTCGGGTTGTCTTCGAGCTCTTGCTTGTATGTGTGCGTACCTAGAGTAACTTGCTGTACTTTAGATAAAATCCGGCCAACTTTTAGAGCAAAACCCACCATGGGTGCTTTTCTCAATTGTTGACGAAACCAGTTTGGATGCTTTCAACAGCCAAGAGTCGCGCACATGCTGTGATTTATTTTTATTAAAAACAAGGCGCCGAACCCGTTGCCATCGCATCATGTTTACCCAACCCTACACCTCCCATTCTTCCCGCAATTGTTGTTCTTGTTTCCATTTTCATGCTCTGTGTTGTTTTTGCCATCATTGCTGGCATATGTTCGAGGAGAGAGAGCAAGCTTCCAGGAGTGAGAGTGTACACCGGCTGTAGCAAATTCCTGCTGCTACTGCTGCTTCCTAGATGGGCATGTAGCATGCCCCCGAGGGCATATGTGTAGCATGTATTAATTATGGTTGTCATAGCCGCAAATTGTGAAAACATCTTTGATGAACGGAATCTGTATCTTACGTGCCACACAAAATACTAACCCAAAAACGCCAATCATTCGGCCCATAACGAATTGCTAAATTGCTAGTTTTCATGCTGTCATTCCAATAAAATGGAATTGTTCATGTTAATGTCTTAATACACTTGGACAAATTTTCAAGTCCCTTTCAAAAATAATAAAAAAATATCTAAGAACTTTGGCTTGAATTAATTGAAAATAAATTTGTTTGCATTAAAGACTTACAAAATAAGCAGAAAAGTTATAGCTTTGTTTGCTTTGCCTAATTGAAATGAAAAGTTACTCATACGCAGTGTATGTTCTTTAAGATCTTTGCATTCTTCGTATTTAACTTGTTGAAGCTTGTCAAGACTTTTTTCCTTGGCTTTAATGAAAGGATAAACTAAACGCAAGTTTGCTAAATTATACGGAAGCATTCGAATGGAATTATTCAAATTCCTTTTGGCTTCTGGCTACCCCATCATTAGTCAGGCCACAGAATAGTTGAGCGTCTTAAGAAACCTGAGCCCACATTTTCAGGACGGCCACCCACCGAAATGAGAATTTGAATTTCAATTAGTTGCCACTTGCCCCAAAAAAGTCATTGTGAATCGCTATTGAATTGAGACCGTTCGTATTCTGTGAGAGAGTTTTCGTAGGCATGTCTGCTGCTATCATGCGGCGTTGTTGTCATGGCAATTAAAGTGTATAATTAAGGAGCGAGAACGGAAAAAAGGAGTTCATCATGGAGGCAGTCGCATTGAGGTTGTTGATGTGGGCGGGGATTGGGGAGTAGAGAGCGGCCAGGCTTTGTGAGTTGTTTGGCCGGCGGCACCGGCAAAGGCTCGCCATCAATTGAAATGCAAAAAGGCTTTTTGAGCCAAAGCAAAGGCCGACTCCGTTGAGGAACGGTCAAATGCGTTGAGGCAGCAGTTTCACTAATTAAGCGACGCGAGCGAGCAGCAAATCGCCTTACACTGGGTGAAAGGATGTCGAAATATGGATGGTTTGGATGGTGTGGATGCTTTGCTTGGTAGATGTATTCGTTTTGGACCCAGGCTTGGGGCAATGTACAGGCACCGCAACCGTAACTTAGTTACCCACGATGGCGCGATGACTAGCCCCGAGGCGGCAAGTGCAACTCGAGCATGGCAATGGTAAATGGAGAAACAATGCTAAGCGGCTCAGGGCTGGACCTGTACGGGCGCCCCGTACAGTATGCTACGTTAATTTTACGAGTCTTGTAGCAAGTGAATTAAACGAGCAGCCTTCACAAGCTCAACTCTGGACTCAGTGCCTTTTGATTTTTCGGAGCTTGCAAAACATTCCAGTATCTTTCCGTGAAAGAAGTAGCATCAAACGTGCTGCCGTCAGCTTGTAGAGTTTTGTAATTAAAAGCGACGAGGATTACATTAGCACGCTGGGTGCAGCAACTGGTGGCCAGCGGTTAATTAAAACGAGGTGCTTGCCACACACGCACATTCCACACGCTGTCCAAACATTTTAGGCTGCTATGTCCACATTGCCAAAATTGCTACATGAAGTAACCAAATTGACAGCACTCGAATATTTTTGGTTACTGGACACTAACTAAACATGACCAACATGAGCGGCCATGCGGCTTTGGGAGAAATACACTACAAAATAAAGTTGGAGTTTGTCAAACAACCAATGTTAACATGGCTAAAAGCATAACTTTTGCAATAACTTATTCCCAAACTAAACCATTGTTTATAAAAAACATGATGTTGTCTGATTTAAGCTTGGATAAAAAGAGATTTAAAAATATCAACACGATTTTTATGTACTTAAAATCGTGTGTAAGCTCTTGATTGCATTAACTTTAAGCGCTGCAATTCGTTAGCCAACAACCAAAATCCGTTTTTCGCAATTTGTCACTTTAATGCAATTTATTCTGTTGCACACTCACTTTCGAGTCATGATAACAATCGCATTTAACAGATTCCAGCCCGTAGCATAGTACGCAAATTGCTTGGTAAATACTTGACTTCAAGACTCACTGAAAGCGACGACTCCTAAATTGCGCATACGCACTGACAAAAGACAAAAGATAAGAAAGAATCAAGCTAAATTTGAACAAAGCACTTCATAAATACTTGGCAAACACTGGCAAAAAGTGAATTTAACTTTGTAACAGTGTTATTCAATTTTTATGTTTCCTGATTTTTCAGAGATATGAAGCTGCTGAGTTTTGAAGTGTCAGTAAAATAAGCTTTGGATAATTTGGGTTATCGGGCTTATATATTTAAACAAAGGTTACTTTAGCATAAGGGTTTTATACAATCATCATCTTGGTCATTGCCATCACGTTAGTTTATTAATTAAACAAAAATTGTAATGTTATTAAAAATATTTTTTAAATGCCAACGCGTGTCCGTCATCCTATTATCAAAAACGGATATCCTCAAACCCAATAGAATGCCAAATCACGCTGCTCACATCCAAAAGCGATTGCAGATTTCCCTGTCATCAACAAAACTAACGCCATTTTGCAATTTCCGCAAATTAAAAGATATCATTTACAGCAAAATAAATTTTACGAACCACAAAATGTTGTCACGGAGGGCGGGGCAGCATGCCTCGCCCATTGCATCGCTGTCAACGAAAACGATACGGGCGGAATTTTTCAAACATGTTGACAGCAAATTGAATTAGAAACGCATTTTAGCGAACAAAGTGACCGCAACTAGAGCATTCAGTGCAAGGTGGCTGTAAGAGGATTGGAGTTTGGGTGTGATGCAGCACAGGGGATGGGGGGAGGGGTACACACACATATGTATATATATGGGTACCGCTCGATCGATAGATGTCCCGGCTGTGAACAATGACAAACCGCAAAAATTCAATTTAAACTTTATATATTTCAATGGCCAAACAAGTTGACCAACAACACCAAAGGAAAACCATAAATGAAAGGAGGAGAGCGAGAGTAGAGGCGAGAAGATACGTGCATATAATTGAAAAATATTGAATGCTTGCGAAGCAGTCAACCATATTTATTATGCCTGGGAGCAAAGTTCACCTCAACTCCAAGGCAACATTAAAGTGCGAAAGCTCGAACAAATTCGATACAAAATCATTTTCAGCTTAGCTACTTATTATTCCAACAGCAACGTTGTTGTCAATAAGAAACAGAGAGAATGTATTATTAACACTGTTTGTATCTTTAAGATACAAGTTTAAGGTGACAGTATTATGTTCTTGTTTGATCGGATATTTTCCAATTAAATCTCAACCTGCTTACATCGCAAACTTCTTCTTTTACACCATTTTTATTTTTCCATGCTAAAATCTTTATTTATGTGTGTGTATATTTTACACATGATCCCATAATTTAATAAAACGGATGCTGCATATTTCTTTAAGTCCTTTTTCTTCGCTGCTTGGCGTGAATTGCGTTCATAAAAAAAATTAAATGAAGCAAAACAAAACGATGCCAATAAGGATTTAAATCAGATGACGTGTGGCGCACGGCTTTGCAACGGATTTTAATGTTTATTTTGGGATTTCACTAAAATCCGGCAAAAGAAAAACCAACACACACGCAAAGTACGAAATCAGAAATCCCCAAACGGCATACACATGCTGACACACACATATTGCCTTCACACCCGGAAGAAAAAAAAACCAAGCAAACGAGCACAAACAGTTGCAAACACTCACACACACACACACACGCAGATACACACACATGGGCAATATTTTAGCATTTGTCATAATTAGAAAGCGCAGACCCTTGGAAACAGCTGCCGAGGAAGCGGGAACAACAAAAACAAAAGCCAAAAAAAAGGGCATAAGAAGAATGGTCATAAAATAAAAGAAAATACGCGAGTTTCAAAAATTTCATCTCTTTTCGTCGTCGCGTTGGTCGTCGTTTGCCACGCGTTGCCCCCTCGCCCCAGCAGCATACCCTCCCGTTGTGTTCACTTACTCGACAATTATTAAAGTCTTACATCAAGGGAGGCGGCGCATTTATGACTGCACTTTTCACATCCGTTTCCGCATCCGTCTGTCGACACGCACACACATTTCATTTGACTGTGTGTGTGAATGTGTGTCTCTGTGTGTGTGTTAGTGTGTTTATAGGGTTGTGGGTCGTTCGTTCGTTTGTGTTTGGTGGGGTCATAGTCGAGCCAACAGGTCGCGGGCAGCGGCAAAAGCAATTTCACTTTACATTTGTTTTACGACATTTGCTCCTCGCACATATGTACGTATGTACGGGGCGGATGAGCGGTATGAGAATGGTAGGCGTGGCACATATATGCGACAACATTTTTGTGGTGCTCCTCCTTCTCCTCCTGTGTGTGTGTGTCCTGTGATAAGTATTTATTATTATGCTTTTTAATGGTAGAGCACCTCGTCTCTGTTGCTTTTACCCAAATGAGTTTCCCTCATTACAGGCCCACTTTGAGCAGCCATTTTGTTGTTTGCCGCGAGAGAAACTCTTGGCTTAATGCATTTTTAACACAACACAAAAACACATATTTTCGTGTTGCCACTGGAGGGCATACATAGATACAATCAAAATAAGACAAAACAATGCCTAGGATTAAGCTGCTTTAAGACAGTCACGAAAACTTTAAGAATCGTCAAGTTTCCCACTTGGAAATGCGACACGCAAAACAAAAATGTGAAACTCCATCTTGCGCTGTCATTAAATGCGAGAGTTTTTTTTTAGAATGAAAGGCACTTTGTATAATGTCTGCATTTCTAATTGCCCGTCAAACTGTCACGTTACGGACATAAACATAGCTTCCCTTTCTCCATTAAAAAGCAGCTTCTTGGTTCTTAACGGATTTTGAAGATGTCATTGCCATTTTAAGTTTGCATTTATGGTTTATTATGCTGTTCGAATAAAGCATTTTACGTTTGTTTTTCATGACTTTTGGCTTTAGTTTAAGCTATGAGACGCACTTTAATGAAATTTAAGTGCAGCATTAAATGTGTAGGATCTACCCATCGACGCTGACGTGGTTATTAAAAGCCTATTTTTCAACATTTAACACACACACCCAATTATTAAGCGCCTTTTCCCCATTTGGCTGCTGATAGTGTCGCCAACTGCGCATTATTAATTAACATTTCATGGCAATACGCGACTATATATTGAGTTTGGAAAAACGTTCTGTGACAGGAAGGCTTTTAAATTAATTAATATTAAAGCTAGCCCAGTTCTCTACATAATTTATATTGCTGTCAAGTTGAACTTAAGACCAAACACTCACAAAGTTTAATTAACAACAATAACTTTCAATTGGTGTCTTACACTTTAGCTAGAAATCTAACACGCATCCATTTCATATTTATTCGAGAATAATATTTGGTCCCAAAAACTTTGTGGATATTCACACCTTGGCAGCATTTTGACGAATATGCTGCATAAGTTATAAATATGTAGGAGACTAGTATCGGATATCCACATCAGCAACAGCAGCAGGAGCAACAGTCACGTCAAGAGCGTGCCACCTAAAAAGTTACATAATTAACAAGAAGTCAACACGTGGATTTGGGTCAAGCCCAAAAGATACTAGCTGAGACTGTAACATAATTATGCGCTTTAAAATTCAGCCATTCGTGCCAGCTTTTCAAAGGTGGCAGGGTGGGCAATGTGGGCTGTCAACTTTTGGTATGGCACGTAAACATAATTAGACGTACATTTAAAAGGTCGTTAAACGGGCAACGGGAACGCGACCCTACGTTTCTTTTTTTTTTTGGCCAGCAACCAAGCACGTTATGTTGCCATTCGACCCCAGGGTCAGTTTTCAACTCACCTCTCCCCCCTTTTAGGTATTTGCATGCTGCAAAAGTGTGCCTGCCTTCTGCGTGCCCCGCTACTTTGCATGTGCATGACACTGGCAACACTGGCGAAGGACAAACAACGGCAACAACAACATGTAAATACCATTAGGCAAGTCTTTGCACTTTGGTCTCTTTGGGATGCGGCTGTTGCCTGCTTGGCCGTGGCACAACACGCGGAGTCCCCACTTACAGAATGTGCTCGACAACTTGACATTGTTTCAAGAGCAGAAATATGGCTTTTTAGCATTCTATAAGTGTGTGTAGCATAATGGGGACCAACTGCAAAACTGACAACACTTGGTACTCTCTCTCTCGTTCTCTCTTCGTTTGCACTCTGTTAACTAAATATAGCTTAGAAAGCAAGGACCTTCAAGAGAGGTGGCAATAAAAGTATTTCAAAAAACATTAACACATTGCTCTCGCGTTGGTGTTGTTCTTGTTCTTGTTCTTGTTGGTGGCAACCACAAAAGCAAGCAGACAATTGTTTTTCAAGCACAATGCATAGCTAATGGCTTTGCTTAAATTGATGGGATTATTAAATTTTACTATGTAATTAATTATATTGTATATTTCTTCTTGATTTATAGCGCTTCAACGCTTAAAGCGTTTGAGTTGCGTCTTTAGCTACACATTTTTCGTGTGTTTGCACTTTTAATGTTTCGCACTCTTGAAAAGCAGCCCTCAATTGCGTCCTGCCTTAACGTGCTTCGTGGTTTAGTTGGAAGCCCATCTGTAAGATGGCTCCCAAAAAAAGCAAAAAATATAAAAATGCAGCGTTTATGGTTGAAGTTGTGGACGTTGTCGTTGTGCTCGTTCATTTTCTTGCGCAACGTTTACTTTATTTGCCACTCGTTGCAAACTGTTACACACGCACATCTAGATGCCACTTCCCTTCGCTCTCTGCCTTTCTCCCCTGTAGCATCCTTGACCCGAGCGAGTGCCCATTAACGCTTTTTTATCTGTTCATAAATTTTAATTTTGCCAAAATACTCCAAGTACGTGCCACGCCTCATCCTCATGCTCCTACCTACCTACCCGCTAACCGCTCCCCCCACTTCCTTTGCCCCCTTAAAACAAAGCTCCCATAATTTTTACTCGTGGCTTCTTTTGCGTTTGTTGGCGTTTCCACTGCGGCTCAACTGCAAAAAGAAAATATGACTTGGTGGCTTTTTTTTGTTTTTTTTTTCTGTTGCTCCTGCTGATGCTGCTTCGTTGCTGCTGTTGCTGCTGTTGCTTGGCAACCTTTTTTTCTGCAGCGTTTCAGTTTTCTGAGCTATGTCCTTTAAGTTGGTGAGTCAGTCGAGGGATCGCAACCTTATTTCAGTGCGTCGCTTGTGGGTTTGTTTATCGCCCTTTGCATCTCATTGAGCTCGTTTCTGCCTCATGAACGGTTGGCTCCTTTGAGATATTTGCACGGCTCTTGTGCTCTTGTTGCTTGTTGAGGGCGCCAAGTAGACCCTTGGGCTGCCTGCACCCCTCTCTCTTGCAACCAATCTGTGCATCTCTATGTAGCATCTGACTTTGCCGCTATCCCTGCTTTGCTTTTCATTGCATATTTAACCTAATTAAAATGAGTTATAGAAGCCAGGTGTTAAAGGGTATCTATGAATATGATCTGTTTGCTGGCTTTTTCACTGTTGACCAAACATTTGGCCTGTTGCTTGCTTTAAGTATTTATCTTCTTGACCTTTAGCTATATTTAGTCACGGACTGAATTGAATATTCAGGTACATTTGTTGCGCGTCAATTAATTCACACCTCAATGATATCGGACGACTGACTTGAGACTGGGAGATATCGATTCACTTAATGTCGATAAGCAAAACAATACAGCTGACCGTGTCTCAACGTTTACGTTGCTGTTCCCTGGGTTAAACATAGCATTCAATTCAGGTAAGGCTAAGCGAGATAAGTGTTCAACACTTGCCGTTGCTTTTTGACTAGCCGTAAACAATGCTTGCGAAAGAGCAGAGAAAACTAATCTAATGAATTTATGTGCGTCCCTCGTATGCTGAGAGCATGAGGTGCAAGTGGTACAAAACGCACAGGAGTACCATGCAAAGAACTCTAACTGAAAGCACTTAAGCCCATAAAATATTCAAGCCGTGAACATGTGGAAAAAATTACGAAAGCAACCAAGCAAAGAGCACAAAAAGCTCGCACGCAAACAACAACAATACAACAATAACAACAGCATACGAAAAGAAAAAAAGTAAAAGAAAAACATGGCAAAATAAAAGAAATGGAGTGGATGGAGTGGACATAACAGACATAACGAGACGGACATGAAGGACATGAAGCTTCGGGCCCAAAGTCATCCGCGCAATTTGCCATTTCGAACAGTAGTGGCAAGAAGAATGTACTCTCTTTGTCTCTGTCTCTGTGTGTTGTAAGCGATGGACAGGCACAGCTACTGATTGAATAGAGAGAGCAAAGGGCAAGTAGTTGGCCGGAATGATGACGGGTATAAGATGCGATGCTCCATAAATGCCGTACAGCAGGCGGAAACGGAAGGCAATGGCGCCGCTGCTGGGACTGTCGCACATTGTTGCAGCGGATGTGGTAAAAGAGATAGAGCAAAGGGCTTGAAAGTGTACCAAGCCCTGTAACATTTGCATTTACTTACACAGACCATGAGATGCCTGTCGTAACTGGTTTTCATCAGCAGCCAATTTGGCTAAGGAATTGTATGATATATTATAGCGATATAGACATGTGGCATATGGATAGCACTCAAATCGAAGACAGTCAAGTATTAATGTGGTAAAGACGTTTTTTTATTTTTTTTTAGGTCATAACGCCAAGCGCTTTGCGGATATTAAACATGTCCTTAAGCATAAAATGTCAATAAACGCAACGAGCCGAAGCAAAGGAGTTTAAATTGCCTGGGATGTCAGGACGCCAGCTTTCGCCTACACATGAATAAGTTTCTTTTGCTTCTATTTTAAGGTTGTACTCTTATTTTTTGCTCTCTTTTGATATACTTACTTGGGCAACATGACAGCGGCACTCGCTTAGTCAAGTGGCAGCCAGATGTCAAGAAATTGAGTTAGTGATAACATGGCTGCTTGAGTGGCACACAAGTATGCAGATTTTATGACGTTAAACGGACTAAAATACATTTTTCTTTTTCGACATGAAAATCAAGCTTCTCACAAACCCAATTGTTGCTCTCATGTGTTATCTATAAACTGAGAATGAAACGCTATCAGCAAGCATTTTTGGTAACTTTGTTTTCTGGCTCTTATCAATACCAGTTTTGAAGCTTACAAGTTCATAATTAGTTCTTGGGCTTGGTTTGAGCACACAAAATTCAAAACTAGACATTTAGTGCTTTTGATAAAACTGAATGAAATAGTCGCAATGAGAGGTAACCAAAAATCATTTTTGTTCACCTGAACAAGCTAAGAATTCTTTCAGTTTTTAGCTGTTGGTTGTTTGTTACTGCTGTGGTTTTGCCACTGCATCAAACAGCTGCAATTTCCCTGGAGCAAATCTGCAGTTTTTGGCCAGGCACTGGCTATATAGGTGACTCTAGTGACTGTCGTAGCTGGGGACAGTGCACAAACAATAAGCTGACAGCTCGAGGCGAGTGCCATGATAACCACTACTACGATGCCCCATCGGGAACATGTCAACAGGCTCATCTGGTGCGATGTGCACCACCGTATTGGGAATTGTGTGCCAACAGGCAGGTGGAAGAGTACATAGCTGACCCTCTGGACTGCAGAAAGTATAAAAAATGTGATGAAGCAGCTGGCCAAAATGATGAACTGAACTATTGCGCTGAGGGCTATGTGTTTAGCAACCAATTGCAAACTTGTGTTCCCAATGCAGCTGGATGTCCACAGGAGAGCCTCAGCATATGTGCGTACATGCAGAATGGTAACACTCTGGGGGATCCACTCAATTGTGGCTTGTACCTAGAGTGTCAAAGTGGAAAAGCTATTTCGCGTGCGTGTACTGCTGCTCGGTACTACAACTACAAGACTGGACGCTGTCAGTCAACAAGGCCAAAACACTGTTTGGACAATGGCTATAAGCCAGCGAGGAATGCACCACCTGCAATTGACAGTTCAGTTTGTGCCAAATTCTATCAGGCTGACAATTTGAGTGTTCAACTTATTTCGGATGCACTTACGTGCCATGGTTACTACACGTGCAGCTCCCAAAATGCCGTTGGCAGGTGGCACAGTTGTCCTTGGGGCACACACTTTCAATGGTGGAGCCAGAAGTGTGTAAGTCCCGAATCCTATAGCTGTCCCTACGACCGTTGTGGCAATCTTAATGCCACCTTTGTCTCTGCAATCAACTCGGGCTGCACCAAATATATCAGCTGTACAAATCAGGTATCGGAACGAATGATAAAGTGTCCGGATTATTATCCCTACTTTGATGAGAACCGAGGCGAATGCGTTGAGGAATTCCCCAACTATACAGTATGCTTTATGGATGATTAAAATGATTTCAAAGAGGGTAAAATATATGTATTTCGTTTTGTTACATTCAAAAATTCAAGCAAATTGGCTGCTCGAAATACAAAATTAATGATTTATGCATCTGCTGTCTGTCTGCCGACAAAGCCAAAAAACAAGGCGTCTTTGGTAGAAAAAAAGATGAGAAATGCGTGAGCAAAATTTATGCTTAGCCAATATTTTTAGCTCATTTTTTCACACTCAAATTGCTGCTACGAAGGTCGGGGCTGCAACATCTGGTGAGCAACGATTTTCCGCGGCCAAAACGTTGTTACATTTCAAGAAACATGAAAAGCTTGCAACAACTGATGTTGTACGAACGACGACGAAGAAACTTTAACCATAATGCGCTGCTTGTTAGTCATTTGAGTGTGTTCGTACTACAGGCAGTAAGTTCATTTGAAAATAACCGATTTTTCTGCACTCGTTAAGGTGTTTTGAGCTCAACTTGTTGTGAGAGCAGAGACTGATAACAAAATATATGTAGAACTAACCATTGCGGAGTGGAAACTGAAGCGGCGAATACGATGAGTCATTGAATTATTATGATTGACTTTTATTACATGGAATCGCAATTTATTTTACTTAACAACAAGCAGCCAAACGAACCCAAACGTGGCCCAAAGGCGCGCCAGTGCCAGCAACAGCAGCAAGCGTGGCCAAAAAGCATTTCGCAAAAATTTGAATGAAAAGTTATAAAGAAATTACGTTATTTATCATTCGCAGTGTTGTGCAGCCCACGGGCCCAAAGCCAACGATGAAAAGCGCACGAAAGAGAGAGAGAGAGAAAGAGGGTGAGATCTGTCCCGGCAGCAGAAACCCAAACCGTTTCCGTTTCCGCTCATTTATTTGCCTGACTGTCAAACACACACACAAACATACAAACATACGCACATATTCGACAGAAATTTGCTCTCTCTGTTTCTCTCATCTTTTTTTGTGGGTTGTAGTTTATGCACTGTTAAAAAGTTTTACTTCGCGGCAAGCGAAATTTAAATTTATTGTTTTGCGGTTTTATTGAACGACTCTTGCATCACCTTTGCTATTGTTGCTGTTTTTGTTGTTGTTAACATCCCTCCCTACTATGCGCCCACGACAGAGACGGAGTGGACCCTGTGATGGTCGCTCGGATTAAAATTAGTTGCTGTTGGGCAATCGATGGGCGTTTGATTTACTGCCGTTACGAGATTGAAATCCCTAATTGCTTTCAAATTGGGCGTGGCTACTGTGTCAGCCACCCAGGTGAATTAACGGTTGCCATGTGAACAGCTCGCTCTCTCTCTATATATATATACATCTAAGAGGTCTATCCCATAAGCAACTCGATACTTGTCCTTAAGCCGAAGCAATTAAATGTTTTATCAGCTTTGCTTTTGCCCAGTTACGACTCTTGACTAATAGATGGGAAATGCTGGTAATGGGTGAACAACGAAGCCATTTATTTCTCGCACTTTTATATGTGATAAAGCTTGAGCACTTCAATTGGATTTTTATTTGATTTCTTTATAAATTGCAATGTAAGACAGTTATTATCAAAAGAAAAACCATGCAAATGATATCTAAGGCGAAATCTCATTTATGGCACAGAAAAATTATTTAAAATGCATTGCAAATTGTAACTTCTAATGTCAACGCTTTACTTCGTACTTCCGTCTCAACTTTACTGGCCAACTTGGTTTTAAATCCTTGAATTTCAGTGGCGCAGACCTTTCTTTTGCGTTGTCAGGGCCAATGCCAGCCATGCCAACGGCTCAGTGGGCCTAATATTCTAAAGCTTAAGCTTCCGTTCTTAAGGCCCTTTTGTTTTTTCTGTCTGCAGGGTGGATTACTCGACTTCCACTACCTTTACCCACGAGGATGGGTTGCTGTCTTTGCAAAGTTTCGCTTTTTTTCACGTCGTCATTATGTTGTATACGTAGTATTTGGCTCAGTTGTTGGTCTGGTGGCTGAGTTTGTTTTTTTGTTGCTGTGCTTTATGCTGTTGTTGTTGACATTTAGTTGACATGCACAACACAGATCCTCATCCCTCACATCCGCGCTCTCCCCTTTTATCAACGTTGGCGCTGTCGCTGTGCATTTCCGGCAACAGGCCATGTAATAGATCATCAGGCGTCTTTGTTTGCACATCGCCACTGGACTTAGCTGCTGCCTCCACCCAGCAGAGCCATACCACAACCACAGCCCTGCCCTGCATCCTTGCACAGTCTGGCGTTGATTGCTCTTCGTCAGCTGCGGCGCTGCTCGCTTTATTATTGCTAGTTAGAACGACAGTAAAACCCTAGACTGCAGCTCCAGCTCCAGCTTCAGTCCCAGCTTGCTGACTTTCACTGGTGTAAACAATTTTTGAAAGGATATTTCTCTTGCAACAGAGTCGCGTTGCACAGTTTGTTACGCTTTGCACTTCATTTGCCGTCAGTTGAGCCTTCCTGCTCCATGTTGCTGCATATAAATATTGTTTACTCTTCTGCATCCTTTGGGCAGCTATTTGTTATGTCATTTGACTGAAGCCGCTGACATTCATCCAGTTGGAGCGACAGCATCCAGAAATATGGTCAAGACATGCTTCGATAAGTATTAAATCGCACAAAAGGGATTTCAATTTGCCGCCGACATTTATCGCATCGCACGCCTGTGGTTAAAGTCACAGCTTATTGTGCGCAATAAATATCCGCCAAACAATAAATACACACAATGATATCCTTTATGCGACTTACATAAATAATAATTAAGTCAGGCCAGCAACATAAACATTTATTCGCAAAAGGAAGTCGAGATAAAAAACCAATATTAAAGTTCGTATTATGAGAATGCGAAAATCAGTGAGGTCATAACAGGTGGGGCAAGCCTTTAAGAGTTCTGAAAAGCTTAAGCAATGAAATGACTTTTAAGTAAATGTTTAATATGTATATGAAATCTACTTTTATCAACATGGTTATATGACCCAAAAGAAAATAACCTTGTTTATGTTCCTTAAGCAAACAACAAAAATATATTTTTAAAATATTATGTATTTATATAAAGTACACACAATGGCAATGAAGGGCAATAAAATTTTGCTTTATATTACTTGCGCCTAGCCCCAGGTGGTGGTCTGAATGGTTTTCGTCGTGATTTTGAGTCCACAATGAGCACCGATTGGCGTTTAAGATAGTTGCGTGAGGGCACCTCATTGTCATCGTCGGCGGTGGCCACTGTAAGAGTTGTAAGAGAAGCTCATTAAATGCGTTCCATTGATTTGATTTTCCATTGTACTCACCCACTGCTGGTGCTTGTTCTGGCGAGGATGAAGATGTGCCAGCCGCACGCTGTGCGCGACCAGCAAATAAATTGTAGTAGCACATTGGCATTGGTTGTGGCTTTTCGCCCTCGGGCACTGAGGGGGATTTAGGTGGCTCCAACTGGTCAAAGGATTCCTCATCGTCCTCTAGATCAAGCTTGGGTATTTCAAGTGGAGGCACATCCTCCGGCTTGCTAAGCTCTTGACAGCGTTTGATTTTCAACTTGAGTATCTAGAGAAAAAAGAACTTAAGTGGCATAATACCATAGCTGACTCTAGCCAAGCACTTACCTCAATCAAATCGTCATCCTTGGCAGTATGTGTGAGGTAGTTGGGCAACTCGGCGACGCTTATGTGCAGATTACGTTCTCTCATATCAATGTTGCTTTCATCGACTTCCTGCACCTTGAATATCATCTCGCAAATGCGCTCCTTGAGATATTTCAGCACACCCATGGACTTGCCAGCAGCATCAGTATCCTTTTTGCGTTCCTGTTCCATGACAGCAATATTATTTTTAATCTGTTCGATGACCTCCTGATTACTAAGAGAAGGAATTGTTTAATAACTTTTAGTCGATGTTCTTAAGGTGTTTTACTTACACTTCACTCTCCTTAACATCGGAGAACTTGGAGGCCTCCAGTTCACTAGCGAGAGCCTCTCGTTCCGCCTCAAGATTGGCCTTCTCGGCCTCGGCCGCCTTTCGCAAATATGTCAGACGTGCTGCCGACTCCTTTTGGGCACTGAAACGTTCAAAGACCTCGAAGGGTGAGGTAGCGCCAGAAGCTTCCATTAGTTGCTTAAACAGTGATTCCATATCGCTTGTTACGCTCTCCAGCTGGGTCTCGGGCTCCTCCTCACCGTTCTCCGTCTTGGCCGTATGCTGGTCACCGGAACTAGAGCCAACACTATCCTGATGCACCAGAGTCTTAGTCTCGGCAAACAGTTTACGTCCAATGCGTTCTAGCTCCAGCTTACGAGCCTCGACCTGCTTTCTAAAGTCTAAAGCTTGACGTTCGCGTGTTTTTTGCGAGAGATTGGCCTGCTGCTCCTGGCGTGTCAATATAACCTTAGCTGCATCCCGCATTTCTATAGCTTCGTTGTGCACTTGTTGCAGTCGCTCAATCTCTGCCTTTTGCTCGCTGAGTGACTGTTCCAGTTCGCGAAGACTACGTTCGAAACGCTCTGCATCTGTCATGAGAGAGGCTTCAATGGAACGATACTTCTTGCGTATGTGCTCCGCTTCCATCCACTGTACATTGGTGCGATGAATCTCGTTCTCCAGTTGACAAACAAGCTGTGAATGAGTAAATGTTAGAATATTTTAATAATAATCTCAAAGAATTCTTTACCTTTCTGTTGGCGTCCTCTTCGAGTGTTTCCGGTGGTTTCTCACCCAGGTTTTGATTTTGTGCCTCTTTATTGGCCAACAGCTCTCGGTATTTCTCTACCAGTCTGCTAAAGTGTTGTTGTCGTTGCTTAAACCGATGACGGAGCAGATCCATCTGCTTGCGACCCTCGGTGATTTTAAGATCAGTCAAGAAGATGGCATCTTCCGCATTCTTGGCTCCAATGGGATACGTTGCCTTACCCACAATAATAGTGGGTGTGGCACTCTGCTTCCTACGTGGCTCAGCACTGGGCTCTTTAATGACCACTGGACGCTGCAGTGGATGTCGAAGACGACTTACCTTAACCGTGAGCTCTTTAATGTCCTTCTTCAAAGATCCAATTGTATCGCAGTTGATGCGATTTTGCTTCTGCCACTCTGCGGCATTAGCCGTCTTTTGGCCCTCTAGAAAAATAGACGTTAGTATATGTTTTTTTATAACATATACATGAAATTCTTACCAGCCAATAAAATGCGCTTCTTTATCTCATTGATTTGCCGGTTTAATTCGTTTAATTTGTCGGATTCCATGACTGCAATTTTTTTTTCAACTTAACATTTTTGTGACTTCGGCGGCTTTGTTTAATCGATGCATTCAACAATTTGTTATGGCAACAAATTTGAAGGTTGGTTCTATTATGACAACCCTTAAAGAACCTGTAGACAATGGCATTGTTTATTCGTTCTTAGCAACAAAGCAACTGACGTTTATACGATACCTATACGATAGTTAGTCAAGTTTCAAGCCACTCTGCTATAGTTTAAGCATAAACATTCAACAGGTAGTACAAAAAGTTCTGTTTTGATTTCTCAACATGTTTTATTAATTACAAATTAATTTTTTTTCTTATTTTTGACTACCGATTAACAAACTAAAGTTCAATGTCTAAGTAGATTCTCTATATTGAATTGCATCAGTTACCTCAGATAAAACAGCATTTCTTACAGGCAATGTGGATAAGTCCATGTCTTCAGTTTTGTTTAAAATGTTTTCTTTGTTGTGGTGTCTGGATTCGTCTTTTGGAGTATTCAAGTGTGATATTATTTTTTCAGCAAGGGAATTAATGGCCATAGTCATGGTAAAAAATAGGGGCACTCCTGATTGACTGTCCCAATTATTCGACTCATCATATAAATTAGTTGGAAATGTAATTAATTTGTTAAAGTCCGTTGGAAGTTTCATACAGGTTTCAATGCAGGTGCAAGTGGGAAAAGCTGTTGGGAAAGAAATTAAATATGAGTTGATTACGTTAAGATCATTACAAACCTGAAGAATTCAAAAAAACTGGATTTAAGTTTCTCGGCTTACTTTTGTTATTGTATTGCGTTATGAGATCAATATTCTTTGGACTAGGATCTACAAAAAAGTTTTTTATGCTGTGCGGCCTAAGAAATTTGTTTTTTATGAGTCCACTGAGTATTCTAGAGGATGGATATATTTCAGATTGTGGTGCAATTTTCTCAGCATCAATCAAATCTTGTAAGGTATCATAATCTTTAAATATGTCTTCATCAATGTTGGGTTCGATGTCCTTTTGATCGGCGCATAAATTGTCTGCTTGTTTAAACGTATCAGATTGAACCGGAAACGGTGTGATAAAATCGAGTTTTTCTGAATATGTCTTAAGTTTGCAAAATGGTGTCAAAAATAAATCTAACTTAATCGAAGGAGTGGAAAAGTTAATTTCAAACTCTCCTTCTTGCACTTGGTTTTGGATCTCCATATCAAACATTTTATTATTTAGTTCATCATCTTTGCACTCATACATTTTGGGTTTGCTAAAGGCTGTCACAATGCCATCCAGATTTGATAAGGGCGTTGAAAAATCCGTTTCAAATTCAGATGAAGATTCATGTTCTTGTATTTGATTTCCCGTATTTATATCACACTGTGCATCAATTACTTCATGGTTGGGCTCTTGGAAATGTTGTTGCTCATTACTTAACGGATTTGAATAAGGTTCCGATGGAAACGATATTTCAAGATTAGGTTGATCAGGCAACGTTTTGAGATTGCTGAAATCAAACGCAAGTGCATTAAGCTGCGGGGTAGGCATAACAAAATCCACTTTTAATTCTTCTTCAGAAGGTGAAGTTTTTTGCATTAAATATTTTGTGCTTATCTCCAACCGCGCATCATTTGAATCACCCACGTATTCCTTTATTTCTTTTTGGTCTTCACATGCAGTATACTGTTTCTCTAACGTTGAATGAACCAACGACTCTGTTTCAGTATCAGACAAAAGCGATGTGGAGAAATCGAGTTTCTCTGGCAACATCTGAATTTTGCTTAAGGCTGTCACAAATGTGTTCAGCTTAACGGTGGGAAACGAAAAGTCCAGTTCGAACCTATGTTCAGTCTCTGCAACATTCAAATCCAAGGATTCTTGCATATCATTTGAAGAATTGTGAGATACAGGTTCATGTTGCAATGCAATATTGGATGTGTCCCCTTGGAAAAGACAGTTCTTGCTGTTCTGTATGTCATTTTGTGTGTCAATTATCATATTCGGTTCCTCTATGACTGATTGCTTCAAGAACTTTTCATCTTCATTAGGCTGCAATGGAAACGGTGGTGGAAAATCAACTTGCTGTGGCAATATCCTCAGTTTTTGGTTAGCTGTCACAAAGGTGGTCAGCTTTGTTTCGGGAATTGTGAAATTCATTTCAAACTCGTCTGCAGGCATTAATGTATTCACATCCAGGCATTTTTTCAACTCGCTTGACAATTCAAACGGTGAGATGAACGATACAGGTCCAAGCACTGGGATTTTAGTTTTTTTTTCAAACAGTGCATTATTTGGTTCATTCAAATTCGAGTTGGGAATCTTACTTTCATCGATCATTGTATAAGCACACTTTAATTTTCAAAGTATAAAATAATGTTGCTACAAAACATATCTGATACTAGATTAAGATTTTTTTAGTATAAATGGGTTCTTAACGTAATTTAATCTCTTTCTTTTTAAATTGCTTTTACTGTATTCTATTTGCCTTGAGCTAGATTTTTTTTCTAAACGGTTGTCTTCCATTGCAAATTTCTTCCGATTGGCATCATACGCCCTAAAAAACTGTTTTTGATGTGCTCTACGTGGCAGAAACTATACCAACGGGCAATGCGGCCACTGCGTCTAATTACAATCGCATTGCTCAACGGTGCGTATGCGTAATCATAGGTAGCAAGGCAAAGATGGAGAACGTGGCCTGGAACTCAAATTACATTGACAACAAACAAGTCGTCCTCTGGCTTCTCAATGGACCCAAAACATAATAACAAAAGGTAGCCAGAGGCTAGAACAAAACGAAACCATAGAACACAGATTTTTCTGCCACCCGCAACGACCAGACTATACTATATAAAGAGATAAATATAAATATAGCGATGAGTGTTCGCAGCTAAATAAATAGCAGTGGGACGCTTAAAGCGTAACTTAAAACAGAAATATGCATAAAATGCGAAGAGAGAAAAGGAATACAAAAATGCAAACAACAAAGTAAACACAATGTGAATGCAAACAACAAAAATAAAACGAACTTCGGATTTTAAGTTAAAACAATGAAAATTTGCGCACCATTAAATTTCTACTGTATTCGTGTACCCACAAAAATGAAGCTTCCGTTTCCGCCACGCTCTGAAAATCCTGTTAAGTGTGTCTGTGTATGTGTGTATATCTGCTAACTCTGTGATTCCTCTTTATACCTTTCGTTTTGCTTTATTCGATTACCCAACCATTCACCACCCAACGACAAGTTAGTCCTTATACTTTTTTTTTTGTGCAGCTGCAAAACACTGTTGTCTCTGATTTTTTGCGCTTACTAATATTTTGTTGACACTTTGGTTTTTGTCGGTTCAATGGTGAAGCCAAAACATGTCAAAGTATGATTTGAAAAAATCGAAATTGATTTATGTATTTGTTTGCGAATAAACGAAAATCTTAGCAAAATTTTGCTGACAACAAAATGTATTTGTGATTCAGCTCAACAATTTAACAAGCATCGAAATGAGAGCCATAAAATGTTGCCCCTCAACCCAGCTTTATACTGTGACTTCAAAAGGAAAAATACATGAATATAACTGACAGACGGAACGAGATATTTTCCTTAAAGAATAAAGTATACACAGCATATGCAGAAAAATGTATATTGGCTTAATAACTTTGATTTTTGATTGGAAAACTTTTAGATAATAAAGTCTGAATACATAATCATAAAGTATTACACATATTCGGTTATGTCAATTTATAAATTGCGCGTATTAATCCTCAAGAACAACAGTTGGAACATAATCCTCTTGTGGCACAACTACACAATCTGGCACACATTGAAATTAATTAAAATTAAGCCGCTTGAAGTTGAAACGTGTGGCAAACTGTTGGCGGCTGCTTCTGCTGCCACCAATCACGACGCAGATGATGAGGAAATTAACAATGCGAGAAACCAAAGCAGTATGAAACGGCAACAAAAGTACAAAGTCAAGCGGCAGAGAATGAAAAATCTTGCCACAAGTTAATTACATTTTAGAAATTAAAGATGAACGCCAAAAAAAAAAACCAGACGCTTTGTGGAGTATTAGTGTCATGTATGTGTGTGTGTTTGTTTTATGTGTGTTATGTTGTAGCTGGGTCTCTTGTTCATTATGCTGAGGTTGTGTCACTTTGTCGCCGTCAACATATTCAGGTTCAGTGACCTTTCGCTCTGACATTTGCTCGTCATGCTCCGCAAAAGCCGACCAGTTTACACACACGTGTAGTAACGGCTGTTTGCACACCAGTGAATTGTGTGTGTGTGTGTGTAAGAGTGTATGTCCTGCAGGCAGCACCTGGGGCCATCTCCAACTACACTCGACAGATGGTAAAACATTTTCAACGTTAGTGAACGCAGTGCAGCGCGAAATTATTCTAATTAGAGCACCCCGCTTCTTCACCTCCTTCTCCTGCTACTGCTCGTGCTCCTCTCTTTTCATCCTTGAGCAGCGTTGCCTTCCAACTATTTCTCACTATGCCATCCTCTTGTATAGTGCAGAGTGAATATATTTTAGTTTCCACTTATGTCGACTTTCCTTTCATTAAATTTATTCATGAATGGAGCCAATAGCGTAATCAACATTAGAATGATGGTAATTTTGTATTGACATTTTTTTAATTTTATATAAATAGCAAACAGAAATGAATTTCAAATGCTCGTTTTTTGAATTAAATTAATGTAATTAGCTTTCGGCCTTGCACAAATTTTTATATTTTTAATAAATATTGGCTTATTACTAAATGCTTTAACATCACAGAATTTAAATAAAGATTTTTGGATAAATTGAACGAAAGAAAAATGTCGAAAGCACTTAATACAAAAATTGGTCAATCAAAAGCTTGGAATTTTTAATAATACTTATACTGAGCTTCTGCAAATTTTCACATTTTCCCCCAACGACTCTAGCGACAATCAAGTCACATTTTTCGCTTAAAATGTTTGGAAGCGGGGACTGCAATTTTAAGGGAACGCTGCATAAGAGACAAAATGTGTTTAATAGTTTAACGCTTCATGTGCCACTTGTGTTGCACACACTTACAATGTGTATACTCATGGCTTAAAACACAACATATACATAGTCCATAAGTGTGTGTATAGTACGTATACGTAACTTGAGCATATCATTGCCAGAGCACCTGGCTCTTGGCTTTAGCTTAATTCACTTTGCGCCAGCACGCTTTGAGTACAGTGAATACACACACACTGCTGCTGGTGTTGGTGATGATGATGATAATGGCGAGTTGTCGCCCAGGAATGATGCTGCAAGTGCCTATCTACCTAACATACCCACCATTTGGTTGAGATAAGGCTCGTACACTTTATATATATACATGTATATATTTTTTGTCAGATTCAAATGTTGTTTTCTGCATGTGTAACGGTCCGCCTGGATACAGTTGCCTGGTTGCCGTCATGCTTCAAGCCTGTCATGTGCCAAATGAAAGAATCAGCAAGCATTACTCTACTTCCTAACACCCTACCCTTGCCCCCTCTCTATTTCTCTCATGAGTCGCATGATGTATGACATTTTTGCGCCTCATAAACAGCCTCGCTCACCGCCTGTTGTTGGTAATCAGGTGTCCGTCCGCAATCCGGCGTACTCCACGTGCCGCTAGCCACTTTGTTGCTGCTTTTGTTTTTACAGTGCAACAAACCTGGCATTCCAGCCACCTAGCCAATTCCAGGGCCTTTGCATAGAAAGTGTAGGGCTGACAAGGTTTGCATGGCTCGTGGTTTTGTTTGGTTTGAGCCTGAAAATGGGGTGGCTTGAATGTTGTGTTGGGCGTTGGTGTTCTTTCTGTTTGTTTGCTTTTACGAAATTGGCATGACGTTGGCAATGGCGTTGCCGTCATGTTGACAATTTGTTCGTTTGCGTTTGCGTTTACACTGAACTGACTTTCTTTCTTTTTTTTGCTTTTTTTTGCTTTTTTCGACTCAATGGTGCAATTTAAATGTGGCTAAAGTTGCTTGACCCCGTCGTCGCCTGCACTTAAATCGGGCTAACATTAAACAGAACATTTCGTTGGCCTTTGAGTTTAATTACAAAAGTTTCTTCACATTAAGTTTGTATTCATATTTATGATGTAATTAAAATTTGCAATCTAAAGATTATTTAATATTTATTTTATTGCTGAAACGATAATAAATTTTATTCATTTTCTTTGCACATTAACAAAGCGGTAATTACAAAGCGAGCTTTTTGTTAATGCAAAATAAGTCTTCATTAAATGCACATTAATGAAAGGAAAAGGAAACTGTCATCAAAAGGAACTGTACAAAAGCGTCATCTGACTAAAAGTTTACTGTCACAAAATGTTAAATCGATGGCTTTTCAAATGGCGCACAAACTACTCTCAATTTTGGTTTTCAATAGATTGAATCATCGTTAGGCTCAATGTGTGAGTGCCATGTTCTCATTAAAAACACATCTCAATTTTATTTGCATAAATCGAAGTCGTTTCAAATCTAAAGAGGGAGGACCGGCCCGGCCCATCACATTGAATATCATTCAAAATCGATTGAAAACCAATTAGGAAGTGATTTTCCAAATAGTATCTACCTTTTAAGGCAAAATTTAGTTATGTATTTGTGTGTTACTCGTCTCAAATCATAAACTCTCTTGGCAAAGACAATATTCTATTCTGGCGCACAGAGAATCACTCCAAAAGGGGTGAGAAATGTGCATGTGGAATGTGGCATTGGGATTATGACACTTTTCATGCTACGTTGCTATAACTTTTGCTTTTCATTTACCAAAAACAAAAAAAAGGAAATTCAATTAAAAATTCGCAAACGAACAACATTGAAAATGCAGTGCCAAAAAATATTGAGAGCGGAACGGTCCAAACAATAACCAAAAATAAAAAGTATTATATAAAACTAAAAAGCAAAGTGCCGAATACTTAATACTCTCTTTGATATTGCTGGTGACCTATATTACGAAATGTTATATACATGATGCATGCAGAAGCTTTAAAAACCAAATCAACTTGGTCAAAAGGACAGACAAAAAATTTCTACTATTTTATCATATTTTTACACATTGCGTGACAAAATGTTTAAATACGTTTTGCAAGAGAATGCAAAAATAAAAACGTGGAGTCAACAAAATGAACAAAACTATGGAAATTCATTTGTTGCAATTTTAGGGTTTTTATTTATATGAACGCCAACAAACCAAATGGGGATAATAAATTTATGGATTTAAATGTAAGCTTATTATGTGATATTATAAATATAATGGCAGGGTGGCATGAATTATTCATTAATGACAACCCTACACAAATGATTTATATATTTTCTGTATTTAATTAGTTTCGACTGTTTTGAAACGTTAGTTAAATAAAATTTCAGGGGCTTCATGCAGGGTATTTTCACTTAGTACTTAGTAAAATTTACACGCTCTATAAAACTGGCGAGCATCCAGCGTGATGTACTTTCTAAGGTCCTGCGGCAAACAAACGACACAGAACAATGGAACAATGAAAAAATAAGCGGAAAAAGGATGGCAATGCAACAATGTAATAATTTGCAGCATTGAGTTTGAACTTTTCCCCAAAAAAAAGAAGAATTATCATGGTTTATTTTACGTTAGTTTCTGTTAATCAGAAAACATGCTTCTGTTAGATTTTCTGATCATGCACTATAATATTTACACACAACATGCATTTATCCCCTGTTTGGCAATCGAATTCCCAATAATAACCGCCCATGTTGCTCGTTTTTGTTGCAATCACCAGCGACAATCGCCACTTAGTTTATGCTTTTTCTGGCACATTGATTATTAGGAAAACCAGTGGCAAACCAAAACACATATGCTTACAATTGGGCACCTCGCAAATTGCGAATAGTTAAGCCACGCAAATAGCGTCAACAATGCGTGGGTGGGGCTGAAACAAATTCATTTGTCATGATGCCGTGCCATTGAAATTGAAGAAGGCTGCTGGATGTTTGGGGAATTTGGGCAAAAACAGAAGCTCATCTGTGGCACCAAATGCAAATAAAATGCAAAGCCGAATTTACGGCGCCTGCTTTTCAATTGGCGGGTACATGCGAAATGGCCTGGGAGCGGAACTTTCGGTTTTTTGGGGCGACAAACGGTTCAGAGGCGCGCGCGGTTTATGGATGTATCTGTGTGTGTTAGTGTATGCGTGTGTGTGGTTGGGTACGTTTTATTGCGGATTTTCGACGAGATGTAAAAATAAAAATTGGATTTTAGCGTAAAATGTTGAATGCCGTAAATATTTTTCAATTCAATAGCTCGGCTCGTTGCTGGTTAGGTCGAGCGAAAAGAGTTCAGGGAACGGATCAGAGCATATGTATGAGCGATGATTTCCCCAGGGCGAAGGGTCTGCGGTCTGCTTTTCGTGCTGCTGGGACACTGTCAAAAGTATGTATTGGGAATCGCGTGCAAATGATTTTGCCAAAATCAACTCACCGACACGACCCAACAGCGCATCTGACGCAACATGTGCCAAAAAAAAAACTGGCAATGTTATTCAAAGGGAGAAAACGGGTCCTTCTATAGGCACACTTTGTTTACGTTTTGAAGTACCGCAGGCGAGCTTTTCTTTTAACCCTTTTATACGCGTATACAAATAGGGGTATTTTCCATTTTAATACCATTTCGGTTGCTCGACTGAACTTTGCTAAATCTTTGGTGAAACTCATTTGCTTTGATGGCGTCAAATTGATTTGCTTCCTTATACTCGAAAAGCCATCAAACTGGCTTTATATTATCCCATTTTAATACCCTAGTGGAGGGTGCTTTGTCTTTGTCCTAAGTGAACATTAAAGCTGTAAATCGTTTTTTGTTTAATCACACACATCCACTGTAGAAACTTCAAAATGATTTGAATGTTAAGTCTCTATTTAAATTTAAGTTTCGTTCATGTTGGCTAAAGGGCAGTTGGCCACCCCTTCAAATAACAACGGCCCAATGCGACATCGTTGGAAAAGGAGGCTACAGAGTACACTAAGCCGCTGGCATAATGTTGCCTTCAGTAAGAGATTTTTGCTCTACACAAACCTGGGCATCTCGATTAGCTTGAGCATGCTGGGTGACACCATGGAGCAGTCATACGAGCGATATAGGGGAGAAATCGAAGGTTGGGATCGCACACGAACCGTGCGTATGGGTATGTCGGGATTAACAGTCGGGATTGTCTGCCACTATTGGTACCATTATCTGGACTATTATTATCCCAAGCGTACCCTGCGGACGGTGGTGCACAAAATACTACTTGATCAATTTATATGCTCACCGTTCTATATAAGCGTATTCTTTTTAACTATGGGCCTGTTGGAGCACAAAAGTTGGGAGGAAATGAAAGAGGAGATCAAGGACAAAGCCTTGACACTGTACAAAGCCGAGTGGACAGTGTGGCCAGCTGCTCAAATGATCAACTTTTTCTTTGTTACCCCTAAATACAGAGTATTGTACGACAATTGCGTAAGTCTGGGCTATGATGTCTACACATCCAAAGTCAAGTACAGAAAGAAACCCGATGCCCAAAAGACAATTTCATTTACCAGAGCAATTAACCTTTATAATATGTATAGAAACAAGTAATAGATAAAAAAAAAAGTGTACATTTTGTGCAAAAGTATTTAAGTTGTATACAAAAATAACTTCAAACCATTAAAAGAATTTTCAAATTGTGTTGTAGGCTTCGAAACCACATGAAAAGCTTTTGAGATTGAAAATTCATCAGCGCAGTGACATCAAAAGAAATTTAATTTAGCACACAGCGAGAAATGTCAGCAACACGCGCATTGTGTTCAATTCAAAACTATGCAACTTCAGAACACTGAAGGATTATTTGATTATAAATCTACGCAGAACCGTTGCAAAAGATAAAGGTGAAATGAAAACTTTTCAGCTTGACGAATCGCTTGGAAATATACTGTGGCTGAAGTGAGTTGATGGAAACATTAAGGATTTACATTTTGACAGTGAAATAAATGTGAGATGTCGTTCGTCATTACTAGTTGGCAGTGAGAAATGGGGCATGAAGAACAGCTTCTTTTAACTCTTATCACATGATTAATTTTGCAACCTTTTGCAGCACCATTCTCACAGTTCGAGCAACATTTTTGTAATTTCATCATTGTAATTCAAGATGCTTCCACTTGATAGCGCATTTACATGCCGAGCTGAACCTTAAACTTGCCACACTATTTCCGACCCTAGTCAGCAGCGGAGACGTTAAAACAACAACGGCTGTTAAAGAGCAGATATACTACATATATGGGATGAATGCCATCGAACACTTGAGAGACTCTCGAGTCCTCTCAGCACTTGACAACGAATTGTGTCAAGCATACAAAACAAAACAAAACAAATGAGAAACAAAAAAAAAAAAAAAACAACAGTAAATGTGAAAAAAATACAGTAACAAAATTGATGTCAAGACGAGTGTGCTTGCTTGTCCTGGTCCAATGCAATGTGCTGGCTGGCTGTTGGTGACAGTGACTTCACGGCCGGCGCGATTTGGCACCCGCACAACCACACACAAATACACACACAAGCACACGTCGCCTAATCCAATTTAAATCTCTTAACATGATTTGCCGCTTTCTTTTCATTTTGCTGGATTTTATGCCATTATCCTTTTTTGGCAACCGAATTGCCAAGCAAAACACGAGGCGTTGCCGTCATCGCCATGGCCATTGCCTTCGCCTTTGCCCATCGCCTTAGTCGCAGTCAACACCAACGTCCGTTGGTGAGCAGGCAAGTTGACTTCCTGTAGTGCCAGCCTTTTATCTGCCTCAAGTCAGAAGGACACTAAGGAGTATGCCCAAAAGGGTTCATTTATTTGGTTTAGTCAGTCGCTCTGGTTGCCTTACCGACTCTATCTGTATTTTGTGATTTAATTTAAAAGCTCACCAGGCATGCGAATGGGTAAAGTTTTCAGCCATGCAGAGGGAGTTCCTGTCTCGGTGCTCAGCTGTGTGTTGGGTTAGCTCCTTAATGGATATGTACATACACATATATGTGTGTGTGTGTGGTTAATGCGCCTCAAATGAGAAAACGTGTCAGCAGTTGTTGAATTTTACCTTTTTTCATGCATTTGAATCAGGCAAAGCGTCATTAGGCTCAGCTGCTGTTAAGAGCCAACTTGATACAAAGTAATTTGAAGCCAATGAGAAAATAAATCCTTAATCCAAATGGTGTAATTGGCCTTAATTGTTACTATAATGTTCCACAAAGTACAAAAACCAGCAGCATTAAGTGGTTACATTTACTATTTAGTGTTTTTGTTGCAGTTTTACAAGAATCACTTTAATAACGCAAATCGTGGCAGCTTTTACTATTGGTGGCCAATTTAACTATCGATTGACATTTCCTAATTAATATCGTTTTTGCCTGCATCTGCCCGTTTATCGATTAAGATGCATACAATAAAAGTAATAACATAAGATGTTTTAGCAATATTGTTATTCCGTCATCCTTTCTTAGAACTTGATATAGAATGCCAAATAATATGTTACGAAGACCTTGCCGCTTGTATCGCATTTCCAGCCCTGGTATCACAGCAAGCTATCTGGCAACGCTATAATGATCGAGTCACGCGATCGGCGCGCCATTTCTCGCTTTTATAAAAAAGTCTTAAGCAAAATTAAAGTTTTTACGTGTTAACTTTTGTGATCGTTTAACAAAACGCTTTAACTGTGCAACTGACGCTCACAGTCATGAAAAAAGAAACGCCAACAATACGGGTCAGTACAAACCAACATGAGAAATCCAAGTCCAGCCACTGATATTTGATTATGCAAAGGCAAAGCAGACAGTTAGACAGCTGGTAAAAGTGTATCTGAGCTCTATGCACAAAGCAAATGTATCTGTTCACATGCATGTGTATCTGACATCAGTCGCCCGCAGTTATCTTTCCATTTGCGACCATTTGCAAAATGAGTAACGTTGCAAAGTCTCGCATAACAGGTAACTTAATTAGCATATTATTCATGAGCGCAGTGAAATTGTGTATGTGTCTCTGTTTCATATGCTTTGTATCCACCCTTAAGTCATTGGAAAAGGAGACAATGAGGCAAACTGGCTGAATTACAAACAAATTCCCTTTACTTAAATGGCCATAAATTAGTTGGCATTCATGGCTTTTTGATGACTTGTTTGTGCGAACAGTGTGGCCTTAACAAAGAGTCTAGTGAAATTTATCTTATTGACGCTTCGAAAAGTCTATAAATAATTCCAAGAACAAGTCTCTAGTGTGTTTATCTAATAAGTGTTATACATTAGATGGACACCTTTAATACTTGGCCCGCTTAAATTATCCAATTTGAATGATAGACCATGCTCCAAAACATGTAATCGAGCGTGTTTGTCGCTGTGGAATAATTTATTTCAGACTGCCGTACTTTTGACAGCTTAGATTTTTCAGCCAACCAACGGCATTCACTTGATGGTCCAGTCCACTCCTGTCCAGTTTAGTCTACAGCACTCAAATTATGCAGGCTTCTTGCGCCTCCCCACCCCCGTACACCGCACAATGACTGACTGAATGGACCCGTTTTTTCAAGAGTTTGCGTGGCTAACCATCCGTTAAATGATGCTACATCAAAATGTATCCAGCATTTGGGTGCTGCATACTTTTGGACAACGTTATATTGTACGGTTAGCAAATGATTAAAAAGTTTTAATTGCTCACTAACCGGCAAATTGAATGTAGATTAAAGTACGCTTTGTAGTGAAATCAGCAATCACGTCAAATCGCTGAGAAGCACAAAAAATCACAGGGCCCTGGAATCAGAACGAAGCTCTTAAGTCCGTTTCGCACATTTAAGCAAAATACTACTCACCTTCAATCCAGCGTAAAGTTTGCAACAACGCCGCTAGGGATATGAAAAAGCACTAAAAACCGTAGGCAACAACATCAGCAACAGCAGCAACAACAACAATACGGTGAACAATCGAAATGAGAGCAACAAATTTTAACGAGCACCACAAAAACCCAACATGCTGCTTTTTAAGCCTCCATCCCATTCTCTTTCATCCATATACGCACACCCCCATATCCAGACAGCGCCTCCTCCGCGCTTTTGTAATTACAAAAAGTCGAGTTGGGCGCAATACTTGACAAATGGCGGGTAGGCAGGAACGGTGGCACAACGGTATACACAGACTGTCGGAACCGGAACGGAAGGACGTATAGAATGAACGCACACACGCACAAGAGCGTACGAGCCGGTTAACCAAGATAATAGGATGAAACAAATGTAAATGAAGCTGAAGCTGAAGATGGAGATGGAGATGCAAAAGCAAAAGGCACAGGAGGCCGAATGGAGGCCCAGTGACGATGGCGCTGCCAGCGTTCACAGCGGCAATTGTACACAAAAAACAGAAAAGGAAAAAATGAACAAAATATAAAAAAGTTCAAGCTAAATTTCTGCAAAAGACATTTCCCACTGTGTGTGTGTGTGTGTGTGCATGTTTGTGTGCCTTTGTCTCTTCACAAATGGAACGCAACGACGCGCCGCAGGCTTCAGTTGTGCTTCTTAACGTTGGAATGGGTAACAGGGACCCAAAACCAAATTGCGACTGTATAAAATGGACAGTTGAAATATTCGTATATACAATTCCGTGCATACTAACATGCATACTTTATAGCCGTATGTAAATAAGTACGAATAGTTGTTGGCATAACAGTTTTCTACCTTCTATCCAACTTTAACATAAGTTTGCTCTCTTCTCAACTCTAAGCTCAACCAAAACTCTCTAAACTCTAAGATTGTTCTATGTATGCGTACCATATATGTATCTACACACTTTCTGGCATGCTCAGATAATGGTAATAAGTTGTTTGACAAGGAAGTTTAGCTTATTAAAAAGTTGGTTTTTCCTTGACTTTCGGTCACGACATAAATTATTTAGTAAAAACTAGCTAGATATACCAAAAGAACTATTGTAAAATTTTCATTTATAGTATGATTAAAGCAAAAACGAATAATTTTACTAAGGATTCTCAAAATTCGAGGAAAACTAAAAACATCCTTCTAGTCCGAATTGCTTAATTAACATTTCCATTAAAAATTCTAAACAATGCTTGCTTACGAACTAACTGAACTAAATGTGCCACAATTAAGGCCCATTCAGTTGACCATGCAATACGCTTGGCCGCAGTGTGGGCCAACAGTTGGTTGCACAGCTGGGCATCAACGGCCGCAATCTTTTGGCCACTGCGCTACAATTTCTCCAGCGCAGTGATGCGAACGTATCTCGCGGTGCGGCAATTAAAATCTAGCATTCAAGTCTGGCCGCTGCAACTTGAAGTATTTTAATTTCCCTCGACGCAGCAGCAAAAAACAAAAAAGAAACTACAGCAAAAGCAGCAGGAACTGTGTGAACCCACAATACTGCTCCTCCGACCGCTGCGCCCGACAAATCAGAATCAAAACAAAACACCAAAGTGGCAAAGAGTTCTTTGCTGTTCCCTATTACGTCAAAAGCGCATGCGTTATGGCTGCACAAAATGGCGGCGGCGAATTGGTAAGTCCTTTGTATGAGAATTATCAGGCAGTTGAAAAAGTTTAGTTGCTGCAGGACTGTCGCGAGATAAAGTTGGCCCCGGCGCACAAGCCACGAAACAGCGTCATGTAAAAAGTAACAAAAAACAAAAGAAATATAAAGGAGGAACGCGCGCGAAATCTTCTATTTGAATTCGCACCCCCGCATTCAGTGTGTGCAGAGACTTCTGAGACTGATATACACACACACATATGTGTGTATGTGTGTGTGCTTTCGTGCGTGTTTGTGTTTTTCGTAAGCAAAGTGAAAGAAGTGAAAGACGTTTGCCATGGAGCACCTGCGTCCACTTAGCTATGAGGAGTTGTGCCAAATGGAGTTGCTGCAGCAGTGTGGCAGCAATGCAACGCCGGCATCGAATGCAGCAGCAGCAGCACCACCGCAACCAACAATGTTGCCAATTATGGTCATACCAACAACATTGCTCTCGCCAGGAGCAGCAGCGGCAGCAGCTGCAGCCGGCGCACAACAGCCTCCGGGCGGTGTCGAACATTATTATCAGCTGCAGCCCACACATATTTTAACAACGAGCAGCGAGGGGGCAGCGGCAGCGGCGGCAGCAGCAGCGGGTGGCAACGTTGGCGGAGTTAACGGCGAATTGGCGCTCCTGCAAGGAGCCAGTGAACAGTATCCACACAGCATCCAACTGCAACAGCATCCACATCATTCACATCCCGTTAACATTTTATGTACGGGCACACTAAGCCGCACACCCTCCGCCTCGACTGCGGCGTCAGCCATGGCAGCGACTGCGATGTCGGCGTCGACGTTGCCGCGCAGCTTTCAGCCGGCTGCCTTTGTGACGGATGTGGAGAGTGATTTTGAGGGGAGTGAGTGTGGTGCGGGTGGCACAACCACAACCTGCATGCCACACTTTCGCTTTGGCGGCTGCGGTCTGCAGTCGGCGGCCCAACAGCACCACCAGGACGCTGTCGTTGGCTGCGGCTCATTGTCTTATATGATGGGAACTCTGGCAGCTGGCGGTGCAATGCACGCTGGTCGCTTTGCGGGCACACTGGGACGCAATCGAAGACCCGACGGTCATACCAAACGCGTCTCCTTCAAGGGTGACAATTTGCTGCCATCACCACCGCCGGCACCAGCTGTTGAGCTGGATGAGAATGGTATGCCCATACCACTGCCTATGCCTGGTGGTGTCGGTGGTTGCTCCTACATGCATTTCGACAACTACATGGATTACCAGGTGCGTGCTGAATGTGACTGTGTGTGTGTGTGGAGTCTATCTTTTTCTCGTCTCTTTCTTTATTCGTTGTGGCTTGACTCTAATTGGCATTCATGGGCTGTTCTGTCATTTATGTTGGGGCGCCAAGTGGGTGGGATGTGGAATGGATGGGTGACACATTTACGATTATTGACGCGCATTTGATTCGTGACGCGATTTAAATGATGGCTGAGCAAGTGTGTTTGGCCAGGGATTGTAGATGGTGTTCCAGACAATGAGAAGTAAGACATACTGAAATACACAAAAACAAATAAACATAAATATATGTATGTTCTTACAATATGTGGCACATAAAATGAATCTTGTTATGTGGAAGAAAAGAAAATCTGACTTGGCATGAGGGGCTTTGTCTCATCTCTACCACTAGTACTACCTTATTGTTTTATGAAAAATTACCATTTAATATGTTGAATTAATCCATTTTTTTTTTTCAATAAATTATACATACATATTAATTCCACACATTTTTTGCTACAAAAATAATTACACATTTATTCCATCATTATACTTTTACTACTGCTATTTATCCACTTTATAACTTTAATTTATTAGCATTTTTTTATTCATATTTTTTATGGATTTATATTAGTTTTGCGCGCTATTTATGTTAATTTTCATTCATAAAATTGGTTTTGTGTGGTTTTTATGTAGTAATACGTAGGCGAATGAAACTTTTTTTTCAATAAAAACCCCATGCTGTGTTTTTATGCAGAACGCTATTTATAGTAATACGACCGGGCTGATTACGGAAAATAAACAAATAAAAATTTTACTACCTACTTGGAATTTGCTGAAATGTAACTTTGCCTATTTTCTCGTTGTGAACAAAATCAATTTGTACGAGATACAATCTTCTTCGCAGATACACATACAACTTTATTCGTAGAACGCAATCAAGGTAACCAAAACTTTAATAAAAACAGAACTACTATAAATCATGAGATAATCTGCCTCATGTGCGCAGTCTATAAATTGTAGGTAGCATAGCATTTTATGGTCCCCATTTTAAAATGCAGCTAGGTAAGCTATTTAGTTTGCGGTGCAGTTACCCCAAAAAAAAATAGGGCGAATACCTTACAAATGCACATTACCATGAATAATGTGCAGAAATCAAAATACATTTGCTTGGGCTGGGCGCATTTGATAAACGATTATCTGCATGTAACTCAATTTGTTTGTTTGGATGCTACGCATATCAAATATCCAAATGCCGAACATATATGTATGTATGTATCTACTTTACCATAGTGTGGCAAAGTGGAGCAATGTAAAAATAAAGAAAGAAAGCTAAAGTTGAAAAGTATATAAATGAATCGTTGCATTTGCTAAGGATATTTGTCCTTTGGATGCCATTACTCACTGAGCGACGCGACAATCGTTGTCATCTATGGCCAGTGCCGACCATTTGTTCACATTTGCATAATAAATTAAATGTTGCAAGTGTCGTTCAGTTTCAGTTTCTTTTTCTGCAGCTTCTCGACCATTTATTCAGTTTCTTAACGCTTGTTTTCCCCACTTCTTTTACTTGGCGACGAGTTGTGGCATTTGTTTGGCGGTCGAGTTGGGAGCGAGCCTGCGTTTTATGCGTTTTGCCGAACCCATAAATATAGTCATTATTATACACGCCTCAACCCCCCGCTTACCATTTCCGTTCGCCATTCGCTATCCGCCATTTGCCATTCCTTGTCGTTTCGCGCTCCGCTGCCCTGCCATATCTTCATGTTTCTGTCCGTTCCACCATTCGAGTAGCTTATCCTTGCGCTGCGTTGCGTTGCGCTGCTCGTTGCCTGTTGCCGCTTCAATGCTTTCCATCAAAAAAAACTTTCCCATAGCGGCCATTTCTATACGATTGCAGCTTAACTTTTTTGCTGGCAAATGCTATTTTGTTTAGTCAGAAGTTTATATAGATGTGGATATGAATATTAATGTTAAGACAAAGAGACATAAATATAGATTAGGAAGTTGTTGAAAAATATATAGAAGGAACTTAATAATCAAGGAACTACATTTGTATTTATTCTTGTGATTATATAAATAGAACTATACTTTTATCTTGATTGACGAAATTTTCTGTTTTCTACAAGTTTTTAACTCCGTCTTGGATCCCATTCAATTTCTTTTTTGGAGAATGCATTGCTTGCGAAATGGAATTTGTGAATTGAGCTCATGTTGTTGTCGAACAGAGAGCACTTTGATTGATGAATGCGTATGCCCCAGCAACAGAAGCAACAGCAACAGACCAAAGCTGTTTGAGTTTGTCTAGCATATTTTTGGGTTTCTGTTTCCTGTCATTGTTCATGTCAGCTCACGTTTCGCTTTATGCTTTGTTGTGTGTTGCCAAATGTTTGTTGCCAGCTGTCCCTTGTAAGGGTCCATCATAATGATGAAATACGTTCAAATCATGAATTATTATCAAAGCAAAAGTTTCTTTTTTAAAGAAAATACAATCGATGAACTTGTCGACTTGAGTATTGCTCACAAATTGCACTGTGAGAGCACGCGATGTACAAGTTTGAAAAGCATATATAACTAAATGATGAAATAAATAAATATTGTTGAAGTGGCTTAAAAGGAAAATCCCTTTGGTACATAAGTAAACTAGTTAAAGTGTAAAAGTTTTACACGCTCCCTTCTTTTTTGTTTAAGAACCAATTTACAAACATTTTGCTTAACTAGCCCAACAGCACATGAGCTTGTGTTAGCCAACAGCAGTAAACACACAAATATACAAACAAAGTTTGTAGACTAACTTTGACATTTAGTTGCAGCTCGAGACGTATGTGGTTCACTTTGAAGTCATTTGGGATCCCAGTACAAAGAAATGCGATTAAAAACTTTCAATTGTTTAATGAACACTTAAAGAGCTGCAATTCCTGAACAAATACTTACAACAACCAATACAAATGGCACAGACAGGATGAGAGAAATAGTAGTGAGACATGGGTCTAGACAGTCGCCGGTCATCGCCCACATAACTCTGAGGCAAACACACAAACACAAAAACAAAACATACAACGGATAAAGAATGGCAAGTCCCAACACAGTCATCGCCAACAGCAGAAGCTGCTCTGTTTTTCCCGCACTTTGTGTCCATTTGAAAGTAGAAATAAAATGGCAACAACATTGCGGTTAAGCGAGAAATAGGAAAATGCCGGCGCTGTTTGTGTGTGTGTGTTTGTATGAGGGAAGGGCTGTCGTTATTGCTGTTGATGTCCATCAGCGTGAAATGCCCCAATGACATTTGAAAAAAAAAGAAAAACTAAAAACTTGCCGACGTTGACATGAAAACAGCAGCAGCAGTAGCAGCAGCCGTGCAAAACATTCCATGTTGGCAACTCCGAGTAGTACGACGCCCCTTTGTGGCACCAGAGGGTGCCATGCGAATGGTAATGGCCAGGCGTCACAGATTGTGCCACAATGGGCTCAAAGCGCCAAAGTTCGCCACAAATCAGCCTTACCATATTTATGAACGGCATCCATCATAATGATCCCCACAAATACCGCTATGCCAGAAGTGTTATTCAACTTTAGCCATTTTTCAAGCCTTTGGTTTCGCTACAGAAAAATGAGAAACTCAATTTTTGCCCGGACACGATTCGGAAAAGTTGCTTAAAACTTGATGCGAACAATTTTCTCTGCTGTTAACTTTTAGCGTTGGAAAAGTTGTGAATTTTATACAAGAAATTTGTTCGATTTATTGAGAAGAAAAATAAATGCATTTCGTGCATGTATATAATCAACTTTTGATTGAAAAATAATTGCCGAATGCACAGATTCTTGATTATGATGAAAACTTTCGAATATATAATAAAATTCCATGTTAGTGTATTTATACGCCTATATACATACACAAGTATACAGCTCAACTCATAACACTTTGTTGCAAGTCCAAATAAATAAAAAAATACAGAGAAAAACTTTTTATTTTCAAGCCGATTAACTTATAATGTACCTTGGAAAACGTTTTAGTTTTTTAGATGTTCGACAGTATTTGAATATCTGTAAGTACTGTCACATCCTATAATATATGTAGATATTTGCGCACATTTATTATTCCGGATTTAACTCTATTCGTTGCGCAGAATAAAACAGCAAAAAATATGTGTTTTCTAAAAACTACACCACGAACAAGAAAGAAACTCAAAAAAGTACAGCATGGAAAGAAAAACAATAAAGCATTTCGGCATGGTTCTTGCTTTTATTTTTACCGTCGCTTTTTTCATTGTTACAGCAGCCATTTGTATTTGTTGTTGTGTGTTGTTTCTGTTCCTGTTTCGCTGCTCCTGTTGCGAGATGCCATTTGTGTCATGTGTATGGCGCCTGTCGCTCCACTCTGATGATTTGTTGAATTGTGTTGTTGAAATTGTGTGTTATAGTCATGGTTTCTGCATATAAGTCGTTGTTAGTGTTGTTGTTTCTTCATCGCCAGCTTTAGCTTTGGTTAAAACCCGATAGCGTGAATGCACACCTAAAAATGCGAACGAAACAAAGAAACCAATTTGGTTAGCGTCAATAAAGAGAAAGCACAAGACATAACAAATATTCAAGAACAGAGATGGGCACGAAAAATAACGCCGTGCTTATGACACAATACGCGACGAGTAAGAACTATACGTGCCCATGTCTGTTCTAGAAACTAATGTGCCTTTAAAAAAACACATGGAACAGAAAAAATTGTGGTTATGTATGATGCGGCGTTATGAAACGGCTTAGTTAAATTTCTTTACAAAATAATAACTTTTAAATACCTTTTTGTGCGAATCGATGAATTACACATGATGCTCCTAATCCGGAATGTCCTCCAATGAAGGCTCCTCCGCATCCTGAGGCTCCACAGCAAGCTCCAATTGAGCTTCCACCACAAGCTGCACGTCAGCTCCATCCACTTGCGCATCTCTGTGAATATTTCGAACTCGTAGCCGAGGTAAGATAAATCCCAAGGCTTGCACTTCCTGCAAGTCATTGATGGCATTAATTATTTGCACAGCTGGAATTTCGTGCGGATTTTCTTCATTGCCTGACTTTTCATTATGCGAATTTTCGAAACGCATATGCATTGGTATATCAAAGCAATCGTCAACTTCTTCGAAGTTTTCATAATTCTTCTGTTTCGACAACATTTTGATTTTTTCTCCTTTTTTTTTGCTGCTAGTATTAAAGTCACCAATTACTTTCACACAATTGAAAATTGTTGGCCAAGTTTAGTCTTCTTCTTACTACGTCGTTTTGACAATTGGCCAAAGCAACTCTGTTAGCCAGTGTTGTAAAAGAAAGCCAAGTTGACCAAAATTGAACTAATTATAACCACACAGGGACGAGTGGAGTAAAACAAAAAATGTTAAACATGCCCAAATGCTGTCACCTGCCGTAAAGCCAACGCCTGCCGCTGCCCATAAATTTTGTAGCAGCATCAGCAACAGCGACGCCTTCGCTACGCAAGGGTATTCAGCGCGAAATGTGGCTAAAGCTGCTTTCCGGTTACCCACCAAATCCCAAACCCCTTTCAAAAGCCCCCCAGATGATAATGTCGTGGTCGCGACGCCAACTGTAAAAACTTTCGCTTAGGCAACCGGCATGCAAACGTAAAGACCAACTAAAATGCTGCGCCCCTTTAAGCAGCGGCAAACCCAAAAAGTTTGGCGTAATTTATCTAAAATGCAAGACTAAGAACCCTCCGCAAATACCCTTAAGCAATTATTATTATCATTATTATGTTAATAAAAATAATATTTATTTAGTTTTTTTGCCAATTTCCAATACAGCTGCATTTTTTAATTATCTTTAAACATTGTCCTTATTTATTTCTAAGATGATCCGAAAGCAAACTTGGAAATGCTTATTAGATAGTGTAATTTTAAAAAATAAATTGTTAAATTAAGCATGCAGCTTATCGCAGAAGAAGCATAAGTAGAGGGTATTCAATGCCTCGTTGCGCTGTGAAGTATAAACAATATTTGCATTTTTATTAAAAATTGAATAAATTGAAGTCTATTTTTTTCATTCTTTGTTTTCTTTTTTGGCAAAAGTTCCGACGACCTCATTATTTTCATACACTGTTCTCAGAGGGTGAAAAGTATATGGCTTTTGCATATCGAAACTTTAAAGCACAAAAAAATTGATTTAATAATTAAATAAAACGTTTCGTTTTAACTTTTAAAGTTTAAGTTGATATTCTGACCAAAACGTTTCAAATGAAACGATTTTCCCATCTTGAAAGTATCGATTGTTTTGCAACATCTCTAGCTTAAACACGTGGTGTATACGTATTATGTGTAAAATAAAACGTGAACGCAGAGTATTTGGCAGTCGTGTGGCTGCGATAAAAACGAAGCCACTTGTTATTACTTGCACAATGCAATGTCGAAAGTTTCGCTAGTATTAATAAAAGTTAATTTCGCTGCCTGATGCAGGCAGAATTCATAATTAAAAATAGTTTCAAATAAAACAGGCGTCCAATATTGTTGTACCTCGGTCGTGGCCGACATGCTTTTTTTTTATCCTCTTCTGGCTTTGTTCGTATTTTGTTTAATTAATTTTCAGCAGGCGTTAAGAGCCTTTTTTCTTTGTTTTCATAGTTTTTATACCCTGCATAGATAACAAATTTAGAAAAAAAGGAATTTTTTAAAGCTGCAAAGCTATTTAAGCTTAGCTCATGGGGTTAATAAATATTATATTGATGCTAAGGATTATGTTGTCCAGGATACACGGTATTAACAAGTAGGTCTGTAGTTGAAAGCTCTTCTTTTTTTTTGTAAACGCATTGTTCACATGCTCTGTGGTTCAGCTAATTAGCTGCATGTACTTTAGTTAGGTACATGCAGCTAATGCAGCTGGGTGGGTTAAGCCAACAGAAGGGGAGCTTCATTGAAATTACATTGTAAATGAAAATAATTGCGTACAATGTGCATAGAGCTATCCCTCTGTCATACAATGATACGTTAAATTACTATAGAGTTTATGTTGGGATTAAGCATGAAGGTTTAATTATAGTATTAAGTCTTATTGATTTCGCAAATACAATTTTAATTTAATTTTATGGCAAACAAACAAGAGTAGTATTATCTGTGTATATAAATTCCTGACACATTAGTACGATAGTTTTAATTTGAATTTTTGTTGCAGCCCAGACTATATCCCAGTTGAGCTGACCAAAAATTAAATAAACAAAGGAGGAAAAATAAAAAAAAATTAAAAACCTTTTTAAAAAAATAAAAAAAAAAAATTTTCTAACAAAAAAAATTTTTTCTATTTTTTTTTTTTTTTTTTTAAATTAAAAAAAAAAAAATATAGGTGATCCGGCTCGAACGACCGATTTTTGTCTTTTGTCGTTCGAAATCTTTTATAGATGTTCATATAATCTATTTATTCTTTTATTTTGTTGTCCCAACTCCAAGATATATGTTTTAAATTCTTTACTATACCAACATTTAGGTTTATTTTGCATTAATAATTGTTTTACTCTTATGATGTTAATTATTTTTAAAGATTATTATATTACTACGCAAACGTATGTCTTGTCACTACGAGATCCAATTTAGAAGAGGAAGAAGCGATGTTTTCGTAATTGGAGATCATACTTTTTTAACAATAGTATCGATCTTTTCACTTAAACATATTCAATATATCGAGTACAAAAAACATAAAGTATTCTTTCAAATATCGATCAAACTCATAAAAACATTCATATAAAAATCGATTACAACATACATTGTTATTCTTAAATTTTAACATTTGTTCAACAACATTCTCCACCCAAGTATTGCATTTTGCAATACTTTACATTATTTTATTTGAAGTTGTATTAAATTTGCAACTGATCTCTTATATATACCTGTTTTAGTTTTAACATCTACTATTCTTATTTTACCGTCCTTTGCGGGGTAGACTTTGGTAATTATGCCCTTAGGCCAATAACTTCTTGGTAGATTAAAATCCAATAACAAAACAATGTCGCCTTCTTTAACAGCATCTTCATTTTTTGACCATTTACGACTACATAATAAGTATTGCCTGTATTCAACTTTCCACTTGTTCCAAAAAATATCTGCTAGTCTTTGAGAAGCTCTCCACATATTTAAGTAAATTAAGTCTTTGTCCGTACTATCCGCGTAAAATGAGTCTCTAAAGTTTGGTCCTATTAAAATGTCGTTTGGTGTCAATGGTTCGCAATCTAGTGCATTTGAAGGAATATATAAAAGCGGTCTGCTATTCATCATAAACTCAATCTCACAAAACAATGTCCTCAATACATACTCTTTTGGATATTTTTCCTTTAACATGTGAGACAAAAAATTCTTTATTGACTGAATAAGTCGTTCCCAAGCTCCACCCATATGTGGACTCAATGGTGGATTGAAAATCCACTTGCAATTTTTTGTCGTCAGGTATTGTGTTAGCTCGTTTAATGACCATTGTTTTATGACAGCTAAAATATCCTTACTTGCTTTTTGAAAATTGGTTCCATTGTCTGAATAAATTTCTTCCGGAAACCCTCTGCGACCAGAAAATTGACGAAGTACATGTATAAAGGCATTAGCTGATAAATCTTCGGCTATTTCAAGATGTACGGCTCGACTTGACATGCAAGTAAAAATTACTCCGTATTTTTTAACATGACTACGATTGACGGAAACCTCTATAGGGCCAAAAAAATCAATTCCTACCTTCAAGAAAGGTCTGTTACTTGGTTCCAAACGACACATCGGTAATTGACCTATAATTGGCACTTTAGGTTTTGCTTTAAAGTTTCTACATAATTGACAATTATAAATACTTTTCTTAACGGTGTTACGACAATTAATGATCCAAAATCTTTTTCTAAGATTAGCTATTACCGTTTCGGTGCCTACGTGATAATTTTTCTCATGAAAATATTGAACCATCAATTCTGTGATTAAGTGCTTATTTGGTAGAACAATTGGATTTTTCGAATCGAAGTCAAATAAGTCATTGTCCATGTTGTCCAGTCGTCCCTTTAGTCTCAACAATCCATCTTCTGTTATAAATATAGGAAGTGTTTTTAAATTACTTTTTCTGTCAATGGGATTCTGTTTTATTAAACACTTTATTTCTTCACTAAAACACTTTCTCTGGATTGCTTTAAAAATCAGTTTTTCTGCGTTAGCAAGATTTTCAGGCAACAATTCGGGGTTCTGTCCAATGTCTTTTTGTCTTTTCAGTCTTTCGTAGTACTTCATAACCCATGCAGTCGTTCTGAGAAATCTCATCCATTTAGAGAATCTCTTAGGATCTGGTAATACTATTTCATTTTCACTGTCTGTGGAAACGTTTACAAATTCTACCGTCGCAATTTTATCAGCTGTCTGCTCAATCAATTTGCATTTAGGCCATTCTGTACTATCCTTACTAAGGAATTGTGGACCGGTCAACCAAATACTTTTCGTCGAAAGGTCAATATCTTTAATTTTTGTGGCGTCATCTGCAGGATTTAAGTTCGTTGGCACATATCGCCAATCAGAAACATTTGTCAATTCTTGGATCTCCCCCAATCGCTGTGCCACAAAGACTTTAAACCGTTTGCTACTTGATTTGAGCCAGTATAGAACAGTTTCAGCGTCAGTCCAGAAATAAGTCTTGTCTATCTTTATTTTAAGTGTTTCCTTTATTGCTTTACTTAGCCGTGCAGCTAGTAAAGCGCCCTGTAGTTCTAGTCTTGGGATGGACATTGGTTTGAGAGGTGCTACTCTTGATTTTGCTAAAATTAATGCGCAATTTACTTTGTTGCCATTGTCAAATCTCAGGTATGCGCATGATGCATAGGCTAACTTGGATGCATCGCAAAACATGTGAAGCTGTACATTGCAGTCGTTGAGTGACATATCAGTCATTTGTCGTGGAATGTTAAACTCGTTGAGTTTTTGTACTGTGTGGCAAGATTTTTCCAAATAATGTGCTGCTCGTCCGTTATTTCGTCATCCCAATTAATGCCACTATCCCAAATCATTTGTAATAAAATTTTGTTTACTATCAATAGGTTAGAGAGAAAACCTAAAGGATCAAAAACGGACATAGTTATTTTTTAATACCTCACGTTTAGTTGGCTTTTCTCCCAGAGATAAAATGCTCGTATGGGCATTGAAAAATTTTAAATTAAAAGCAAAAAAATCTTTTTCAAAGTCCCACATTAAACCCAAAACTCGTTCCTCTGATAAATTTTTTGTTTTTCCATCTAATTTTTGTTCACCTATTTTTCCAATTACTTCCTTTGAATTGCAAATCCAATTACACATTTGGAATCCTGCCTGGCTATGTACATATGAAACGTCTTTTTATTAACTGTAATGCACTTTCAATATTTTCCGCTCCCCCAGATAATCATCCATATAATGATTTGAAATAATCTCATTGCAGGCTTTTGGAAACTGATCTTTAAAATCAAGTGCATTTTGATTTTTAACGTATTGTGCAATGCTTGGGCTACATTTTGCACCAAAAAAAACAACTTGTATTTCATATATATCGGGACTTCTCTGCCGATCATATCCTCGCCATAATATACGTTGTGCATGTCTATCCTTTTCTATTACCTTGATTTGTAAAAACATTTCCTTTATATCGCCAACAAAGGCTATTTTACTAGACCTAAAATTCATCAATATAGTTGCTAATTCATTATAAAGATCCATTCCCGTTAAAAGATAGTCGTTCAGACACTTGTTGTGAGATTTAGCTGCCGCATCAAACACAATTCTTAACTTCTCTGGCTTATTACTGTTTACTACTCCGAAATGAGGTAAGTAATATGTTAGTGGTGTCGACACCTGTGCTTGATCCTCACTTAACTTTTTTATATACCCCTTTGATATATATGATTCTATCATTTCTTTATATTTTAGTCCGTATGTCGGGTTTTTGTCCATTTTCCTTTCCAGAAGTAAAAGTCTACTTAAGGCATTGCTGTAACTTTCCGGTAGCTTTACACTATCTTCTTTCCAAAATAATCCTGATTCAAATCTATTTTCTGTCCTTTTAAGTGTTGTCTCAATTATGTGTAAGCATCTTTTATCATCTAATGATGTTGACTTATCACGTAATAAAGTTAATTCGTTTTCAACAGCCCAAAACGATTTTACAAGGTCATGTATAATATTTAAGTCATCTTTGTCATCGTCTCTGTCGTCGTTATGTACATTTACATGAAACATATGTTGTGTCTGATTAAGTCGTCTGTTTAAATGTATATTTCCGTGCACAACCCACCCCAATAATGTTTTACTGCTAACTGGACCCTTATAGGACTCATGTTTTAACTTACGCGTTACTATTAAAGACCAATTGTCTTGCCCTATAAGTATTTTCGGTTGTGCATTTTGATAAGAACAAGAATCAAAGTTCGTCAAAAACTTCCATTGCTTGGCTATATCGTTTATCGCGACAGTCTGTGAAGGTAAGTTTAGAGTAGACACTGTCTTAACCCTACGCATTAAATAAGGTTTGGCATTGATCTGTTTTCCTTTAATGCGCAGACTCACTACTCGAGAATCTTCTTGTTCGTAAATTTCATTGTTGGTCCATTGCATTCTGAGAGGATTCGTTGGACCATCCAACTCCAATTCATTGGCTAACTCATTGTCAATTAATGTGACTGTCGAAGCTTCATCTAGAAGTGCAAACGTACTAACTGTTGTCTTTGGTCCCATAAGAGTAACTGGGACTATTTTAAGCAATACATTATTATGGTTGTAATTGATATTACAATTTTTTTCTATTTCAGTTTGTTGCTGTGACATTTCATGTGTGATTGGACTTTGCTCTGTCGGAACTTGTTTTTTAAACTTATGTAGTAATGCGTTATGTGAAAACGTACAATTGTTTACATTACATATTTTTTTCGTTTGCAATCTTTCATTAAATGGTTCTTAGCTAAACATGCAATACATAAACGATTTTTTGTAATATGCTCCCAGCGTCTGTCAATGTCTAAGTTTTTAAATTTGTCACAAAAGTTTATGTAATGATCATTTCCTTTACAAAAGTTACAAAATTTATTTGTCTTTGGCTGAAGTGCTGCATTAGCAATTGTCAATGTCGATTCTTTTTGTTTGTTTTGTCCCAATCCTAAATATTGAGCAGCTTTAGCCTTTTTTCCAATCCATTTATTTAAAAGAAATATTTTTGAATCGTTACTATTTGATTCTTGACAATACTGTATGAAAGCAATTCGTTGAGACAAAGGTAGTTTTTCAATCAGTTCGGTTACCAAAGTCGGATTTCTCAAATGGTCATTATCCTCTAGGGATTGTAAAGTATGAATTAAATTTGTAAGAAGATCATTTAGTTTTATTAGTCTGTCCATTTTGTCGTCTTTAATAGCTGGGAAGCTCCTTACTTGTTCTAAAATGTGGCGTATAATGTGAGTTGGGTCACCAAAACGCTCTTTTAATATATTAATTATAATGTCAACATTTTGCGGTAATAATAATAGAGCTTGAACTGATTCCTTAGCTCGACCTGTCAAAGATTTTCTTAAACGATTAATGTTCTCATAATCAGTAAATTTACAGATGTTTGTGCTATTTGTAAACTCTGCATAAAAAATTGGCCAATCCATTGGATCGCCTGTAAACACGGGTAGCTCTTGACAAATAGCCTGTCGTGACATTAATGTTTCGAGATAGTTTTGATTTCTTGTATTATTATTTATTTCTATTTTTGGCGGCTGTCCGCTTAACCACTCACGTGTGCGATCTACGTTTTGCTGGTGATCGTGTTGTTCAAAGTCGTCATCCGGATTACATTCATCTTCCAGCTGTGCTCGTGTCAGTTGCTGTTGCAGTTTTAATTGCTGTTCCTTGAATTCCAACGCTGCACGTTGTTCTTGAAGCTGTTGTTGCTCCCTTAAAAATTGCAACTCACATTGAAGCTGTTGCACTCTTTTTCCAGAACGCTGTGATGTCTGTGATCGTATTTCGTGATCTTGTCGGAAAGTAATCGATGTCCCTTGTGCCTTGTAGTCGCACGGCTCGTCTGGCCGATGCTCTAGTTGATTTGCTTTCGCCATCTTTCTCGTCAGTACCATTGGTGTTGATGTTTGAATCACTGTGTTGTCGCATGGCGAGTCAAAACCATCCAGCAATGTTTTGTCGTCTACAGGTGTCTCCTGTAGTTGTTTTTTCCCTTTACGTCGTGGCGCCATTATCGCTGTCTACGATCCTCTTCTAAATATTCTCAAATGTGTGCGTGTACAAATGTCGTTGCTGTGTGTGCGCATGTATGTATACCAGTCAGTTCGTATACACACTCACAAACATATATAGTGTATATGCTAAGTCAGTTTTGCATACACATACACTCACACCGAACGCCTGATTCAATAGCGTCGTTTTGTTCGTCACTTTCCAAACTGTTGGTTTTTGCAACTTGATGAACCACGTTGTCTACGTGCCAGCCAAGTTGCTCATAGGACAATGTTGTCCACATGCCAGTCAAAGTGCTCGAAGGACCATGTTGTTTCTTATTACCTGTATATTGGAACACAAATATAAGTGATCCGGCTCGAAGGACCATGTTGTTTCTTATTACCTGTATATTGGAACACAAATATAAGTGATCCGGCTCGAACGACCGATTTTTGTCTTTTGTCGTTCGAAATCTTTTATAGATGTTCATATAATCTATTTATTCTTTTATTTTGTTGTCCCAACTCCAAGATATATGTTTTAAATTCTTTACTATACCAACATTTAGGTTTATTTTGCATTAATAATTGTTTTACTCTTATGATGTTAATTATTTTTAAAGATTATTATATTACTACGCAAACGTATGTCTTGTCACTACGAGATCCAATTTAGAAGAGGAAGAAGCGATGTTTTCGTAATTGGAGATCATACTTTTTTAACAATAGTATCGATCTTTTCACTTAAACATATTCAATATATCGAGTACAAAAAAATAAAAATTTTTTAATTCCAATATCGATCAAACTCATAAAAACATTCATATAAAAATCGATTACAACATACATTGTTATTCTTAAATTTTTTTAACATTTGTTCAACAACAATGTATGTACCCCTATAAAAATTTATTTTTTTTATTATAAAAAAAAAAAAAAATATATATTTTAAAAAAAACCCCACAAAATACGCAATCAATTCCATTAAAACTAACTCATATACAAGCACAGCATATTCAAACGTCGATATTTCTTCTAGTTTGAGATGTAAATGTACACAAGTTAAATTGCTTTAATGAAAATGTCGGTATATTTTGTACACGATCATATTAAATTTTTCGAATCTTCAAGCAAAGGATAAGCTTCAGTGGATCGCAGTATGGCAGCTGCTCAACCACTTACAACACCTTGCCTGTTACAAAAGTCGTTTACAATTGATTCTAGGCTTTGTCATTGTATTAAATAATGTTTTAATATGTAACTAGCACGGCATCAGGTGATCGAAGATCCTCCCAATTTACTATGTTACAAATAACATTGGCATCACATCCATTGTCGTTTATAAAATAAATTACAAACTTTTAATGGTTTAGAAGCCATACAATGCAAATTGCCCCTTATTTATCATTGCAGTCCAGCACGGATACGACCTTAGAGGCGTTCAGGCATAATCCAACGGACGTAGCGTCATACCACTGTTCGCTCGAACAAGTATTGTGCCATTGGTCCGTACCTGCGGTTCCTCTCGTACTACGCAGGAATGCTGTCGCAACAACGTTTTGTCATTAGTAGGGTAAAACTAACCTGTCTCACGACGGTCTAAACCCAGCTCACGTTCCCTTGCATGGGTGAACAATCCAACGCTTGGTGAATTTTGCTTCACAATGATAGGAAGAGCCGACATCGAAGGATCAAAAAGCGACGTCGCTATGAACGCTTGGCCGCCACAAGCCAGTTATCCCTATGGTAACTTTTCTGACACCTCTTGTTAAAAACTCTTTAAACCAAAAGGATCGATAGGCCGAGCTTTTGCTGTCCCTGTGTGTACTGAACACCGAGATCAAGTCAGCATTTGCCCTTTTGCTCTATGTGTGGTTTCTGTCCGCACTGAGCTGGCCTTGGGACACCTCCGTTATTATTTGAGAGATGTACCGCCCCAGTCAAACTCCCTACCTGGCAATGTCCTTGAATTGGATCATACCTGAGTAATTGGAGTTATACCAAAATTTTAAATCAAAAGTACATAAATGCATTCTCTCATTAAATAATTTGTTTGCGATTATATAACAAACTCGTGATACTTTGATCAAGAAGCTTGCATCAAAACCCAATACCATAAGATATAATAAATATATCCGTATAATGGCTAAGAATTGATACACGTTCCATTTAATCAAGTAAGTAAGGAAACAATAAGAGTAGTGGTATTTCATTGTCGATACCAAACCGAAGTCTAATATCTCCCACTTATTCTACACCTCTTATGTCTCCTTACACTGCCAGATTAGAGTCAAGCTCAAAAGGGTCTTCTTTCCCCGCTAATTTTTCCAAGCCCGTTCCCTTGGCTGTGGTTTCGCTAGATAGTAGATAGGGACATTCGCACTATATCTCTATAGATGTTTATTTAACGTGGCGTTTTCCGTATGAAGGATTACAACCACGGTGCCCGTATATCCAAGGATATGACACAGTGAGTCTGAATTAAGCGACAGACTAACGCCCCTTTTACGGTACCAGTTTTTAAATGCACACTGATCGGTTGTACATTATCCCAATTGGTGAGGGTTGGAACTACCAGCGAAAACACAACCACCACGATACTCCCACAAGGGGGCCAACCTCAATGAGCAGCCTTGGAGGGCTAACTCAACCCGTGGTACCGACTTAAGGACTCGGGTGGCCTCCCTATTTTAGTCCCGACAGACTCGGATTTAGGGCACCGGAAAAAGTGTTGTCTCTTTTAGTCGCCTCATACGACAAGCAGTGACATACTATGGAGGATATTCTGCTGCCCGCCAACCACACGGGTGTTACCAGTTTTGGCTAGAAGCCCGGGACTGGTAGCCCAAGTGTCTCTTTTAGTCGCCTCATACGACAAGCAGTGACATACTGTGGAGGATATTCTGCTGCCCGCCAACCACACGGGTGATACCAGTTTTGGCTAGAAGCCCGGGACTGGAAACCCAAGTGTCTCTTTTAGTCGCCTCATACGACAAGCAGTGACATACTGTGGAGGATATTCTTCTGCCCGCCAACCACACGGGTGCACCAGTTTTAGCTGTTTAGCTCGGGACTGGTAACCCACGTTGCGCCTCCTCGCTCATCAGTTGCATACGCCTTGCGAACAGCAGCGTCTGCAAACTGCACGAGCCGCTCCATCCTCTCCAGGGACTCCGTCACTCCAGACACCTTCCAGACGCCATTATCCAGATACACTCCAAGTCCATCAAGGTTCCGCAAATCTGCATATTGCGGGCAAACACATAGCACGTGCTGCCAGTCCTCAAGCGCCGCACCGCATGTACATGCAGATGTGACGCTGATTCTCCTCGCATGCAGATTTGCGTTCAGCGACCCATGGCCAGTCAGCAGGAATCCAGCGCGTAGGCTAAAACCGAAGTTTCGCCGGCTGAAAACGAAGCTTGCGTCCGGGAAAAACTGGTGTGTAACTCGTCCGTTACGGTCACCATCCCACCTGAGCTGCCACGCTCGCAACAAGCATTCGTCCAGCAGCGCCATCTTCTGCTTCCAGCCAAGACCTGCTAAGTCTCGACCGAACAGCCAGTCGCCATCCTTCAACGGGTAGTCACGCTTAAGCTTAAACCTAACCGCCAAGCGCATGGCAGCTAGGTCAAGCGGGGGAGCTCCAGCAAGGACCTGCATCGCAACAGTGGATACTGTGCGGCAGATCGGCAGAGATCCATACAGGATCATCCGCTGACAAGACATCAACTTGCTTCTGGCTGTCACTTGGCTCATCGCCACGTCATACCACACTGAGGCACCAAACAGTGCACAAGGCACCATGAGTCCGGCATATATGGTCCGCTTGTCGCAGGGACTGACACCCCAGTCGACCCGCAGTACGCGTGCCAAAGCCCCAACGACTCCAGTCAGCCGATCGCGTAAAGACGCGATATGCAGGTTGAAATTCAACCGCTCGCTGACTGTGATGCCCAGGTACCGGTATTTCCTGACATATGGTAGGCATGTTTGACCAAGCCGTACCATTGGCGGCCTATTAAGCGACAGACTGCCTTTCAGCAGCATCAGGGCCGATTTGCTGATGGAGACAGCAACTCCGACCTCACTCCCCCAAGCTCCTACGATGGACATCAGCTCCGTACCTTTTTCCTCCAAGACTCTGCGGGAGTTTCCCTCGACGAATAGCAGCAAGTCGTCTGCATACGCGCTGAGCTGGCAGAGCGGCTCCAAGCGCTGGAGAAGCACGTCCATCATGAGATTCCATAGAAATGGACCACTAATGGACCCCTGTGGGCAACCTCGTGTCACCGGAACAGTGTGCTCTCCATACCTGCTGACGATACTTGCGCTCCTGCCAGAGAAGAAGCTTCTCCATAAGCTGGCTTCCTGGCATCCCGCGTCGATCAGTCGTTGGAGCACTGCATTCCACTCAACATGATCAAAGGCGCCCTTGAAATCAACAAAGATTCCAAGCACGTACTTTGCCACGCTGGCGTCAACAGTGCTCTTCACGTGCCTCCATGCATCCTCAACGCAGAGTCCCGGTCGGAATCCGAATTGCCATCTGCTTCCGGTTGGTAGCACCTCCTTCATGCGACTCACCATGAGTCCCTCAAGCACCTTGCCAAGCACTGGCAGCAGGCATATGCCGCGATACGAACAAGGATCGCTCCTGTCCTTATCGGGCCCCTTGAGCAAAGCGACCACACGCGGGCGTTTCCACTCGCTGGGATAATAGCCTTGCTCGAAGCAGCGGGAAAACAACGCTGTTAAGTGCTGAGGGATGGCACGCCACAGCTCCTTGCAAATCGTTCCGGTGATGCCGTCCATGCCGGGAGAGCGCCTGCTCTTCAACCTGGCGACACAAGCATCCACCTCAGAGACATCAAGCGCTGGCGGTGAGACGTCCGGGATGGCGATGGGTACAGTCGACTCCGCAACTGGGAAAAAGTTACGAAGGAGTACCCCCGCGCAGTCGTGCCATGTTACGACTAGCTCGCCATTCGACCGGAGACACCCAAACTCGACGCTCTTTTTACGAGCTCTGCAGATCTTGTAGACGTGCCCCCATGGATCATCTCTGTGCTCTCCCACGAAGCGGCGCCAATCTTTCTCCTTCTCCGACAGAATTAGCTTCTTGTATTGGCTGACGGATAACCGCAGCTCAATCGCAAGTCGCTCGGCATCGTCTACGTGACCACGTCGACGAGCATTCTGGAGCCTTCGCCTCAGTCTCCTGACCTCTCGGCGTTTGGTACTAAGGCCGGCATTCCACCAGACCACTTTCCTCAGGGCTCTTGGAGATCTGCGTCCAAGCACTCTGTCGCACACGTCGTGCACTAGCGTGCGTAGTGTGGACACTTGGAAATCCAGTGGCGTCGTTCCATGATCCTCCGGCAATTCGGCTGCAAGCCTTGCCACCTCATCACCAAACAATCGCCAGCGTGCATTCACGAGATTCCAGGACGGCACAGGAGCAAAGCTCTCAACTGTGCTTTCAGGGTCACGGGTGACCACAACAGTAATAATGTTATGATCACTGACGTCCCACTCGTCCACTCTCCAGTCATATGTAGCCCACATAGACGCTGCTGCACTGACGATTGTCACGTCGATATCGCTCTGCGCTCTGCGATTGTCGAACGTGTACACCTCACTAGCTACATTGAGTACCCCGGCTCGACTTCCCAGGATCCAATCCACCAGCAGCTCACCACGCTCATAGTTCAGATGCCTCCGAGCATGCTCAGAGAGCTTGCTGAACCATAAGGGGGATACTGCATTCGCGTCAAGGCCGAAGATGACAGGAATGCTACCGGCCTGCAGTAGCACCGCATCTAGGTACCCAATGTACGGCTCCAGGTCAGTGTTAAATTGGCAGTATACGGATGTCAGGAAAAACGAGCCGAGTTTTCCAGTGACACTCACGCATACGCCAAAGTCGGTGATGAGTGGCTCCAGTGGCATGCAGATGGCGTCTGGGTCATCCACGACGACAGCTGCCTTCAAACGCTTGTCGGCGAAAACACGCATTCCCGCTGGAAAACCCGTGATCCTTCCAGCACTGTCAGCGTAAGGCTCCTGAACAAGAGCGAAGCCGTGGCCAGATTCCCGCATGCGGGCTCCGAGCTCGATGTTGGTAGCTCGGCCACGGCCACAATTCGCTTGGGTGAAGCTGAACATTAATGTCTAGCTTGCACCCTCGCTAGCACGGCTCCGTAAATCGGGCATACCTCCGAGAGCATATAGTGCCCCGAAGGAAGCCCCTTAAAACGGCAGTTCCGGCAGTCCACCGGACTCGTGCACTTCGCCGCGACGTGACCGGGCTGGCCACATTGGCGACAGACTTCGCTCTTGAAGCGACACTGGGACACCTTATGGTCGAATCCCACGCACCTATGGCAAGCATAAGTGCGGACGAGCGATCGGCATCGGTATGAAAACCACTTGACGTAGACCCGTCCGGTCTTGTCAAGTGTAGCCAACGCTTTCTCGTCAACTTCAAGCGTCAGATTAACTCTGGCGCCGTCAGTCACCGACCAAGGTTTCGTCTCCAAATGCACGCTCTTCTTGAAGGCAGCTGGCGACATCTCCTCCTTGAAATTGTTCGCATACAATTCCTCCATGAAAATCTCAGGTGAGATGTTGGTGTCCACATCCAACACCGTCACCTTCGGGCGCAGTCCCTTATTTTTCGCCACGCTCAGTCCAATGTAGTAGTAGATAGGGACAGTGGGAATCTCGTTAATCCATTCATGCGCGTCACTAATTAGATGACGAGGCATTTGGCTACCTTAAGAGAGTCATAGTTACTCCCGCCGTTGACCCGCGCTTACTTGAATTTCTTCACTTTGACATTCAGAGCACTGGGCAGAAATCACATTGTGTCAACACCCGCTAGGGCCATCACAATGCTTTGTTTTAATTAGACAGTCGGATTCCCCAAGTCCGTGCCAGTTCTGAATTGATTGTTAATTGATAATCGTTATAATTTATAAGAACTAATTGGTTACCCAACTAGTATTCTTAAAAATTTTAGCAAGAAAGTTCCACAATTGGCTACGTAACTAAACTATCCGGGGAACAAGAAACTACCATAAATGATAGAAACTCTATTTACCCAGAACGAGCACATAAACCATGTTATTGTTTCCCAATCAAGCCCGACTATCTCAATCTTCAGAGCCAATCCTTATCCCGAAGTTACGGATCTAATTTGCCGACTTCCCTTACCTACATTATTCTATCGACTAGAGACTCTTCACCTTGGAGACCAGCTGCGGATATTGGTACGGCCTGTTGAGAAGTTTGCGTATCCCCACCATAAATTTTCAAGGTCCGAGGAGAAAATATCGACACAACAGTATATGTCATGCTCTTCTAGCCCATCTACCATATCTCTCTGCGAAAGACTTCCATGGTAGTACGGCTATAAAACAGAAAAGAAAACTCTTCCGATATCTCTCGACGGCTTCTTTATGGTCGTTCCTGTTGCCAGGATGAGCACGAGGCCCATATTTAATAACAAACGGATACTCAACAGGTTACGGAATTGGAACCGTATTCCCTTTCGTTCAAAATTATTCAAGTGTATAAAAAAATCGGGTACATGCACAAATATTGTTTTATATATTCAAATTTATTGATATTTTTATACTTGAAAATTTTCGGCTTTCG